>JARHVA010000687.1:2915000-2955000 GCA_037957365.1 Torreya grandis | reverse complement strand
GTTTAGGTTTAGCATATTCACTAAATTATATGTCTAATATTGAGTATTTTTATGATATTGATTAGATTGAATAAATTGATGGATATTCTAATACATTATGACATAGAGATGATGCCATTTTATATTACTCTAAGGTATATATATGGATCATATTGGTATATAAATATGGTTCACACAAACACTTTTGTATGTTATAAATTAAATATTCATGGGGAAATAAGTGTTTTGGATGTAAAATCCATACAAACTTGTTTCATGGTTGTCTATGTATGAACCTATTTATAAGTTTCACCTTTGCATACAAATCCATTTTGGGGTTCCATGAATAAAGATGACTATTAAACACTTTTTTTATTCTTTGTACAAGAAGAGCACAAGGCTAAGGGATTGTTATACATATGGATTTGGTCATTTGGGACCCGTGTCATCTCAATTTTATATGGAATGAACCCATTATAAAAGTAACACAAGACCACAAACTAACATTTACAGTCATTCTTTTTATTACTCTCAAATTTTCATTTACACTATGTTGTTTTTTAGTTGGAATAGTAATCTATCAAATTATGATTATTATTTCTTGAAAGTACACATTGGAAATTATGAAACATTGGAGTGATAAAAAGGTCCAATTTTAAAATGTAAAAATAGTTGTGTTTTATTTTACCCCTTTAAACATGTATTAAGTATTACTTGATACTATATTAAAGGGGGGAATATATAGACACATACATTTTTTATGATCCTTTATTTTATTATGATTTCCATGTGCATTTGCATATATACACTCTCATTGCAAATAGAGAATTTATTGGTGCATTTGTGTTTGTTGTGCACTCCCTATAAGTCTACTTTGTTTGAATGAGTGTTATTCTATCTAATCCTTCATTATGTTTTTTGTGTCTATGATAGGGATCCTTGGTTTAGTAACTTTCATATATAATATTTATGCATACTCAAGATAGTGTCATTAAACCCAAACAATGTTGGTTACTAAAATTTTCCTAGTATGAATAATGCACATCTTTTAAGTATACCACCAATTATGTCAATTTATTTTATCCTTTGGGTCCTTTTGGTTTAAATTTTTTTCATCCCAATCATTACCTAATTAAATTTTGAGAGCGCTATATATAAAAAGTCCCTAAGATCATTAAAAGACAAGTGTTCATTGAAATAAAAGGCATACATAGAGAAAATACAAATCAAGCTAATCAATATTTTAATTTAGTATAGATCTAATTTTTTATAAATGAATGAATATGATTTCATACATAAAGTTCATTCTTATACAATAGGAATGTCTAGGTGAAATTACATTTAGACTTGAATTTATGTGACTTAGCACAACACAAATTAGTTGGAGAACTGCATGTAGTTTGAGCCATCTTAGGAGTATTAAAACTTAGGAATGCTTAGTTATTCAGTGGGGAGTGTTTGATGTTATTCCAACCCAAAGATTTAATTCATTTTCTAGGTCATCATCATGTTTAATTTGTGATTAAGGTTATCCAAGTAATGGGAATGACACTAAAGATAAGTGTAGAGGACTGAAGTAAAGTGTGAACACATGAGGTCCTTAAAATGGTAGGTGTAGTATCTAAGGCATTATATACATACACAATTAATAAGGACAGTACCAAAATAATCTATATAGTATCGGTCATTGCAAGGTCTTCAACTTCATCGATAGCAAATGTAGAGGGTTTGATCTCTTATTACCTGATATGAGTGGTTACAAAGTAGGTATTAAGCATTTTTAGATATAGTGACAAGAAAAATGAGAAATAGAATATAATAATAAGATAAATTCCTCTCTTCCATATTAATTTTTCAATTTATAAACTTCTAAATGTAATATCAGTCTTCCCTTTACATTCATATTTATGTGATTACTTATTTATTTTACGTAATCAAAATATTCATAATTTTATTTCATTTATAAAAATATAATCATCAAACAAGTAAACTAGTAATATTATTTTATTTTACATGAACAATACATAATCTACACAAATAAAAGATAAAAATTATATATCACAAGTAATATGGATTCATCATTTAATGACTATTTTTTTTTAGAAAAATATTATTTATATTAAAAATGTATCAATAGGTATGGAATCACCATGTCACAATGCCACCCTAATGATTAGTGTAAGGTTTTATAAATTTTTATAAACATATCAATCATTTAAGTTCAATTTTACATTGGCATAGGTTCAATCATGGGTTTTATGATAAGATCCTTTGTCTCAATACTAGAGACATTAAAACCATCTATTTCTTTGTAGAGAAGTTGAAGACCTCTTTATAAACTATATGTTTTATCTTTGCTAATTATTGGAACATTGTTAGGTTTTGAATATTCCCAATTTAATTCTTTGAGTCTTTCATTCATCAAAGAATTGAGATAATCCAATGCATCTTCATCAGTGGATTTTGAATGGTCTTTGAGATAACATGTTATGTATGATACTTCTTCTCTATGATTTGCCTCCACCTTAAACAATATATATAATAACAAATCAAATGCAAAATTACTATTAATTTACGTCAATTGATTGCAAGAAAATATAAGGTTGTCAAACTTAAATAAGTCATTTATAGTATACTTTGAAAGTCTGTGTGTCACCTCTTAATCTAAGAGTTAAGCCTTAATAACTCATTGAACCTTGATAGATAATCAATTTTCTTGAAGATGTTATCAAAAAGAGGTACATCTAAAAATAATTCAAGTTGTAAGGTTACCATGCAAGAACCAACACTCATTTTTCTATTTTCTAAATATTCCTTCAAAGTTGGAATATAACTTACATCAAATCACTTTGCTTCTTACATATAAACATCTACATGAACTTCCCACTATATAAGAAATAAACCAAATCAATATTGATATTAGAAATCACTTAAACAAATCCAACTAATCCAAAGCCAAAATAAAAAAGTTCAAATTCTTATTATGATGAAATAATAAAAGTGAAATTTGAGCTCCTTTATATAAATAAAGAATAGTGTGCTACATTAGAAGGAAAGCACCATATCACTTTGTAAACTATTTAATTTATTTACTGAAATAAATTAGAATATTTAATTCACATGTACGTAGGTTGATGGGAACATATTCACCACTCAATAATTTTTGTAATTCTTAAAAACATTTTGGTATTATATTATGGTATAAAAATTTGTACCGCTTTAAATGCCACTTTCATATTTTTTTTAAGGTTTTGTGTGGCTGCTAAGTCCCAACTACCACACATAGTTTAATATAAATTTATTTTTTGATAAATTAAAAAATGTAATTAACACTTTAAATTAGTTTAAGCTTCGCTAGTTAGCTTGTTATCTAGAGAGGATTTGAAGCTCCCGTTGTTGCACCGACTGCATCATATTGAAATCCGGTTTCTCCAAGTCTAAAAGTTTCGAATTACTCATATGTGGCATACTGTAAATCAATCAAACATTGTATGGTTTATTTTTTTTTTTAAAAACACTTAAATATGTAATACAACAATATAGCACAGGGTTTAAATGTTACAGGGATTAGGTATTGATGGTCTTTTGGGACCATGAATTGTCTTCCCCATATATCTCGATATAATTCCTTGCTTTCAATTTGGGCATAATCCAGATTGAATTCTATCTGTTAGATCAAACAAACTACAATAAAAAAGGATAAAATAGATTTACAAACTTTGACGTATAAGGTATATTGAGACATGCTTTGGGAAACCTTTTGTCCTATTACCCACACAAAAATTTGATGATTAGATACATTTAGTTCTCATATGACATGGTTCTTGGATACTTCTACTCCTGTCCCTCACTATCATCCATTATTAGCCAACATTATACATTAGTCTTGTTATATCTTGATTCCTCACTAGACATATTTACTTGATTATCCATGGAGATTTATATATGTCAATTTGATTTGGGTTATTTTTAACCAAAATTTGAGATATATGTTGTTATAAGACAATTGGATATTGCTTAAGTTACATGATTACATTGCTATGAGTTAGCAATAATGTATATTTTTATATTATGATCATGTTTGTTATTTCAGCGATATTTTATGATGAACGTACATCATGATGTTATGATCTAACTACTTGCTTGTTGTGAAATTGACGTAGGAGAAATCATCCCTCAGAGCATGACGGAGGGAGAGCATCATTAGAGAGGGTGATGTAGATGGAGATGTTGAAGGATGACAAAGAAACTGACTAGAACCTTGCACACATTACATTAAGCTATCACATATTAGATGCATAATAAATGGTTAGCATAATGTATTTTGATGTTGATTGCATTAGATAATTAAACATAGTTGCTAGCATAATTAATAGTTTTATAAAATTTGTCTTGCGTGATTTACGTGTGTGACCATTGAATGTTTTTAGAGACATGATTTGCATAATTATATTAAATTCAGGGTATTGATTAATGAAATTATTATTAAATTGTCATAACATTAAAATTATATATATATATATATATATATATATATATATATATAAAATTAATTATCAAGCATATAAATTATCAAAATTATAAATAAAATTGACAATCTATATTTTAAGAGGAAAAACGAAAAAATTTAAATAAAATGGAATAAAACAAAAAGGAGAAAACTGGCAAGTTAAAAAGAAGAGTCAAGATTTTTGAAAAAAATGAGAAAATCTTTTTAAAAAAAGATAGTGATTTACTAATTTAGGATGAAAATAAAATAAAATAAAGCCAATTAATTAAAGAAAAGAAAGCGCCATGTTTATGGGAAGAGTTTTGGAAAAAAAAAAGGTGGGGGACGGGGGGGCATGATAATATATATCCATAAAAGAGGAGAAGTGAGGCGCAATAGGAAGGGAAGCGTGTGGTGTAGAAGTGAAGCGAAGGCATGATAATATAAATTCCCAAAGCATGTCTCAATATATCTTACACTTATTTTTTAATTTATCAAAAAATAAATTTATATTAAACTATGTTTGGGTCCTTACAAAGGATAACTATTTGTATTTTCAGGGGTATTTACAAAGGATAACTATTTGTACTTTCAGTATATAATTACAGGTACGATAAACCGTCAAATTAAGTTGCTCGGAACGGCATTGAAAAGGATCGTGGAAGCGTAGGGATGAATGCTTGTTTTTTTGGGGGTAAATGCTTTATTTAAGCTCTGGAAAATATTCGCAATATATTATGTGATCTTTCCATTTGTGTCGACCAAGGTTGGTGGCATGATGGCTTTTAATTCGAATACGTGCATTCTAAATATTAAAATAATTTAGAATTTTCTAAAGATAATCAGACCGAAGGATGAATAAATAAATTAAACGTCAAAAAAATTTATTTTAAATGATCCATTTTTGTTCAATATACGTTTAATTTGATTGGAATGAATGTGAATCAAAATAATGGGTTGAATAATGGTGTTATATGTCACTAATATAGATAATATTCATTCATTACAACTAGTAGTTGATCATGAAATAGAATAATAATTTGAATTTGACTACATGAAAGTAGGTATAATTGGTTTATAATATAAATGTACATTCAAATGTTAGTGATATTTAACTATAATTCTTTAAAATTGATTGCATTTGAAATGTTATGTACATTTTCTAATTAATTATACTTAGAGACAATGAAGAGGAAATAGACTACTATTTGTCTCATTGTGTAATGGGAAAAAATAAATTAATCACAACTATTAAAAATAAGGAAGATTTAATTTATCCCATCAAATTTGTGATAGTTAGAGGGCTTTGAATAAAAATATATTTTTATAAAAATAAAATAAAATAATATTTATTTGAAAGCTTTTAATTGAATATGGAGATGTTTCAATACTAAATTTTGGTTATCACTAAAAATATATAATTTATGAAATTACATGGAAAACATAACAATAAATGTTTGTTGAAATTTCATGAATCTAAGCATGAAGTAATTCTTAAAACACTTAACAATAAAACTGATCCCAAAAGTACATTGGACTAACTTGGTAATGTTAGTATTAAATGAGAGAGATATATTTATTAATTCATGTTAGTATTAAATGAGATAAATATATTTATTAGTAAGTTTAGTATTTGATTTAGTGTAATATAATATAATTTGTTTTTTTAATCTATTAATTTTTTAAAAAAAATTACTATAAACATATTTAATACATGTTAATGGTACCAAATGATTTTTCACTTTTATGTGTTTGAATTTATGAGTAGAGAATAATATTTTCTTGCAATAAATAAAATTTAAAAAAAAAATGGTATGATTCATAAAATAATATGGCATGCATATAGAACACCCACACGAAACCCCAAGAGTTTATAGTTTGTGCACAATGGATGCACAAAGTTTGGACTGGTTTTTCTGTTAAAAATGACATTAAATTTTATTAAAGGATCCATCTAGCCAAGTGAAATTTTGTTAAAAGATGCATCTATCCACATTAAATTTTGGATTATAAAACCTAATGTAGGGTGAATAAATTCTATCCTTTCATTTATATTCCCATCTGGATGTGACCACTAAGAAAATTCATCAATTATGCATGTGATTTAAAATTTGTGTGTTATATTGACTAAAGTTTTCTCCCTAATTCAACTTTTTACTACAATATAAAAAATTATCCATTTTTTTTCTCATCATGAGTATAATATAGTCCTCTAGGGATAATTATAGGACTTCCACATGAAACTATACATGAGTTTATTGTTAATCTCTACCACTCATGGTTTGCATGCAACGTCTACATTAAGTTTGCATAATTTCCCCATTAAGAATGATAAGTTTTTCTTAAGAGATGTGTCTATCTACATGCAATTATTTTAATTTTTGCACTGAAGCAATTATTTTAATTTACATGCCCAACCATATGTGATTGTGAAGTCAGTTTGTCGATTTGACACACGATTCAAAAGTTGTGCATTATATTAACTAACTTTTGCTCCATAAATTAAATTTTGACTTCAAGATAAAATGTCATGCCATATATTCCTTGTTTTAATTGGAATATAATACCTTGGAGGATGATTTTATTAATATTACAAGAAAATTGAAGAGATTACAATTTTTATCTACCCCTCACATTTTTAAAGCAATAGTTTTATAATCTTTGTACTATTTTCCCCCTTAAAAATGATAAGTTTATGTTAAGAGATGTATCTGGTCATGTGTAAGTTTAAAGTGTTATGGAATATGGACATTGGAATAATGGCACCATTATGTATATAAGCCCATATCAATGTGACCAATATTTTGGTTCATCATTTGGCACATGATTAAATTTTTTATGTTATATAGACCAAAGTTTGCTACCTAAATTAAGTTTTGGATGGAAGAGAAATCATGTCACCATTTATTCATCATTTTGAGTGGAAGATAATGCTTATTTGGATACATATATGACTCATGTATGTAACAATAAGACCTTTTGGTTTGTTTCTATCCCTTATGATTTGTGTGGAATAGTATCACAAAATTCTCATTATTTTCTGCTTAAGAATGAAAAGTTTCTCTTAAGGGATGCATCTAGACACACACATATTTGGATTTTAGGTAAACAATTATGGTAGATGAAATTCAATCCTATTTTTATGTTCCCATATATATGTGACCACAAAGTAGATTCATTAATTGCACACTTGGTTTAAATTTTATGCATTATACTAATCAACTTTCTTTACATAAAGAAGATTTTGGATGTAGGTGAAAATTTTCCATTGCTTATTCCTTATCATGATTGGAAGTCAATATTATGAAATATTATTAAAGTATTTTTTATTTAAATTAAATATTTTATAGATCATATCTACCCCTCATAGTTTAAATGCAATAATTGTACATGTTCATATTGCTTATATCATTAAGAATGACAAGTTTCTCTTAAGGGATGCATCCAACCATGTGCATGATTAGAGTGAGGTGGATGATGAGTGGTAGATAAAGAAAACTGTGTTGTTTATATTTCCATACAGGTTTTATCATGAATTTAGGTTTTAAATTCTGGCATGCAGTTCAAAATGTGTCTATTATACTTACCAACTTTTACTCTCTAAACCAAGTTTTGGTTGTGAGAGAAATCTTGTCTCCATTTATCCGTAGCATTAATGGAATATAATATTCCATGATATTATTATAGTAACATAACATGAAACTACATGAGCTTATGTTTCATATCTAACCCTCAAGGTTGGCTTGTAACTGCTACAAAAAGTTCATGTTTTCTATACCTAAGAACAATCAATTTATCTAAAGGGATACATCCATATCCATGTAATTTTAAAGTGTGAGGGATTAATGAGGGTGTATGAATTATAGTATTTCATTTATTCTAATATCTATACTTGACCATGAATTCATATTATTAATTGGGCATACATTTAAAACATTTTACATTATATTGATGAAATTCTGGACTCGAAGGCTTGAGATAGTGATAAAAAAAAGTAGTTTTGAGCCACTAACATAGGTTCCATTCCCATTAGGCCCATTGGAAAATTTAAACAAGACTCTATGGGTACATCTTTAAGTATGGGTTACACTTCTCATTATGTTGCAATTAGAACACACCCCATCTATTATAGACCTAGACCCACCCACATGTCCCACTTTGAGATGTGTTCCTCAATTAATCCAAACATCTAAAATGATGTACAGTTTTATGAACCTAAGGTATTATGCTAATGGTTAGAAACAATTATTTCATAGTTAGTGACACATGGTTCATTCCCACTGGGCCCATTAGACACTTTCAACAAGTGACCATGGGGGACATTTTGAGACAGGGGTCCCACTTATCCATGTGAATCAAGTGGAACACACCTCATATATTATGGACCTAATCTGACCCCCATGTCTCACTTTAATAGGTGATCCTAAATTAATTCGATCATATAAATAATATTTTGAAATTTGTGAAACTAATAGCATGGGATAGTGGTGCGAAACAAGTAATTTGTAATCACTGACCCAAGTTTTATTCCCATTAGGCCTATTGGACACTTTCAACAAGTGGAAATAGGGACACCTTGAGGTATGGGTACCATTTCTCCATTTGAACCAATCAAAACACATATTTTATATTATGGACCTACACCCAACCCCATATCCTACTTCAAGAGGTTCTCCTTGATTAATAAAAAATCTAAAAATATGTCAATTTATTTTTTCCCATAGGTTGTGGTGAAATAGTTAAAATGGATTCTCTATCATAATGGTGATCGAGGTTAAAATATCACTAATGATTAGGTGATATAAAATAGGGTGAATATATTAATATTTTGGCATAGTTTAGATATGGTGACTAAAATCCATGCATGTGTTTTAGATCAAGTGTGGGTCTACCTACCCCACAACTATCATGTATGAAATAAATTATTTCTTAAATAAAGTTTTGGATATGATACAAATTATGTTGTCATATATTCCTCATCATAAGTGTAATATTATCCTCATTTAGATTTTTATTAGACTTTAACATGAAAGTACAAGATATTATAGTTCATCTTTACCCCTCATAGTTTGTATGAAATGATTGCACAAACTTTATACTATTTCCCCCTCATAAACAAAAAATTTATAATATAGAATGCATTTGATTACATTAAAAGTTGAATTGTAGGAAATAATATAGGGTATAATGATTCCATTGCTTATTTTAAATTCCCATCCAAATGTAATCATAAATCTAGTTTACCAATTGGGCATGTGGTTAAAAATTTGTGGGTTATACCAACTAAAATTTTCTCCCTAAATGGGGTTTTGGCTATGAGATAAAATGTATCACTATTTTTTCCTTATCATGAGCATAATATAATAATTCAATTTATGCTTTGATGCTTCTCATTTAAAGTTTTATAAGCTTACAATTTTTCTAAAATGACGACACAAATTTCATACTATTTTTTGCCGTAAGAAAGACAATTTTATATTGAGATATGTGTTTGTCCATGTGGAAGTTTTTATTTGAGAGATGATAGATGAAAAAAAAATGAAAATATTTAATTTATATTCCAATCTAAACTGGATCACAAGTTAAGCTAGTAGGGTGGGCACGCAGTTCAAAATTTATACATTATACTAATTGACTTTTGGCCACTAAAATAAGTTTTATTTATAATAAAATGTGCCTTTGTTTATTACTCTTCATTATTTTAATATAATCTTATATGAGATTATTATATTAATATTTTATTAATTTTCAATATCTTATGGTTCTTCTCTACATCTCACAGTTTGCTTCTCATAGGTCACACAAAGTTTGTATTATTTTTCTACTTAAGGGCGACAAGTTCATCTTAAAGGATACATTTATCCACATGAATTTTTTTATTCTATGGTTTTAATAAGGGTGTAATAATACTATTATTTATTTTATATTCCCATCTATATGTGAATGCAAATTTAGCTCATCGATTGGATGCACAATTTAAGTTTTTCACATAAAGATTGACCAACTTTTGCACCATAAATAAATTTTGTGTTGTGATATAGAATGTGATCAAATTTATTTCTCATAATTATTGTAATATAATAAAAAAAATTATTTGTCTATAATTCCCGTGTGAAATGATAGGAGTTTAAGTTTCATTTCTACCTCTCTTAATTTATTTGTAATGGCTGCATAAATTTTGTACTATTTTTTACATTAATAACAATAATTTTAAGTTAAATGATACATTAATTTCCATAAAATTTTGGATTACAAGTGACAAAATATTTCATGAAAGTAAATTATTTTGTTTATATTCCCATATTACTTTAAATTTGCTTCATCGATTGAGGGCATGGTTTAAAATTTGTGTGTTATATTGAAAAAAAATTCTGTTTTAGAAGCAAGATATTAAATGCCTCATTTTATATCTTTTAATTTTTTTAATATAATACTATATGGTATTATTATAGGATACTATCATATAACTACAATATTTTATTGTTCATCTCTATTTTCCATGGTTTTGTGTGCAATGGCTAAACAAAGTTCACACTATTTTTTTCTCTTGAGAATGACAAATTTATCTTAAGGGATGCATCCAATGGAATTAAAATTAAAATGTAAAATAAAAAATATGGTGTAATAATGCTAATAATTTTTTTATACTCCCATCAAAATGTTACTACAATGTTTTGTTTGTCCATTTGGCATGTTGTTCAAAATTTGCATGTTATACTGATAAAGTCTTGCTCCCTAAAGAAAAATTTGGCCTTGAGATAAATCATGCCCCAAATTATTCTTATTTTTTATTTAAATATAATCATATAGTGATTTTTATATCACTCATAAATGTAACTAAAATATCTTGCATTTTGTCTCTACCCCTCACAGTTTACATGTAATGGTTACACAATTTTTGTATTATTTTTCACCTTAAGATCAATAAATTTTTATTAAAAGATGCATCCATCAGCATATAATTTTTTAATTTAAGGGATTATGAAGGTTATAAAAATCATGTTATTTTTTTTTTTAATATTTCAGTTTAGATCCAAATGCACCTTTGGTTCATTGATTGGGCATGTGGTTTAAAAGTTACACATTATACTGGGAAACATTTTATCCTTAAATAAAGTTTTGGTTTTGAGATAAAATGTAAATTTTTTTCTTATTCATCATTATTTTATTATAATAATATTTTTTATTCTATAAGTAATCCCTCGTGTAACTTTTGGATCTCATAGTTCATCTCTATCCCTCACAATTTGTCTGCAATTACTACACAATGATCATACTAATTTTCCCTTTAAGAATGAAATATTTATCTTAAGAGATGCATCCATATACATGCAAATTTGGAGTACAGAGGAAAATAGAGAGTGGATTAATGTCACTATTTATTTTATATAACCATCCAAATGTGACTGCAAATCGGGTTCATTGATTAGGCATGTGATTTTAAAGTTGTGTGTTATATTCACTTACTTTTGTTAATTAAAACATGTATTGCCTAAAACACAAAATTTTACACAATTTATTCCTAATTTTGAGTAGAATATAATCCTATAGGGTATTTTTATATGGGTCATGTGTGCAACTATAATAGATTACAGTTTGTCTCTATTCCTCATAATTAGCATGTAAGTACTAAACAAAGTTCACATTGTTTTTACCTTTATAATGAAAAAGGTATCTTAAGAGATTAATTTTAATGCATAATTTTTTTGTATTTTGGAGGTTGATGTAGAGTGTAGTAAGGCCATTATTTTATTTGTACAACTAACCATACATGATTGTGAAGTTCATTCAATTATTGAGTGTGTAGTTTAAAAGTATGTGTTATACTAACCAAGATTTTCTCCCTAAATCAGGTTTTGGATGTGATATAAAAAATATTTCCACTTATTCCTCTTTGTGAGCAAAATATAATAATCTAATTTATGCATATAGGAATCTCAAATACAACCATAGTTTTTTGTGCTTCCTCTTTATAGTTTCAAATCTTATACCAAAATTCATTGTGAATTTGGAATAGTATTAGTTTTCACAATACATGTCATAATGATCATCACAAACAAATTATTAAGTTGATTTAAGTATGCCATAAATATTATTTTACATACATACTTTTTTTACAACAATCATGAAAACTAAACATTATTTATCCATTCATTGGCACAACCATGCTATGTAAAATTATTTATTTAAGAATAATTCATAGAAGCTTTTTATATATATATATATATATATATATATATATATATATATATATATATATATATATGAATATTCTATGATCCATATCAAATGTATGTCTAGTATGTGCATGTATCCAAAATATGTCATAATGACATATAAAATAGGTCACGTTGGCATACAATATAGAATATAAATCATATAAAACAACCCATATCATCCTTAAAAATGGGTAATATATCATACAAAGTGGGTCATATAGGCATACAAAATGGACAATATCAACATGTAAAAATTAATTGTGCCTACAACTTCCCCTAAAATTACAACTAGCTCTCATGTTGCTCAGTGCCTTCAAATAAATTTTCCCTCATTGGCAGAGATGTAGAACCAAGGGTATTGGATGTATTATTATGGGGAGATACTTTAATTTTATCTTAGTGAAGGATAAAATTCCTATGACACGAACTTGAAAAAATGGATCTTGTTGTAAAACAAAAAAAAAAGAAAATAGTGCATAAGAATGATGTATAGAAAATTATAGAGTTTCCAAGAACAATGTTTTTCATTAGGATGATTTTGGACTCATCTCATGCAACCTAAAGGGATGCTTAGGGTTACTCAACCTTAAATATATCAATTATTATGAATATTTTTGTACATACATGTATGGTTATATATGTCCATAAACATATAAATACTAGATAGAGTGTCATTATTTGAATTTTAAAAATACAATGTTTGCACGTGTTCTCACTATCTTTGTCTCTGAACCAAGTGGTGTTGGGAAGACATTAGATTCTAGGACACAATTTTAGTGCCATTCACAAGTTTTTATGATCTAAGAAGGTTACCCATAACATCTCTCATCATTTTTACAAGAAATAAATGAAATTGGTAAATTATGAATCAATTAAAATTAAACCTATTTAAAGAAAAATTGTAACTATCCCTTCTACAAAAATATAGATAGATAATATAAAACATATCAATGTCTATGTAAGTACAAATATAATTCAAGTGTTATTATACAATTCAGCCTAAATAGGGTACTAATAGCATCTGGAATCATTTATCCAAACAATAATTGAAAGATAAAAAATGCATGAATAAAATAAATTCAAAACTTTAAAAGATAAATTTAAATTATTTCTTCTAAATAAATAGAGAGTGTGAGAGGAATATAAATAAATAAAAATAGTTATAACTATAGGGAATGGAAGGGAGAGAAATACATTTTTGTTGTTGTTGTTGTTGTTGTTGTTGTTGTTTGTGTGTGTGTGTGTGTGTGTGAGAGAGAGAGAGAGAGAGAATTTGTCTCTCTTTCTCTCTATTTTCCTTTTTATGTCTCTCTTTCATAAGATAAGATGGGATGGCCAAGCAATAAAACACAATAAAACTATTATGTTTAAAAAATATAAAAACAATATATCAAATTTAAAATATACTTTCACAAACTTAGTGTAGGGTAATATATTTTTAATGGAAGCCTCAAAAATATAATCCAATCCATGTGGGGTACCCATAAGATCGGTCAATGTATATACAATCAATAAATAAAAAAAGTAAAATATGAATCAATTAAATCAAAATACTTAGATAAAATCATGATTACATTATATACATATAATAATTGTGAGTTATCCTAAGGTGTTGATGAAATTGTTAGTTGAAGATACTTTTTATAATTTCCTCTATAGATGTGTGTATGGTATCTATGGTTTTTATTATATCATTTATATATATAAATTTTCTATGGTTAACCTAAAATATTGGTTGAATAAACTTCCTCACACATGATGTGAAATGAGGTATAGGAACGGTAGGGTGCTTACTATTTATGCCACCACATGAAGAACCAATAGTAGGAAGAACACTTCTAGATGTTACACCATTTATAGTAATTATAGTCCTAAGTGTATGCATCCCATGGTGATTCATGAAATGTTTTATATTATTAAACATCTAAAGGGTTCTATCATTTTACTACAATGCAATAATATGGACATGGTAGTATGTGTTATTAACTTTTTATTTTTTTTTGAGAAATTTTAGTAGTTTTGGCCTCACTTGGAATTTGTATTATTAAATGAGGACCTTCCTCCCTTATCTTGGGGTGTCTTTGTGTCCAAATAATTTTTAATTTCTTGTAGATAAAACCCAAAATAAACATTTCTCAAAAATTAAAATGGAACATCCTCATTATTACATAGAGACTCATCAAACACCATCCACCACTATTCCAAAATGTTGCTTTTAATATCTAAATGAATAAACCAATCAATGCTAATGTGATTTCAAATTATTGGTGATATTTTTTTGGTTCCAATCATATGAAACAAAAAACATAATTCTTATTTTCTTACATTTTTATCTTTAATATCATTATAGGACAACTTATCAGAATAATAATATTGCAATACCCTATCTTTTATGTAGTGTAGCATTAAGTTAGCAAGTGACATTTTCCACTTAATTATAAATGTCCTCCAATGCATCAACAAGTGGATTACATACACTATTTTTTCAATAGTCATCACAAATATTAATGATAGTTTCTAATTATATATTATTTGAATTATATTACTAATATAATTGTGTTTCCTATTATGTGAAGTTAAATATTTGAGGGTTTTCATCAGCGTTTTGTTTGGGACTTTTTTTAGGAAATGACTCCATCAAATCTAGAATCTACAATTATAAAAATAAATATTTATATTAAGTATTTTGATCCTTTCACAACATAATTTAAATTTAAATTTTATTCTCCCTTGTCTTTTGATTATTATAAAAAATGCATAACAAAATATATCATTACAAACCATGATGCAATTGTAAATTTTTGGTACATATTCTTGGAGAATATTTTGTGAGTAAAATGACACATGTCATTTGAGTTTCTCTCCTCAATGCCTTCCAATCATGATAAATGTAAAGAGTTAAATAAAAAAGCAGGGTTGTGTTGTTTTATACTTATATGAGATTTCAAAGGGGATTCACCCTTTTTATTGCAAAGGGTTTGTGACATTTGAGACACTAAGGGGAATATGCCCTTTAAATTATAAAGGGTGTACATCCTTTAACATGCTAAATGGAATACATCTATTGCATTATAAATGGCATGCACCATTTAAGGTTGGTAATGATTGATTTGAATTTTGGTTCATTTTTTATTTCATAAAAGGCATGTGCCTTAGTTAAATGGATGTTCATCATTTGTAAATAATAAATTTTTTAAATAATAATGACTCTTTTTATCCCAAAACTTTGTACATCTATCCAAGTACCAAAAATAAATTTTAATTTTAATATAATATGGAACACATAAAATATTGAGACTTTTATATCCATTTCACTTCCTATCAAACACATTATAACATGTGAAATATGCTCATTTGTATGGTGACAATTTTAATGTTATCTATTATTAAACCACAAAATGGAATGTTATATACCTGTTTCTATAATACACACAAATTGCTTAGAAAATCTCACATTTTCGTGACAATATTGTGATTGGGAGAAAATTTTGGCTTATGTCATGTACAAAATATATATTTACTTCAACAATTATTTCCTGTTCAAATAAATCTTAACTATAAAATATAATTGTTTATGTAATTTTCTTACCCACTAGGAGAAATTAATGTTAATTTGACTACTATGAATGCAAACACTCACAAAAGAAATAAAAATATATAATAAAATTAAAAAAATAATTGAAAATCTCAATCTTAATTTTTTTTTAATACATATTCAATGCTTAATTATATTAAGAACTATATACATAAGCATAAAATGACTACATCTTGAATGCCCAGCTAATTTATTACCATCGATTAAATGTTTCGTATATGTTTTCAAATATAAAATATTTATATTATGGCATAAATTTTCATGTTGGTATATTTAATTTAAATTCTCATATTTTTATATATTATAAATGAGTTGTATAACTTAACCTTTTGATGAACATGAGTGATTTATAGGCTTCATGCATCATATAGAAAAAGGTATACATTAGGATTATTTCATATATTTAGGTTATATTAGGGTGATCATTTATATTTTGTGGAATATATCATTCACATGGGTCGCATTGGGCACATTTAGAGCATTACATGACATTATGAGACAAATGATGTCATCTAGATGGCGGCAAACTAAGTTGATTGTGTTATAGGTGGGGCATTGTACTTCATTGCGAGTCCAATAGTTCAATAAATATATGAAATTATGACATATTAAATGGTCTAGGTTGAGAATATTCACTAAATTATGTGGTTAATATTGAGAATTTTTATGATATTTATTAAATTGAAGAAATTGATGGATATTCTAATACATTATGATAGAGAGATGATGTCATTATATATTACTCTAAGGTATATATAGATCAGATTGGTATATAAATGTGGTTCATACAAACACTTTTGTATGTTATAAATTAAATATTGATGGGAAATAAGAATTTTGGATGTAAAATCCATAAAAACTTGTTTCATGGTGGTTTATGTATGAATTTATTTATAAGTTCCACCTTTACATACAAACCTGTTTTGGGGATCCATAATAAAAAATATTTACTAAACGTATTTTTTAACTCTTTGTCCAAGACGGACATAAGGTGAAGGGAACATTATAAACATGGATTTGGTCATTTGGGACCAATTTCATCTCAATTTTAAATGGAATGAACCACTCTAAAAGTAACACAAGACCACAAACCAACATGTGTAGTCATTCTTTTGTTTATTGCCAAATTTTCATTTCGACTATGTTGTTTTTTAGTTGGAATAATAATCTATCTAATTATGAATATGATTTATTGAAAATAAACATTGAAAATTATGGAAATTTTCAAAATGCAAAAATAGTTATGTGTTTTATTTTATCCCTTTAAACATATATTAAGTAAATTATAATATTATATTAAAGGGGGGAATCTATAGACATACATATTTGTTATGATCCTTTATTTTATTATTATTTCCATGTGTATTTTCTTGTATACATTCTCAAGATAACTCATAAAATACCAAAAATAAATTTTAATTTTAATATAATATGGAACACATTAAATATTGAGACTTGTATATCCATTTCACTTCCTATCAAACACATTATAACATGTGAAAGATGATCTTTTGTATGGTGACAATTTTAATGTCATATATTATTAAACCACAAAATGGAATATTATATACAGATTTCTATAATACACACAAATTGAAACTCGCACATTTTTGTGACAAGATTATGATTGGAAGAAAATTATGACTTATGTCATGAGGAAAACATACATATTTACTTCAACAATTACTTCCTGTTTAAATAAATTTTAATTGTAAAACATAATTGTTTGTGTAATTTTCTTACCCACTAGAGGAAATTAATGTGAATTTAACTACTATGAATGCAAACATTTAAATAAATAATACAAATATATAATACAATTAAAAAATTAAATGAACACCTCAATTTAACAAAGTTTTTAATACATATTCAATGCTTAATTATATTAGAAACTATATACATGAGTGTAAAATGACTACATCTTGAGTGCCAAGTTAATTTATTACCATGGATTAAATGTTTCATATATGCTTGCAAAGGTAAAATATTTATATGATGTAATATATTTTCATGTTGGTATATTTACTTTAAATTCTCATATTTTCATATATTACACATGATCTCTATAACTTATCCTTTTGATATGAGTGATTTAGGCTTCATGTAAAAAAGGGCATACATTAGGATTGTTTCATATATTTAGGCTTATTAGGGTGACCATTTATATTTTAGGGAATATATCATTCACATGGGTCACATTGAACACATTTAGAGCATTATTTGATATTATTAGATATATTTTATCATTTATATGGGGAAAACTAAGTTGATTGTGATATAGGTGGGGAATTCCACTTCATTGTGAGGAATAGTTCAATAAATCTATAAAATTATGACATATATTAGACTAAATCATGTAGCTAAAATTGAGTATTTTTATGATATTGATTAGATTGAATAAATTGATGGATATTCTAAGACATTATGACAAAGTTATGATGTCATTATATATTACTCTAAGGTATATATGGATCATATTGGCATATAAGGTGGTTCACACAAACACTTTTGTATGTTATAAATTTAGGATTGATGGGGAAATAAGAATTTTGGATGTAAAATCCATACGAACTTATTTAATGGTGATTTATATATGAACCTATTTCTAAGTTCCACTTTTACATACAAACCTCTTTTGAGGTTCCATGATTAAAGATAATTATTAAACGCATTTTTTAACTCTTTGTTTAAGGATACAAGGTGAAGGGAACATTATACACATGGATTTGGTCATTTGGGACCAATTTCATCTAAATTTTAAATGGAATGAACACACTCTAAAAGTAACACAAGTCCACAAACCAACATATGTAGTCATTATTTTGATTATTGTCAAATTTTCATTTCAATTATGTTATTTTTCAGTTGGAATAGTAATCTATCTAATAATGAATATGATTTATTGAAAGTACACATTTAAAATTATAGAACATTGGGGCAATAAAAAAGTCCAATTTCAAAATGCAAAAATAGTTATGTGTTTTATTTTATCCCTTTAAACATGTATTAAGTAAATTACAATATTATATTAAAGGGACGAATCTATAGACACATATTTTTTATAATCCTTTATTTTATTATTATTTCCATGTGTGTTTTCTTGTATACACTCTCATTGTGAATCGATAACTTTTTGGTGCATTTTTGTTTGTTGTGCACTTCATTATCTACTTTGTGTGAATGTGTGTTCTTCTATCTAATCCTTCATTATGTTTTTGGTGTTTTTGATAGGGATCCTTAGATTAGTTTATTTCATATATAATATTTATTTATACTTAAGATAGTGTCATTACACCCAAACAATGTTTGTTACTATAATTTTCCTAGCATGAATAATGCACATCTTTTAAGTATGTCACTATTTGTGTCAATTTATTTTATCTTTGGATATTTTTGGTTTGCATTTTTCATCCCAATCTTTAACTAATTAAATTATGAGAGAGCTATATATAAAAATTACCTAAGATCATTAAAGGACAAGCATTCATTGAAATAAAAGGCATACATAGAGAAAATACAAATCTAACTAATTGATATTCTACTTTAGCATTGATATAATTTTTTATAAATGAATGTATGTGATTGCATAAGTAAATTTCATGCTTATACAAAAGGAATGCCTAGGCAATAATACATTTAGAATTGAATTTATGTGACTTAACTTACACACAAATTAGTTGGATAAATACATGTAGTTTGAGTCATCTTAGGAATATTAAAGCATCTGAATTATTAGTTATTCAGTGGGGAGTGTTTGAGGTTAGTCCAACTCAAATATTTAATTCATTTCCCAGGCCATCATCATGTTTAATTTGTGATTAAGATTTTAAAAGTAAGGGGAATGACACTAAAGATACATATAAAGGACTAAAGTTGAGTGAAGACACGTGAGGTCCTTAAAATTGTAGGTGTAGTGATCTGAGGCATTATATACCTACACATCCAATAAAGATAGTACCAAAATAATCTAGATAGTATCAGTCACTACAAGTACTTTAACCTCATTAATAGTATATGTCGAGGGTTTAATCTTTTATTTTTTTTTATATGAGTGGTTGCAAATTAGTTATTGAGTATTTTTTGATATAGTGACAAGAAAAATGAGCATTATAATATAATAATAAGCTAACTACATCTCTACATTATTAATTTTTTAATTTATAAACTTCTAAATGTAATATCAATATTCCCTTTTGCATGCAAATTTACGTAGTTACTTATTTGTTTTACGTAATCAGAATATTCGTAGTTTTACTTATTTTATAACACTATAATCACCAAATAATAAGTAAATAAGTAAAACAGTGGCATGATTTAATTTTACATGAATAATACATAATCTATACAACTAAAAGATAAAAATAATATATTTCAAGTAATATGGATTCATCATTTAATGACTATAATTTTTTTGAAATATTATTTATATCAAAAATGTATCAATAGGTATGGAATCAACATGTCACAATACTACCCTAATGATTAGTTTAAAGTTTTATATATGTTTATAAACATATCAAGATCATTTGATTTCAATTTTACATTGGTATAGGTTCAATCATGGTTTTGATGATAAGATCCTTTGTCTCAATACTAGAGACAGTAAAACCATCTCTTTCTTTGTAGAGAAGTTGAAGACCTCTTGATAAACTATATGCTTTATCTTTGCTAATTATTGGAACGTTGTCATGTTTCAAAAATTCCCAATTTAATTCTTTGAGTCTTTCATCGATCAAAGAATTGAGATACTCCAATGCATCTTCCTCAGTAGATCCTGGATGGTCTTTGAGATAACATGTTATGCATGATACTTCTTCTCCACGGTTTGCCTCCGCCTTAAAAATATATATATTCATATTGTAAAGAACCAAATACAAAATTACTATTACTTTACGTCAATTAATTGCAAGGAAATATAAGGTTGTCAAACTTAAATAAATAGTTTATAACATACCTTGAAAGTTCTTGTGTCGCCTCTTAATCTAAGGGTCAAGCCCAATAGCTCATCGAACCTTGATGGATAATCAATTTCCTTGATGATGTTATCAGAGAGAGGTGCATCTAGGGATAATACAGGTTGTAAGGTTACCACACGAGAACCAGAACTCACTTTTCCATTTTCTAAATACTCATCCAAAGTTGGAATATAACCAGCAGCAAGCCACTCTGCCTCTTGCATATAAGCGTCTATATAAACTTCCCACTGTATAAGAAATAAACCAAATCAATATTAATACTAGAAAGCACTTAAACAAATCCAACTAATCCAAACCTTAAAAAAATGGTTTGAACTCTCATTATGATTTGAAATAATAAAAGTGAAATATCATCTCCTTTATATAAATAGAGAGTGCTTTGTTACCATTAGAAGGGAAATCACCATATCACTTTGTAAGCTATTTACTATTTCCTGAAATAAATTAGAATATTTAATTCACATTGCCCACCCTTCTTGGTGGTTCTGAGTGGATATTAGAGGAATTTTTCCATATGTATGTAGGTTTATGTGAACATATTCATTGGTTAAATAATCATTTTTAATTCTTAAAAACACTTTGGTATTATATTATAATATAAAATTCATACCGCTTTTCGAGCATATTCAAGCATGTCTCTTCCTTGAGTTTTTTTAATTTCTTGAGACATGTCTCTCACTGTTTCATCAAACGCTTTGAATGCCACTTTCATGAATTCTGGAAGGTTTTGTGTCGCTGCTAAGTCCCAACTGTCACAGATAATTTAATATAAATATTATTTTTGATGGTAGATTAAAAAATGTAATTAGAAATGTTGATTAAAAAATTTCTCACATAATTTATAGAAAAAAATATTTTTTATATAAAATTACTTAATCTATTCAATATAAAATTACCTTCCATACCAAAATATATTTTATTTCATTAACTACACTTTCACTATAAACTGAAGTATCCTTTAAAATGAATTTAAATACTACACCATCTCTTATTCCAATTCGTAACTATATTTTTTAATAAATATTTTCTACATAAAAATATATAATTACCTTTTAATGGCTTTGGTGAAGAGTTTAAGCTCCTCAAGAACTCCATAGGTGTCATAGATATCATCCAAATAAGTTACAAGTGCAGACAACTTTGCAAAGCCAATTCTAAAAGCGGAATACTTGGGCTCAATGCACCCTCCTGCTGCCCAAAAATAATACTCGATATGACGATGGCGAGAAAACTCCAATTTAGCTAACCCAGACTCTGTCCACCATCTAAACACAACCCCAAAAAATCAAATAAACTTTTCTTTTTTTAAAAAAATCACTTACCAACCACAGCCGGACTCTGTTCACCATCTAAACATAACCTCAAAAAATTAAATCAGTTTGTCTTTTTTTATTAAAAAAATCACTGTCCAACCAAATATAATGTTTATAAATAATTAAAACTAAAATTAAAAGGAATAGTTTGGAAAACAATAGGTTGTAATAAAATGAACAGATTATGTATATTTTAGGATGGATTAACACTCACCAACAGACAAAAGTGTTAACCATATGTATTAGTTTAAGCTTTGCCAGTTAATCTGTTACCTTGAGAGGATTTGAAGCTCTCGCTGTTGCACCGACTGCATCATATTGAAATCCAGTTTCGCCAGCTCTAAAAGTTTGGAATTCCTCATATGTGGCATACTGTAAATCAAATATTTATTTTTTTAATTTTCAAGAAGTACTGTCAAATTTCTAATATAACAATAGAGATCAATATTTAAATGTTATTAGGATTACTTATTGATTGTCTTTTGGCACCATGAACTGTCTTCTCCATATATGTCGATATAAATCCTTGCTTCCAATCTTGGCACATTTGTGTGCCAACCATAATCCAGATTGAATTCTATCTGTTAGATCACACAGACTACCATCAAAACGGATAAAGTAGATTTACAAACTTTGATGTACAAAGTGATACTTATGAATACCTCTCTTGAAAGATTGGAGTTCCCAATACGTTGTAAAGCTTCTTTTAGATATGTAGTGGTAAAGGCTTTAGCCTCGTCCATAACTTTCTCCCCAGGAAATGCGATGAGTGAAGCTCGAAATAAATTCAGAATGCATTTTATGTCTTCCTCCTTCGGTGCACTATTCGAGTAGCGTAACAATTCATCTTTTCCATTGAAATGGTTCAACACCTCTGTCATAATGTCAGAGTTGACAACTTCAAAGATTTACCAAACGATCACGTTCCTTAAAAGAATACCCATTATACAAATCACACATTGCTCACACCTAATCAGTGAGTAATCCCAAATATACTAAAGTGCCTGTGCCTGATTGTTAAGTTCTTCCATTGAACCTTTACTAGAATACATTTTCATAGGAAGCTTAACACATTTTCTGTTAATGGATTCCTTTATATGATTTGATTAAAATAGACACCCACCTGAAGAAACGTCGTATCTGTGCAGTCGAAGAATTCGAAGTCCCAATGATGTGGTGTTGAGATCGGCAGCAGGACTGTCTCGACCACATCCAAGGCCTTTCTCGTTCCAATACCTGCTACCCAATTTATTTTTTAGCTATAAATTTCATACTAATGCAAACGAGCTTAAGGATAATCTTTGGGAGTGTATAATTAAATAAACCTGTAGACATAATCAAGAGCCGATTTAATTTCCTTTTCAAAGTGCCGTTCGATTCCAAGGCGTTCAACATTGTCCACCATTGAAATGTGTCGAAGCAGGTCGTCTGCAGATAAAGACTCTGACGGCAGTGCATTGAACATGTCCTTCACTTCGTTGATAAGCCTCTGAGCACGTTCACCGTAAGAGGGAGCCTGTGAACCACAAGCAGATTCGGAGAGTGAAAGGGATGCCAAACAAAACAGTAAACTGAATATCATCAATAGATATCTTGAAACTAAACTCTATCACCAAGTAATTTTAAAAAAATATCTTACAACAAATTGGATACTAAAATGGCTTACCTCGTAAGTTTTTGGCAGAGATTGTATGAAATCATCATCCCACAAGTTGGGGTGATGATTTCCAGTGCGTCTTGTTATGCCTTCTTCAGTGGTAATCAAAGCCATATTGATGGGGATTTGAGCAATTCTGCGGCGTGCAGGGATTTTTGTTTTTAGGGATGCTTTATTGAAAAACGTATGCTGAGCAGCAGGGTGAGTGAATGAGTGTGGCAGCTGTGACTTGCGGACAACCATGTTAGAGGCCAATGGTGTCATGGAAGCAAGAGCCATTTTTAACTAAATGCCAGAAGAATATATTTCTTTTGAATTGTGAAACTTATATATAGACTTAATGTTAGGAAGCCAATGGCAATATAGTGCCAATTTTTAATTAAAAAATTATTGATGTTCATTAGGTGAACACAAAGGACAACTTGGGGAGCATATTGTCAAAAACTAAAAACACGGCAATGGTTCACGGAAATTGACGATAGACGCGTGGTTGATTTTGGATCCATAACAGTATTCGATTATTTTTTTATTAAGTATAAAGTTAGTAGATGTCATTTTCAAAAATGAAGTTATGCTCCCTGGGTTTTGAAAAATTTCTGATATTTCGTCCGAAGACTTGGATCAAAGATCTCTTATTTTTCCAGATCTTTTTGTTATCGAGGGTGATTACATTTTTGATGTTCAAGGTAGGTTCTTAAGTTTTATCTTGTTCGGTGAGAGTTTATATTTTATTTAAAAAATAAATTTATTAAATAAGTTATAATATTATGGATATGAAAAATGGTTTGTTATATTATTTATTGAGGTAGATGATTATTTTCATTTTTTAATTGAGGATGCAGTTATTTGTAGATTTAATGATCTATAGTTTTTTATGATCGTTTTATATAAAAGGGTTTATGAAACATGGTCGAATTATTGTGAAATTTCTCTGTGCTTTAATGTTTTTTGGTTGTTCACTTCCATGATTAGCAAGATTATCAAAAATGTCTTTCGGAAGGCTCTTAGTTTTGGGGCAATGCGAGCTTGTTTATCACTCATTGGTTTTCCGATTTTAACCCTCTCACTCTTTCAATCTCTAAGATACCAATTTTGTTTTGTCTTCCTAATCTAATTCTACATTTTTAGCATGCTTATAAGAAAATAAATAGCTAATGCTTCCGAGTCATTCTTAAAAAATGATCATGAGCGAGTTGTTGCAGAGTTTTGCACTTACGCCAAAATTTGTGTTGAGATAGATTAAAGCAAAGGGGTTTCAGATAAAATCATTTTAAAATATGACAAAGTTCAGCGTGTTCAAGTTCTATATTATGAGAATATCACTTTTAGATGCCACAATTGCAAAGTACAAAGTCATCTTTATGCATCTTGTCCTCAGGGACATTCGTAAGTGATGAAAAACAAGAGTGTTGTGAGGATTAGTTTTTTGGTTATCTTGAACTTGTTCGACATTACCCAGCGAGTAAAGAAGATGTGAAGGTTGAGTCGTACATTCCAACTGACCACTTTACTATGTAACCTTTTATTAATTTTTTTATAATAAATACATTTTTAAATGTTACAATATTAAATATATTTATATTTTGTATTTTTTATAATTTAAATAGATAAATAAAATATTAAATTTTAATATATATATATATATATATATATATATATAATTAAATTTATTATAAAATATTCTTTAATTGAAATAGTTAAAATGAACATAATAAATTTGTCTATATAGACTATTACATTTTTCTTAGATGTTATAATTATTAAATTAAATTATATTTTTTATGATTTAAATAGGTAAATAAAATATTGAATTCTTATATATATATATATATATAATTAAATTTATTATAAAATATTGTTTAATTGAAATGGTTTAAATAAATCTAATAGATTTATCAATATAAAATATAGAATTATTACATCTTTCTTAACCATTATAATTATTAAATCATCTATTAAAATATAACTATTTAACAATATATAAAATTAGCAAGATAATATTAATTAGATTTGATGCTCTCTTTTTTTTCTTTTAATAAAATATTAAGAAATAAAAACTTTCAAATTAATTAGAAAAAATATTTATAATAAAAAAGAGACCCAATACTCTAACCTAATATATATAATAAAATATATCTATATAATTAATTATTAAAAAATAAAAATAAAATAAAACAATTATATATATAATGGTTCAAATAAATTTGGCCATAAACATGTACCTAAATTGATTATTTTTTTTCTTTTTTCCATTTCTAAAAATATCTTATGATCTACTAAGTATATTATTAAATAATAATTGTGATTTCACATATTCTTTATACTTTGTATTATACCATAAAAAAGTTTAAATCAATTAACCAAAAAAGTTTTTAGTGGACTTTGCTAATGCTGACACGCGAAGAGGACGTGTATTTCAAACCTGACACACCAAGTCCTCCGTTGTACAAAAGTATATATAATAATATAATAATAGCCACCCATCCCGTCAAACCTGACACGCGAAGAGGACGAGGACTTTGCTAATATAATGAACCGTGCAAATAAATAAAATAATAATATCCTCCGTTGTACAAAAGTAGGTGAACCGCACAAACAAATCTAAGCAACACATCCTGTCCCCCAACTCACCGGCACCCGCTTTATAAAATAATAATATAATAGATATAAAGTGTGTATATATAATGTTTAATTAAAATTAAGATGAATGCCATTTAGAAATTTAATTCGATTGGACAAAACTATTAGGATTGTACATTTTGTTTGTAATGTATGGAGTGCAACTTTATAAACCAAACAATATCTGTAAAACAAAATACTAGCTATTAGGTTGTCTTTTGTTCTAATCATCCTTTGTATGCCTCAATTTGCGCATTGCTACTATATACCTATAATAGTCAAATATTTAATCTAATAATATTAAAAATAATTATTGGCGCTTGCATTAATGTTGGTTGGTAGTACTTAACCTTCTAAGAGTTGGAATCTTTAATTTAAAACAAAGCTTGTTAGGAACATTGAAGATGTACAATATACCTCTCAAGTATTAATAGTGTGTTTTAGATTTGCAAAATGATTTATCACAATTTTTTATTTATAAGTATAAAATTTTCCACCTTAAAACTTTGTATATATGCAAAAAAGAATATAAATAAAAAAATTAAAATAACTAAAAATATTATATGGTTGTTTTTTAAATAGATGTATATGATCATAATAACTCTGCATAAAAATAATGTGACAATTACTAAATTCACATTACAATTAACTTAAGATATCATTTTTCAATGTTGACCTAAAAGAAGAAAACCCTTAATTCATAGTAATTTAATTTTAGTACAATACAATTTTTTTGTAGCATCTTCATCATGATTTATTGAAAATGGACCATTTGTGTAAATTGGGTTATTTTCAGACACATTCAACTCAGATTACACTCCCATCAACATTGATTCATTTATATTTCCTTAGAAACCCCTCACATATGAAAGTTGACATCATTGGGATTTGAGTAAATCAATATTTGTTCACCCTAATCTTTGTTTTGAGCCTTTTTCCCTTTTGGGCCAAAATCTATGATTTGTCAATTTTAACTTATTCCTTTTGTGTATCATTTCGGCTTTCCATAATTCCTTATGCCTTGATTATTTCTTATCATTATCACCAATATTTTGCATGTGATATATATATATATATATATATATATATATATATATATATATATATATATATATATATATATATATATATATAGTCTTCCCATCATCAATTCTAATCATCCATATCCCTTACAAGCCTGGTTTGTCATGCTCATTTATCAAGTCTGATTAGGACATTTTCATATTTTATCAAGGAATATGTATATTGATTTAATTCTTCTCTCATATATCTTATGTCAACACCCTTATACAAAAATAAGGAAATACGAAAGCACATAGTTGCATTTGATTATCTAGAGAGATGAGGTGAAGTTATTTCTCTAATATATTTGTTCAGAACACTCACATTCACTATAACTGCATCGAGCCATGATTCCAAGCATTCAAGATATGTAATTACAACTCCTCACTATTTCTTGGGTTGACTAACCTTGTGATTTTATATTATTACAACATTTTCATGAACTATGTCAAATTTAATAAAGAATAAAATAGTCCTAATTCCAAGCATGAATGATCCAAGAGGATTTAAGTCATTGTGCTTCGAGTCATACTATTTGGGTGTTGGTTGATAGCTTGTGCAACTCTATTAACAACTTTATTATCATCTCAAGCACACGTGCAAAACTGTTAGAACTAAATTACTTTCTATCATACCACTTATATATTACACTTTTAGTACTCCAAAACACAACTTTGTTGTAACTTCAATAGAATTCATTAGAGTAATTATTGGTTATGAAGTGGGTTTTACCAACTATTATAACAGTTCAATCATAACTTCATATTCAACCTATGTATATTAATAGGTTATTATATTTAAAGGTAATAAGCTATAAGAGAGATATGGACTACATAAACATCACACATATGATCTCTTAAATATTGTATAAAATATAGCATAATAAAAATTTGATATTATAATTATACACTCGGTGTATGTTGTTCTTATTTGCTCCTTACTTTTCATACTATACTAGTTTATATACTAGGCCTTTAACATTTTATTAAGCATATAACCTATTTATTATATTAATTTAGATTTTCTATAAGGGCTCCTCCTGTGCCCTAGATCAGTGGTATCAATGCAGACATATTTCATATCATCTCACAGTGGTATCAAGGTTATATCTATAATTCACTTATTTCTATATGCCCACTCATATAAGGTATGATCATAGGAAGTTTGCACTTGAGACTTATGATCCTTCATCATAATTTCCTTCACATCCTTAGATGTAACAAAAATAGTATAGGATGATTTACAAAGGAAATTAAAATTAATTTTGAGCTTTTGGCTCTAAGACCTAAATATAAGAACACCCTTCCCCCACCAATTCATATTGCATTTCCTACAACAATATTATAGAACAAAAGGTTGAATCATTTTAGATATTAAAATCTAATTTATATAGTACCTCAATCTTGTACACTTGAAAAATAATTATCATGGTTGTATTTTTTAGTTATAGACCTACCTGTTGTTGAAAGGCCCACACTCACTATCTCTTTGTGCCTAATTACTCATATTTTAGTCTAACCATTGTTATTTTGATGATCAAGTCTTCTATATTTTACACAAATATCTAACCATGATTATTATCCTTCACTATTGGTTCTGGACCTGTAACTATTTTCTAGCTCACTAGAAACTTGTGTCCCAAATAGACACTTACGTCGATCAAGTGTCCAATTTTCCTATAAAGTTTCATGTCCCCAAAAATCATTCAATTTGAAAAAATAAATGTATCTTAAAGGTCAGATTAAGTGATTTAATGTCAAATATTTCTTAAAAAGGATTGGTATATATACAATATCAACCCTAATTCATTCCTCACCTATCAAACACTAGGAAATCATAGACAAATCATAAGGCTATATACCAATAAGCACTCAATCAAGCATTTAAGTGAGAAAACCTACCCTATTCATCCCTATTTCCATATTAGTCATATGATCAATATATCTATAGGTCTAAAGTATTTAAATAAAATCTCATGAGACATATTTGTCAAGCTATGCCACGACATGTCTAAATGCTTATCACATATTACATCATTATGCACCCACAAGTCAACATGTAGGGGAGAACTAAATACGTATGAGACATTATTCAGAGTATTGTCTATGTAGGCAATGCCCATTGACAAAGAGATCATTGGGTCAACTTGACATCATAAGTCGGCTAACACATTTTTACCACAATCGCTTCAATGGTGAAGATCTAGGGTTTGATCATTTGACAAAGAGCGACAGCCTGTGTTCATGATATGAAGAGATCATAGAAAAGGTGATATAAAACCCATAAGTTTTTAGTTACTAATGGTAATATCCAGTTAGTATTCCATATAGAACATTTATGAAAAAGTTAGAAACTTGCATCGATGCAATTGTTTAGATCTGATGCTAGTGTTTGAGGCCAAAAGATTAATATTCCTAGAATCTGACAATAGTTCCAGATCATCTTCCAGTCCACTTCTAGCCTCTTCCAGACCATACATGCATGCACATAGTAAACCAATTAAGTATAATTTTTTTCTAGTTCATTGCAATATCTATCAATAGCTATAATTTAATTTTTTAATAAATCTCAATTGTATAAATTCAAAATATTATTTGTCTAAGTTTTCTATTAATTGCCATGGTAATTAGGTTAGATCACCACCTTTGTGTAAAATCTAATCTAATAACCTTAACCCTGTATACCCCTACATATATGAAATTTAGGGTTAAACATTTGCTAAATCCAATCTTTTAACCCTAAAACCCTAGTTGACTTCGGGTTTCTTATTTTCTTCTAGTTTCTAATTTTTAAACTACAAATATTCTAAATAAGATTTATATTTATTTTAAAGGAAATACCCATAGATGCATATATCATTTACTTCCTTTTCCAATATGTCATAGTAAAAATTATTTTTTCTATTTCATACACAGCTAAATTAAATAAAAACCTAAGAAAGGATAAGAATCAATTTTACTTCTATAACTCATATTGAAATGTTATAGAGCCAATATCTAGATGCCAATGTGCATGTTCCTAGCCCTTTGTTCCACTTATATCCTATTCAAGTGAAATATACCATTCTGCACCCATTTTCACCTGTAGCTTATATTATATTTCACGGTCCATGTTGTCACTAATCAAAAAGTTAAGGGTGCCCAATCTATCTCACCACATGTTAATATACAAAAAATTCATCCTAAGACTAAACTTGTTATCAAATTGAGAGTATATGATATTATTGACTAGTTGAGCAACCCACATGCTAAAATTTTAATCCTTAAACTCCTAAATCAATATACTATATACAAGGATATCTTGTATGAAGTATTGTGTGACACCCAAGTACCAAGTGATATTAACAAACTTATTTTACATATATTATGCAAGATCTCAAAAACAAGGCAAAACTAATTACATTTAATCTCAAAGATTTTTTTAGTCAAAAGATATTATTCACCTAGATTTTAATTTGTTCATAAAAGTGAGTATGCTTAACAATGGAATACAAATGATGTTAGTTGATAATGGTTCAGGCCTAAACACTTGTGGCATAAATTTATTAACCACCATGGGTATTATCACAAATGTTATTCAAAAATTAGATATGCATATCAAAGGAATTTATAATTCATATATCCCCCACCTCCCTACCCCCAATGGCTCAAATCACATTAGATGTGTCATTGAGGACAAAAATGGTTCTAACTACATTCCATGCAATGTCTCAATCATTACCTTAGAACATGATTTTGCGTAGAACATGGATATATACCATGGAAGACATCCCTTCTACATTGCATTTATGTGTGAAATTTATACATGACGGGATATTATTCACAATGATTGTTGGTGATGAACCCTTCAAATTTTTCAAAATGATACATTTTGACACAAAAGGGATACCTAAATTGGTACCCCCTAGACATTATATTCCAATTGAAAATATATAAATATATGAAATGGGTGAGTCAATCATAATGACTCTTGTAAATCAATAAAATAAATAAATCACTAACCACTGAGGTGAAAACGGATGTACATCAAGAGAAAGAACCATTGCCAAAAAACACCCAATTATATCAAAACATCAAGAAAGTCAAACATTTGAGCTTCCTTTATTGATCAATACTAAACAACAAGATGGAAAAGTTTTAGATTATTATAATAGTGATGATGAACTTCCTCATGATATTACTGATGAACTATTGTAAAAACTTATTTTTGATCCACTTGAACATCTTTGGCATAACTTATTCACACCTACAAGGCCTAGAACATACAAGTTAAATTTATCACCATAGGATACAAAACCACATTCACAAAAGGGCAAGGCAAAACTAGTGTATGAACATGTAAATTATTATTATTAAATCCATTCATTTTGGATAAAAACTTTATGACATTCTTAAAATGGACTAATGCAAATACACCATGTGAATAATTTGGAGTCCTCCAAAAAAAATCCATAAGAAATTATATAGATCTTAGAAAACCAAGATGTTCCAGATTTAATTATTCCTATGTTATTTGAGCATCACTTGATATTTTTACCTCTTAATAGACACATATTAGGTAGAAAACTCATACCTAAAAATGGATTACTATTTGTGATTATCATCAAATCACTTACCATAATATAAATGAATGTGTGACATTGAAAAAACATATTCAAAAATACAAAGGTAAGGGGCATATATAATTTGTGCCCCCCAAGAAAAAGGATAAATACTTCTAATATTTAACAAAATCAATCTTCAAAGTGACAAATACATGAAAATCTAATAATTACTACAAACATCAATGGTGTTTCTTTTTCACATTTGCAAATTGATACAAATAATTAGGACACTCTTTGTAATGTCTCATACTTACCTACATTGGGTCATAGTATTGAGGAAATGCATCGTTGTTATATTTTCCCTTAATCTCTTGAATATCATTACTTACCTATAGCATGTAGAACTTAACTGATAAAAACCATCATATGGGTAATGGTTACCGAACTGAATCTCACATTTTGCCTTTGATAATATTGGGAAACTAAAATGAAATCAACCATCCTTACCATCAATATGTGTCTTACTTAAAAATTCCAAAATAAATTAATTTGCATACCACAGAATGAACACAATGATAAATCTATAACAATGGAAGATGGAATTCCTTTATCGGATGATACTCAATCACTAGAAATGGTATGGTATAAACACTAGTGGAAAAAAGATGGTCTTGAAAAACCATCAGATAGTCCTTTAACTTCTAGCTGGGAGGAATCATCTCCTTTAATTCCAATTAAGCTTAAAGAAACTAAATAGTGAAACTAATAAAACCTAATGTTAAAAAATAAAATATTCAAGAAAATACAAAAACAATCAAAATGATAAAAAAATTACGAAAATAATTTTAGCATGTTCCTCATAGCACTATTTATTATATATCTGTTATTTTCTCCATGCTAGTAGATATAATATCATTTCCATTCCTATACACATAAATTTTTATGCTTCATTTGAGTGTGATACATAAATACCCAGATACATGATATATGCACATACAAATGTTAGGCCTTCTCTCTAGTCATGTCATAAGTACATTAGGGGCATCTGCGTCTTTGATTACGATACACTCAGGTTATATTATTCTATGATTACATTCCATTATCATGTTTGAGCTTATATAATTGCATGTGCCTATATTCATGATTATACATTTATTAGTGTACTTGATATGCTGTGTAATAAACATTATTTTCAAACACATATGTTTAGGGACTAGTATGATGTGTTCATGTTGGTTACCTATATTCTATGCTTTCATTTATGCACTTCCTTGAGTGTGTTCTTAGCTTCATATTTTATTTCATTGTATTTTATATGTGAGAATTTGAATATTCTTCATTTATTGGAGATCCCATGCCTTTACTTGCCAATTTTGACATTTGAATATGTTATTCTAAGCTTTTTGGGCATTTTACTAGGTCATTTCCCTTTCATTGTGTGGCATCTAAGCATGCCCCTTCTATGAGGTCTCTTTGGCCATTCCTTTATTTTCATTACTTTTGAGTGCCCTTGTGTGTGCACTTGATTTATATATGTTATTGTACTATTACTCTTTAGACATTGCCATTATCTATATCATGCTTCTTAGGACTTGATGTGATAACATACTGCGTGCCTCAATGTTATATTTACCTAGACATGTTACTCTTATATTCTATATGATACATTATATTTTTGAGGTAAGATAACTACTAGAATCTACATCCCCTCATCTCAAATTGAGGGCAGGGGGGCAAGGATGGGGAGTGAGTCATCTAAAATGTCATTTTAGTGCAATGAGTGTCACTTAATACCACCTTGCCTTAGCTTAGACATAGACCTATCTTAGTGCCTCTTTTTAACATATTCCATTTTGTATGCAAGTCTAACCAAATCTAAGACTTACCAAAAGCAACACTAAGCCACCCCCTAGGCACTTAGGCTCTCTATTGACCAGATTATGCCACCTGGAAAGTAGTGTGACCCTTTGGACACTATCACATTACATTAGTGACCTAGGGACTGTGCTAGTGTCCTTTTCCTCTTTGCTACTCCAATGGATATAATTTTATCCCCCAATGCAATTTTGGGTCATCTTATACCTATTTCACATCTTGACAAACATCATAATGCTATATATACAACACTTTCATTCACTTATCCACTAGATGGAAATTAGATGCAAGTACTTTCAAATAAACTCAGAAACAATTGTGAAAATCAAGGTTATTTATCCATATTCTACCCTAATTATACATATAACCATCTATAGTATCTTAGTGCTCAAAATATTTAGATTTTTAGTCTAAAGTCATCATACTATCATTCACTTGCTCTTGCATTAAACACTTAGGTGAGAGAACTACATCAGGTTTGATCCCTCCTTAGAGTATTGGTATATAGGAAACACTCAGCACATGGGGTGTGGAGGTCATGTCCAGCCTACCCTACTAACACCATTATTTTATACTTGTGCTTCTCAAATACACTAAAAAATATAGAGGCCTAGGGTTTTGCATATAAATTAGTCAAAATAGGTTATAGGTAGTAAATGAGTAGTAATCCACATAGGCATAGGCATCTCAAGTATAGACAAAGGTATACCCAAAATTTCATTACACCTATTATAAGAGGACACTACTGCACTCCTGAGGACACTGCCATAGTGCACTACTATCTAGAAGACCATGTTTATATTTAGGAGGGTTACTAGTTCTATATTCCTTCTCACAACACTTTGCATAGCTCCTATACTAAGTTTCAACCTATTACTCATCTGTCTCAATCAATTTCTAGCTAAGTAGTTCATTTTCTAGGTCATTGTTATTTATAGAATAATTAGATAGATCAATTACTTCAAAAATTAGTGGTTGTTTTTACTATTGTATTAATTGCCTAAGTTAATATTATAACACTTTATCATCTTAGGGTTTTACATTCTAAAATCTAGAAAATGTTAAATCATTTGGTGAACCCAACCTACTTCGAATAGTGCCCAAACCCTAACCCTAAACTACATTTAGGGTTTATGTTTCTTGCCTTCTAGAACTCAAACTTAGAGTTTTGATCCTTGTATTTTCTAATTTTTATTTTTTATCTCATCATGATAATAATGATAGAGGATGTTTATCACTTTATAATGAAAAGTTTTCTATTTTCATTTGCATGAGTGTTTCCTTTCATTTAGAATCAATTCAAAGAAGATACAACCACATATGTACATGATGTCTTATATTAGTTTAAATACATTTCCTATTTCATTATTTTTTTAGCACATTATTTTTATGTTATGTGAAATTTAATCATAAATAAAGTCATTAAACACATAGAAGATATAATACATAAGATAAAAGACACATTACCTAAAACTAAAAAATCTCCTTTGGATGCCTTTTACTCTTTGGTTAACTTTGATTCCTTACCTATCACTACTATACCTAAGAGAACATCAATGGTTTCACTTATCCCTCCTACTTCCTGACCATGTCCATCTAGCTACTATCCCACTCCTACTATCATTTATATGCTTATAGTAGACCATGTAGTTCATGCTATGATGTCCACAAGGGATGCCAAAGCATGGTAGGTTATCCAAAACCATGGTTATAGCTTCTTTTTTTTTTTATCAAATCAACATTCCTCCAACCACAGTTTCCATTTTAGAGATTCTGCAACATTCAGACACATATAAAGATGTTTTTTATGTGACACTATGTGATCTCCAAGGTACCAAGAATAGTATATCCCACTTATGTTGCTTCCGTAATCAATACCATGAAATTGAATAAAGAGCATATCTCTTTTAAAATAGAATATATCCCACCTTAGCACATAGTAAAGCAACATCTACCACTTTACATCCAGTTGCAGATTAATGATGTCAATTTTAAATGGACCATGTTAGTTTATAATAGATCAGGGTTAAACATTTGTAATATTTATTTTCTTAGGATTATTAATATACATACTGAAGATTTGGATCCTTCTAATATGAACATATGGGGATTTTATAATATCCCACATAAAATTTTAGGGTAAATAACACTAAACCTTACATTGGGCCCTATAACATTACCTATAACATGTCAAGTTATGCCCAATGATCTTAATTAAAATATTCTAGTTGGGAGACCGTGGATTCATGATATGCATATAGTACTTTAAATTTTAATGAATGTTTAAAGTTTAGTTACAAAGGGTTTATATACACATGCCCTATGGATCATGAACCACTCAAATATTGTCAGAATATTGAGCCTTCACACAACTATATTTCTCACATGGATTTTACTATAAAACCTATACAATATATTATTTTTAATTCACATAAAACACCATCATACACCTCATGAGTATATGTGAATAGTTTTACTTCTCAGTTTGCATTAAAATATTTAAAAAAATGGATCACACAAGACAAGGCCTTTGGAAACATGGATAAGGAATTATTTATCTTGATGAGGCATTTGATCAAAAAGGTAAGTAAGGACTTGGATATAAGGATAAATTATCTAATGTTAAGTCTTCTCATAAATCCCCTCAGCATATAGTGTTTTTTTGCACCCATTCCACAAATAAATAATACAGTAAATCATATCTCCACACTCTCAATTATTTACCCCAACCTTATTGATGATATCACTTCTCCAAATCTACCTACTTTTGATGAGTTATCTAACAATTAAGCTCTCTTATAATTATTTAGGGCATATGAGGATATCCATTCTTTCTATCATAAGAATAGGTTTCCTCATTCCACAAATTTGCAAGGATACTTTGGTGAGAGCTCAAATATTTTATATGATATCCCAACTGACACATATGGCACCTTACCTAAAACACCTTACAACATCAATCAATATACATTTCTTAATGAAGAGATAGTTAAATTTAATTATTTCACAAACACTAACCTTATATAATATTATTAATTGTCACTTTGCGTAAAGAAAATGATGTAGATATTTGACAAACTTTAAAGGACTACCTTAAAAATTTTGCTTGGTCATACTCAAATATGCCAGGCATCGATCCTTCAATCTCAGTACATAGGATTACACTCTATTTAGACACAAAGCTAGTTAAGTAAAAAAAAATCTAAAAATGCATCCTTAGGTGGCTCTCTTAGTCAAAGATTTGATTTAATGCCTCCTTGATGTAGGATTCATTCAACCAGTTGCTCACCCTAAACGGGTATCTAACATTGTGCCAACTTTGTCAATCCCAATGGCTAAATAAGATGTTGCTTTGATTCTAGACATTTAAATAAAGCATGCCCTAAGGATGACTTCCCTCTACCTAACATCGATAAGATAGTTGAATCTATAGTAGGATATGAGATGATATATTTCATGGATGGTTTCACTGGTTATAATCAAATCAACATCATTGAAGAAGATCAAGAAAAAAAATATTTTACCATGCCATTGGGTACCTTTTTCTATATATTCATGTATTTTAGATTAAATAATGTTAGATCGACATACCAATGAACTATGACCTATATTTCTCATGATCTAATTCATAAAATAGTTGAAGACTATGTTGATGACTTACTTGATAAATCAAAAGAGAGACAACACCATGTAGTTGATTAATGACATATTTTTGAAAGGTTAAGACAATATGATGTATGACTAAATCCCAAGAAGTGCATCTTTCATTTCACATTTGGTAAATTATTGGGATTTATAATATCCCAATGCAGAATCAAGGTTGACCCAAAGAAATTCAAAGCTATAATAGATATATATCCTCCTATAAACTTAAAGAAACTATGATCTTTATAGGGAAAAATTCAAGCAATATGTCTCTTTGAGGCATAGCTAGTAGATAAGACTTAGTCATTCACAAGATTACTCAAGAAAGATACTAAATTCTAATAGGATATTTCATGTCAAGACAACTTTGATGCACTCAAACAGTACTTATTGAGCCCATCTACTTTGATAGTACCCATACCTAATAAGCCACTTATCTTATACATTTATGAAACCAATCATGCACTCAGTGCACTCTTGGCACAACATGATGACCAACATAAAGAGAAAAATATTTACTACATTAGTCACACACTTGTTGAATATGAAATAAATTATTCAACAATAAAAAATATATATCTAGCACTTGTTTTTGCTACACAAAAGCTCCATCACTATATAATCAATAATGAGACACATGTTATTACAAAATCATATCATTTTAAAATTATCATGTCCAAACCACACCTCTTTGGATGTATCACCAAATGGGTAATGTTACTCACAAAATTTTATCTAAAGATCATGTTACAAAAATCAATAAAGGGCCAAATAATTGCATATCAATTAGAAAAAACAATAATATTAGATATTAATACTATGAAAAATAGTTTTTTAGATGATTTAATAGCTTAAAAAATTTCCTCTGACACATGGATAATATTCTTTGGTTCTTTAAGATGTACCTCAAGCACTAAATTCAAAAAAAAAATTATCAACCCACTTGGGCACATAGTACCACTTGCATATGGACTAAGTTTCTCATGCACAAAAAATATCACAAAATACGAGGCACTCATTTTGGGCCTTCAAGAATCTTAGGCTCTCCAAATAAAACCTATTAAGGTCTATAAGGATTCACAGGTAGTCATTAATCAGGTTACAAATGTCTACAAAACCAAGGAAGAATGTTTATTTCCCTACATGAATATGGTTCAATGTCTATAGGCTCAATTTGAATACTTCTCTGCAAAAAATATTCCTCGCAAAGACAATTGCCATGATGATGCAATGGGGTTAAAGCATATAAATTAGTCCCACTTGATGGCTAGGTCATGATGTTTCTAAATTTTTTTGGGGGGATTCAAACAAAGGTGATTTTTTCTAACCAAATTTGAACAAACACCCTTTGAATAAAGCATCACGTGTATTTTTTTATGGGGTTCAAGAAAATCCCCTTTGTTCAAATTAGGTTCAGATAAAGGGTTTTGTTCAAACCCCTAGAAGATAAGAGATCGACACAGCTAGTGCAGCACCCCTATTTGCTTATTTTAGGTTTATTCAAAGGGGTTTTGAAGGAAGGTGGGCCTACATGTTTAGAATACTATAACTCAGAATATTTCTATAGGTAGGCCTTAGATATTGATAGGTATTTTATGCAATTTAAGCTCATCTCATTATTCATATTCATAATAGTCTCATAATATTTGTGGCCAATCCTAAATTAGAGTACTCTGAGTCAAATATAGCTGAGGTGGATACTGAATCATGTTCATCGTACTTGTATTTAGGCAGCAAATCATATGGTGTCTTAATCTAATACTTTTTTTAAGATGGATTAAGGCTTAAACCTCAGGGTAGACTTACTGAAACTCTAGGGTAGGATTATTAATATGACCAAGTTAGAAATGGAAGAATCATGCTAGCCTTGGCAGACCTAATCAGATTTTATAGTAGGGATAGCACAAAGGTGATCCCAATGACCCAAATATTACACTTAATAGATGGAGGAATTACCTTATCCCTAAGAATAGTAAAATCCCAATAATCTCAAATATATTTCCACTACACAAGAAAGACGGTTTCTAC
>JARHVA010000687.1:2592500-2910000 GCA_037957365.1 Torreya grandis | reverse complement strand
AGTAGTGAGGGATCAAAGACTCATGCTAAATAGTAGTGACATTTCTGAGTTATCAAGAGCTTTTTCAGCATCCAATGGTTCATCTTGGGTTACATAATACCATACATGAAAATATAAGAAATGTGGGATTTGTTTCAAAATGTGGAAATATGAGAAATGTGAGATTTGTTTTAGCATTTGTTTGGTTACCCATTTACCCAAAATTTGTACATATCTATTTCTTAAAGGTGTCTTCAAATACATCCCCATTCTTATTATGCAGTGTAACATGATCAAGATGAGATAGAGGTTGAAATAAATAATGTCTTTTTTGCTTATCCTTTATGTCCCAAAAATATGGTTCTCCAGGACTCTTTTTTTTGCATTACATATGGTAATATCATTTTCTCAAGGGTAATACAAAATCCCAACTCGTGAATAACCAAAAAGAAGAGAATATTCCATAGTATTAAGTTGATTTAATACCAGTTCATCTCATTGTAATCTTCACTAAAATGCATACTATGCATTTTATTTTGTCAAGTTATTTTTGTCCATACATTATAACATTTCCACTATGTTCCCACTTATTTTTCACATAGTAGACATTTTCTCCATTGGATGTATGTACTAATACATTTTTGTGTTCCTTTATGCCTCCACATTATCCATAAATTTCTAAAAGAGCACTACCTAAATAGTCATCTTACCTAAATCCTTTCTTAGTTATACAACCATGGATCACCCTCCCCTGTTATCAAAATGCTAAGTGACTGCATGATGGAAGAACACTAGGAAGACTTACTCAAAATCTAGGGAAAGCTTATTAATATGACCAAGTTAGAGTTGGATGAATCACGCTACCCCTAGTAGACTTACTTAAATTTTACACCAGGGATAGCACACAGGCAATCCTAATGACCCAAAGATTACAATTAATAGATGAAGGAATCACCTTAGTCCTAGGAATAGTAAAATTCAAATAATCTCACCTATATTTCCACTATGTAGGAAATAGGGTTTCTACCCAATTAGGCATCTATTCAAATTTCAATTATTAACTAGAATACTCACACTACCTCCAAACTAGCATGACTAGCATTGTTAATTATAATGCTCAATTGGGAGTCTTCCTATGGACCTGATTTCTATTTAAATTTTTGCTAGATATCATATGCAATTTCTTGTATAACTAGCATGTTTAATCACAATGCCCAATGGAGGCATCAACACAAATATATCTCTGAGAAAATATCTTCCATGAGGTTTTTCTCAAGTAACTCATAAAACATAAGGAATTTCCACTGTAAGACAAATGGCACCATATAGTCAAGCATTTGTGGCATAAAAAAATGATGATATAGGAAAGAATTTATACATATATTAAGAAGCATATGCAATTCTTCCAGACCAAAAAATGAAAATATCTCAAAGAAATTATTTCAATTTGTGTTAGAAATTACTTTTTCTTGTTCAATTATTCCAGATTCACCTATTAATCCTATAGTTTTATAGGGCCTTTTTCACTTTAAATACATGAATGGCCTTCCTTATTTCACTTTTTATATTAATGAGTCTGAATAAGTTATTATATCCAAAGCATGGAAAAAAGATAATTCTGAAGGAAAAGATTTTTATTAGATGTATCCATTTTATTCTAGGAAATGTCATAACAAGAAACCAAACAAGTCTAAATGGAGAAGTTAGGGAAGAAAGGATAATCACATACTTGATCTTATGGTTAATATGAAGGTATACAATTACTTATGCTCCAAGTTAAACAATTATGGCAATGTCAAGCAGCTAGTTGAAATTGAGTTTATTTTATTTGGTGCAAATAAAGAAAATATAAAACAAGACCCAATAATGAAAATAGAGTATATGAAAATTAGATCTTTCTCTCCTTCCCAAACTCCCATTCAGAATTTTATTCACATATGCTATTGTATGGTTCAACCTCAGTTTCAACAACACCTTTACTTTTATGCCAGTTGATAATATGGAAAGCATAATTCTTAGAATTATGGTACCTCATAAGAAATCAAATAGGAAAAATTAAATGCATGTGCAAAAATGCATTTCTACCTCAAGACCAAATTTCCAAGATTCACACCAGTCTAGTTTAATGAGATCCAGATCTGAAAATAGAAATGCTCATCAAGCCATATGGAAAGAACCAAATATTTTAGCTTCATTTTTTATTCTTTATGGTCATTTTTCCCTGACTTTAAGTTGGTAGCTTTAGTGATTAAAGTTTCATTTGAATGGAGAGAAAGTGTGAAGGGTGGGTAGGGAGAGGATGTTTCCTCAAATAAATTTAGGGTTGGGGCCTAAAATTTCTTATGAAAAGCTCAGGGGGTTTAAGCTCATAAACTATTCTTTATTATCTAATAAGTTTGCCTCCACCTAAATTGAATTTTGATAGTCATTGTAACTCTCTCAAATCAAGTATCACTCCAATAGAATCCAATAATATTTTGATGATAAATTATTTCTTAAATTCAAAAAGATGCTCATTTGAAAATGGATCTTCAAAAATTTTAGATATTCACTTGAGATGCATAACTCAAGGACATACAACAGTGAAAGTTATAATTCAAGTAGACATACATATCTAGCCATCAACTAACTCAGGTAGACCTTCACCTTTGATTAAAAATGCATGCCATGATGAACAGTAGAGAATCATTCATTCTTTCAAAGGAGATGAAAATACAAGAGTCTTTATCTATATCATCACATTATCCTCTTTCTCTAGACTAAAATAAAAGTGACCTTATAAAATATTTTTTGTAAATGTACATTTACAAGCATAAAACATGATCTCCTCTCATGGCCATGTCGACATCAGAAAGTATTCATCTCAAATCAAAGAATAAATATGTAATGTCCCTAAAAATTTACGTAGGAGGATACATTTCTAAGAAAATGTGATTTATTTAGGCTTCAGGATGTGGGGAAACACTAGCTAAATAACCAAGACCTAGGCTCTCAAGGAACACCAAGTGATGGGTAAGAGAGTGTTTAAGTAAGTGTAGGAATAAGATATGATAAAAATTATTATGAGGTCTATCATGAGATCATAATTTCCATTAGGTTTTGCCTTGAGTTTCAAACTCTAGATTATTTGTTAGAGGAGTTTGAGGTTGATATCACCTTTTATAGGTGATGATGTTTGATTCTCCATCAACTTTTATTTATTAAAAACCAATCAATCTAGTTTTTCCCTAGGAATATCAATCTCTTATTCAACCATGAATTTATGTATACCTATCCTCTCTTCTCTATTGCTGGGAGAATTAGAATTTGAAAAAGCATAAGTTATGCTACTAATTCTGCTTTTTACCAATTATTGGGCTGGTAAAAAAATATACTTTCCCCTAACTAGATTAAAACATGAAGAGAAAGAAAATAAATGAGTATATATTCACTCATCTACATACCCAAAAAATAGAGAAATCATTAATCTTGAATTAAGTACCTAAGCATGTCCTTAAATCATGCCAACTACAGTCAGTTAATGGTGAATATTCACACCTACCTCCTATCATTTTATCAGAGAATGAATATCTTTTTTTTCATCTGAAGATATGAGAAAAATAGTCAAAATACATGGCCTTATGCACCTTAAGATAAGTTTAAGCAAAATATCCACTCAGCTCCTGACTGGAACATCATATTTAATCATCAAAGATAACAAACCAAAACCCAAGTAATTGTATTCTTCTTAATCTTCATTTATCAAGTGGAAAGCAATAATATATCATTTTTAACAATCAGTTAATAATGAATATTTGCAATTACTTCTAGGCATCCCTAACTTTTGATCAAAGAAAGACTCAACTTAAAAATTTAAATCCTTTATCTTCTTCAACTTCATATGAAAATGAAAGAGATGGAGCTTCATAAGTATGAAGAGATGCACAAATCATATTATAGTCAAAATTCATGGCATCATTCACCTTGAGAGTAGTGGAAGCCAAAATTCCTCGTAAAGATCTCTTGATTGGAACATCTTATTTAATCATCAAATATGGCAAACTAGAACCCAAGAAACAGTCTTAATCATCATCTTCATTCATCAAGCTAAAAGTAGTCATATCTAGGAAATGCATAATATATGGTTGTATGAGCTTCAAGAGAAACAAAAGAGCAATTCAATCTCTAATTTTTCATAGTTCCATCTCTCACTCCTTACGTCTCTAGTTAGAACAAAAAATAAAACTACACCCATCCCATGTAGAGTCTCTTAGACCTCCAAAATGTAGGAAATTACACTAAATTACCATCTAAAAAAATTCTCACATAATCTAATTGGTGTCCTAATAAACCATTTCCAACATCTATATCAGAGCCTCAGAAGTTTTGACTAGCACAAGAATGGATCAAAGTGGTAAATGTCATCATTCCATTTATTAAAATTCAATAATAAATGAATTTGAGCTATTCAAATAAAACAAGTACCAATCATAAAGTAGGTTTCTCCAAAATAGATAACACAAAAAGTTGAGAAACAAGTGCTGATAGGCACATTTCTTACTTCAAACCAATGATCCTCATAAGAGAGTGAGAAAGTGACAACTGACACATTTTTGGTCAAAATCAACATCCAATAAATCTTCCATCTAGTAGTCAAAAGTAAAGTGTCAACCAACAAAACTCCAGGAATACCAATGATACTTATACTTGATTTAATCTATGTTATTGTTGCAGTCAAAAACTACCAAGTGTTGAATCTCATTCAGGAGAGTAGGGTGCTAAGTTGCTTATTGAAATTATATGTTACTTTAGCTAATATTTTATTTCCTTCTCTCTTAATGTAAATGAATATAATATTGGTTATAGAATCAGCTAGAAGAAAAACCTATTTTAGTGTATCAATGTATGTTGGACATCTATATTTTTAATCCACATTGATCAATATCATGTAGCCTCCCTCAAACCATATGTCAGTGCATACTTCATATATAGAAAAATTAAATCCTTTAAGTAGGCTAAATATTCTAGATTATTTGTGTCCTTATAGATGTAAATTGAATGGATAATTATTAGATGTCCCTGAGAGTCTATAATGACATCACCTCCTCCTACTTCACAAGGATTACCTTTTACTACTCCACTAAATTTTAGATTCTACATCCTTCAAGAGGATGAATCCTATTTCCAAACACCCGTTTATTGTGGGAATATGTAATTATTGAAATGAATTTACATTTGATATTAAATAAATAAAATTAAGGCATCCAACATATAAACAAATATAATGCATGGACAAGTTATCTTGCATAACAGTTATGGCAATGTCGAGTTGCTATTTGAAACTAGATTTATTTTATTTGGTATAAAAAGGAAATACAAAACAAGACCCAATAATTCAAATAGCGTATACAAAAAATATCTCTTTCTCTCCTTCCCACATCTCTTTTTCTCCTTCATAGACAACCCATTCAATTTTATTTGTTGCAAATAAAAGAAATATAAAACAAGACCCAATACTATAAATAGAGTATACAATAAATATCTCTTTCTCTCCTTCCTAGACTAACCATTCCATTTTATTTGGTGAAAATAAAATAAATACAAAACAAGACCCAATAATGCATACAAAGTTTCTTCAGATATGCCATTGTATGGTTCAACCTCAATTTCACCAACATCCTTTACTTTTATGCCAGGAGATAATATGGAAATCATAACTCCTAGAACTATGGTACCTCATAAGCAATAAAATAATAAAAATTAAATATATCATGGCAAGGAATAAATTTCATCTTTTTGTCTAAGACTGACAAACAAAGTTCGACAATCATGCCATCAGTTTTCAATATGTACACAATATAATAACATTACATGATACTTCAAATATGATGATGACATAAATAAAGTACAAAATAAAACATTGAGAAGATTACAATAGATCCATAAGCATGCACTAGGAAAAAATTTAAAGAAATCATATTATATATGGAATAGATTGGAATAGCAATATGGAATCATATTAAATAAATCTATTTATTTTGGAAAAACCATACAAAATAATGATGCAAGGCATATTAAACCCAAAATAAGGGCCCACCCTAGAATCATACACTACACAATAGTATGAATATTGATAGAGTATATCCTAAATAATGAGTATGTATCACATGTGTTGTTATAAAAAAGAAATGTTCTGTTTGAAATTATTTGATTTCATTCAAAATTATCTTAAATAAAGTAATTTTAATTGAATTTTTACATCATAAAAAGGAAAAACAAATTAACTATGAAAAACTATATAAGGCTAATTGGTTCATCTCGCTCCTCAATAACATACAAGATCCTTTTATGATCTTACTTATCTATTTTCCACTTAGTTCTTCCATGTGTTTGTTTCACTCTAGGAAGACATAACCTAGTTGCAATAACATGGTGGTTGTAATGCAAGACATTGTTATCTGGTTCATAATAAATAAAGTGAAGTCCACTTGGAATAACTTTCAATTGTCTCAAATATGTCCCCTGTATCACAACCAATCCAATAGGAAACAATGTTCCCTCACTTATCATATTCATTTGTTCTGTGCACCGCAACAAGTAGTAACTAACATTTTCAGTATTGTCTTTTGCAACAATCACTGTAAATACATCTCATATAATAAATAGTATATTATATCATGATGTATTCATCTTTATTATAATCTAAACAAGAAACAATTATATTTACCCTATATTAAAGAATCAAATATATATATATATATATATATATATATATATATATATATATATATATATATCTCAAGGCTTGGATAGTTGCCTGTTTCAACTAGCCCCAACATGTGGTCATAATCTGATGATATCAAAGAAACATATTCAAATTTGTCATCTTGATCTACCCCATAGTAATCACTCACAACTTTTTATATCATATTCCATAGCCCAACATAACCACATGCTTGACTATTACAAAATTCATAAACTTGGTATTGGGTATCCTTTGACAACCATGTATTGATTTACGATCATTTGCTATTCAAATATGTAACCAATTGAAAAATTAAACATAATAACATGCACTTAATAATAGTGAATGGAATGTACATTAAATGCATAACATACCTATACTTTCCTAAAGCACCTTGTGTGGAGATGGCTTCTTCCCAACTATCTATGCACTATTTAAAAAAAGCACCCTACACCATTCAATGATAGTATGGGCATCACTCAACTAATCTCTATCATAGTTCATAGTCTATTTACTTATAGCACTCTTGATGCAAGCACCATCACCATCATGTTCCCCCTTCCCATGACCACTCTAAAAAAAATCAACTGATGAGGCTTATTAAAAAATATATCATATATATAAAGTGAAAAAAAGGCCTTGAAGATTTGAATTTTTATTCACAACCATTTGACCAAACATAGTGGTTTTCAAAATTTACATGGTGTTTATCAAGATCTTCAAAAAATAACTTAAAACAATGTTGAATAAAGTGTGTATCATGGTATTTATCATCACTAATGTAGAAGTGATATTCCTTTATGATCAATGGTTGAATATAATAACTATAAAACCCATATAAATCCAGTTGTGTATGCCTATAACACACATGCACCATGATAGTCCCCTACTCAGTGTGATAGTATTATGTTTGAATATCTTCTTGACGAGAAAATAAATAGTTTTCAGCAAAGTCAACCGCTAACATAATTGATCCTAGGGGGAATGTGTTTTTTAATGTTTTAAACTGATTTTATTTCCACTTTGCATTGTGACAATGTTTTATATGAGGACCAATCAACTTACAAAAACTTTCCTTGAAAGTGGAAACATAGACCACATCTTCTGTGAAGTCTATCCTTGTAGCCAATTTCCCTATTTTGTGTCATATTTGATGTATATGAACCTACATACAAACATGTGTGTGTGTGTGTGTGTGTGTGTGTGTGTGTGTGTGTGTGTGTGTGTGTGTGTGTGTGTGTGTGTGTGTGTTATTTTATAAATAATTCCAATCAACATACATAAATAAATTTAAATATTTATATACACAAATTAGAACTCACCGCTTCCAATTCACAATCTGAATTTGGTCACTATCTTCAATGCTTATTGGAAATTTAGCCAAATTTTCACAAGTTTCCCAAATGTGTTTAATACAAGGCATGGTACCAACCACATCATCATTACACTCATCACACATAATATATGCTAGAAAGGCACTAATTCATTTAGGATGAGCATTCCAGAAACCATACTTTGATTCCATTAACTTTTTATACACCTGAAATAAATTGTTATGAAAGTACATGTTATAAATAAAATAATAATGTGAAATTAAATCTAATTTAACCAAACATGTGATAAATTCCATGAAATTTGAAATTAATCTATTTATATACCTGATAATGAAGCTCAAACTCAACATAATTGTGACAACATGTTTCAAGGACTTTATTCTACTTCACATACAAAGGTTTCAAAATCTCAAACATTTGTTGTCCAATATTAACATGCGGATTTTATGCATAAAATTTGATACACATATCATGTTGTGTTATATCAATCCAATGTTTAGCATGTTATTCATACTATTTAGGAGGAATTATATGCTTAAGAACATCCCTAACATTTAAAAAAGCTCATATATTATGATTCCAAAAATCACAAACTAACCTTTGAACACCCTCCTCAATCTTATTAGAATAAGGTGCCCTGACAATTGGCACCCTAACCACTAGCACCCAATTGCCTTCTACACTATTATCATCTAGTACCTTTCTCCTCTTCACATATCTACTAATTATCTTTTTAGAAACACCTAATACATTTGACATAACACTGGCATGTCTAAATTTTGATGTTTTTTCACTTACAGCTGAGATTAACATCACTCTACATGAATTATTATTATCAACATAGCGAGTTTTTTTACACACTGAATCCAACCCCCCCAGACACATTTCCCACTACTTTTTCTCCAAGGGTTTGTATCCTATTTTTTTAAAATCCACTCCCAATATCTATAAACAATATTGCATCCCATCATGATTTATAAGAGAAACTAATAATTGAGCATGAACAATTTTATTCAAACTTTTAAATTAGATTAAAAATATGTGGTTAAAATATCTACGGATTATCCTTTGAGGTTGTCTCATATCTTCTGCATATTTTTCCAATTTCACAATATCCATATTCATTAGATGTTTCACATTTTTCTTAGGTAGTTGTTTCCATAATTTATTAATAAGTTTTGCATGTGATTTAGGAGATAGGGCATGTTTGTGGTCATTGATCACATTAATATTTCTAGACCTTTCTTCTATATCTTATTCAATCATATCAATATTGGTTATGGGTTTTTCTATATCTTCTTCAGTAACTACATGTTCAAAAATAATTTATTGAATGACATCAAATGTAAATTACTAGTCCTATTTTTATAATTAAAATTATAATTAAGTCACATGGATTAATCGTGGAAGTAAGATAAAAAGTTTTTAAACAAGTCACATACCAAGTTTAAAGGCTTCCTCATTGATGTGGACAATTTGATAATATTCAACATTAGCACTCATACTTGTATCTTCTATTTTTTTTCTTCTTATGTAGTTTAGATCTTAATCTATTTTTTTAGCTTCATCTTCGGTAGTAAACTTTCTTTCCCTCTTTCTCTATTTATTACTTTTATTTCCCATCTTATAACTTCTTAATTTTACACCTACATAAAATTGTTCCAAAATGATTTACATCGTACTTATATACAACATATTTTTATAGATTATATTTTTAAAATTAGATGAACACATCTTTTCTCATATACTTTTTTTCTCCTATATTGAATTTTATATTTTTAAAATTCACAAAAAAATAGAAAAATAAGTTCTATATAGCTTTAATCTATAAAATGAAAAAAGAATAATCTAATTGATCTATAATATATTTAGAATATACACTAGATATATATTTAAAAATATAACTTTCATATATATATATATATATATATATATAACTTTTTAACATAAATCCATAGAATTTGTATGCATAAAAATAAAAGTATAAAATTTTGATAAATTTACTTGTATGTACCTGATAAAATAAAAGTAAGTGTAGTTACATACCTAATGAAATCACTTGTAACCTAGATGGAAATGACCATAGAAAATCTAAACAAAACTCTCAAAATTGACTTAGCTTTAAAAATTAACTACGAATAATTGAAACTAGACTATGCTATTTATAACACACACATCCCTAAAAAAATTAAAATTAAAATTAAAATAGAAAATATTGAAAAAAATTAATACATTAGTGAGAAAAAAATGATACTTAAACATTAGTGGGAAAATTTTAATACTATAATACATGAAAAAAATTAAAACATGAAAAATACAAAATAATAAAACATGGAAAACACAAAATATTAAATTTAATATTATAAGACATGCAAAATATTAAAACATGCAAAATGTAAAATATTAAAACATGGAGAGTGGCAGATGGTAAGTGGCAAAGTGAGAGGAATTTAGGGCAACATAATTTTTTAAGACGGTTAGAACAAAGTGGGTTAGAAAAAAACCCCTTTGTTCTAACCCCATGCAGCATCAAATTTGTTCTTTTCAAGTATAAAGCTCATATTGGCTTAAAAATGCCACTTCAAATGCCATGAATTAAGATGAAAAAATAAAATAAAAATATGTGGATCCACATGTAAATAAGTATATATATATATATATATATATATATTTCATTGGAACAAGGACATGAAAATATATTACATTGATATTTTTTCAAAATTTCAACTCACAATTTATTATTTTTCATAATACGTTGAAAAGATGATACTTCATTTTATTAAAAACTACATGTTATTAAATAAATCAAAATAAATATTAAATATTATATATGTCTTAAATAATATTTAATATTTATTTTGATTTATTTAATAACATGTAGTTTTTAATAAAATGAAGTATCATCTTTTCAAGGTATTATGCAAAATAATAAATTGTGAGTTGAAAATTTGAAAAAATATCAATGTAATATATTTTCATGTCCTTGTTCCAATGGAAAATATATTAGTCTATACATACATACTAATTTATTTTCCATTAGAACAAGGACATGAAAATATTATATTTATATATATACACATACACATACACATACACATATATACATACATATATACATATATATATATATACACATATATACATATATATATATATATATATATATATATATATATATATAATATATATATATATGTATATATATGTATATATATGTATGTATGTATATATATGTATATATATATGTATATATATGTATATATATGTATATGTATATACATATATATATGTATATATATATATATATATATATATATATATATATATATATATACATATACATATATATACATATATATACATACATATATATACATACATATATATACATACATACATATACATACATATATATACATATATATATATATATATATAATGTTGTTCCCAAAATCTGTCACTTGTTTTTTTGGTCCTGCAGGTCAAAATGATCTCTTCCTTTTTCAAAAATGTTTTGAGCATCCAATTTCTTCAATAACTCAAAAATTTTAGCTAAGGGACTCGCAGGTTCAATAGGCAGGCTTCCTCAAAGAGAAGTTCAAAACACTTGAGGCTTTTCCTTAGTGTTTTAAGGCTCGTTCAACACCGAAGTTCAATCAAAAGACTTAATGGTGGGCTTTAAACAATTGGAATGAACCACTTTGAACTATTGAACCATTGAACCCCACCTTTGTAAGGTTCAAAGGTTTAACGAGTTCAAAGAAGTTCAAGTGCTTCAAAGAGTTCAACGAGTTCAAAGACTTTGACAGGTTCAAATGCTTCAAAAGTTCAACAATTTTGATGGACTTAAAAGAAAAGAAGGATTTGAAGAGCTAAGATTGAACCGTTGAACCATTAAACATTAAACTTTCAAAGGTTCATAGGTTCAAAGGTTAAACGAGTTTGATGAAAAAGGAAAGGATCCAAAAAGTTGGAAGCTTCAAAGAAATAGATTGAACCATTGAACTGTTGAACCTTGAACTGAAATGGTTCAAAGGTTCAAAGGCTCAAAGAAGTTCAAAGTGCAAAATAAAGCTTCAAGCAAATAAAGGAAGCAAAAGATTCCAAAAATAAGTTCAAATATGGTTCAACTGAAGAAGAAAAAGAAAGCGAATGCGGCCCTTCACAAAAGATTAAATTGAAGAGCCGAATGAACCTAAGAGCCAATTAAACCACCAACCATTGAACCACTTTGAACCATTGAACCGATGCACTCTAAGGTTCAAGGTTAATAATGGTTCAAGTGACTAAGTGATCATGATGTCCCTATGGATGTCAAATTCAAGGTAATAAAATATCCATTGATTTTCAAATATGGCATGGACCTTGGGAACAAAATCAGTGACCAACTAAAGAAGGTGCTTAAGGAGCCATTAGAAAGTGAGAAGATAGCCTGAGAGCTCAAATCACCGAGGAAAGACAAAACGTGGTAAGGAAAGAGAGAACAACTACAGGAAATCTAGAAATATCTATAGAAGAGTTATTTCTAGTATGTGGAAGAGTCCACCAAGTGGAAATCAGAGGACATGAGTATTCAATGGCATGGCCTATTTTTCCCCCTTTGAGTAAAGGTGAATGGATAGCTGTGTAAGCATCATAAAGATGACCAAGCAGCCCATGCTTTGGAGGAGATATTTGAAATGATTAGAATGCCATAATCTAGATCGATATCTTACTCTAGCATGGCCCCTTCACAGAATTTATAAATGCATTCAAGGCATTGAATGCAACATGGGCCATTTATTGGAAACAAGTGCCAAAGTCTTTTTTTGGCTGCGATATATTGTAATCTCTCATTTTATGCAAGGGGGGATCTCTCTATTATCAGAAGTGAAAATCTGCCCAAATTGAAAGGCATTCATGATACTTTGAGCTCATATTGTTAATCACATTTTGTTATTTGAATGAGAAAACAAGTGACCTTTTAGACTTTATGTTGAAATAGCTTGTGTTATTTAGGAGATTGTTCTTATGTTTGTTTCCTGAATACTATCTTGTCCATTTAATCAAATAAGCAGAACAAGTGGAAATAATTTGGAAGATGTCCTGAAGTTGACTATGGGAGACTTTGTGCTGCCATAAAAGTCTTTAGTCTATGTTTTGTGTAAAAAATGTTGGAGAGACTTTGAGATCTCCTTATCCTTCGTAATCTCTTACTATATTGTAGTTTTAGGTGGAGACTTTGGGTTGCGCTTAATTCTACTGTGTTACTATGTCTTGATCAATGAGAGAAGCAATGAAAGACTTCGTGCTTTCATGGGTTTCTTGTGGTTACAATTACTACCTAGGAAGTCTTCCTCTAGTTTTCTAAACATCATTTTTAAAAGAAGAGAAATGCCTTTTGTAATTACATAGGATTTCTCCTTGTCCTTGTGAACATCATCTCTAAAAAAAGAGAGATGGATGGTGTTATCCTACCCCTAAGTGTATTTTTAGATTATATTAGTTATAGTAGTTTATAAGGAACCTCCCCTTGATGATAGGAGAGATTTATCTCATTTTACTATGGTAAACCTGCACATTTTGCCTTATAAATCTCCTTATGTTGAGGTTGATATACCTATTTTGTGTCAGTTAGCTGGTGACAAAATATTCACCCAACAACTTTTTGGCGACTTCGCTAGGGAAAGAATGAGCAGTTTAAAGCCTCAAGCTTTATACTAAATCAGTTCCAGTTCTTTTCCATTTCCCTTTTTTACATTCTAACAGATCCACGGTATACAGGAAGCCAGAGAGCTCGATGTATTGTTGACCCTATATTTGAGTTGGTATAGCTGAGTAATTTTGATCTTTTTCTTCCACAACCTCACTTCCAATGAACTAGGAGTTTTCCTCCTACCAACATTAGGTCACCAATATAAGGAAAAACTTCTTTTTCCTCTGTTGATAGAGCTTTGTCCATACATACCCCTCAGAGATTTGTTATCCCTCCATTAAATAGTCATATCATGGTAGCCCAAGGCCCCTAGGGTAATACCTTTGGTCCTCTGAATCTAACTCCACCCTTACATGAACTACCCTGCAGTTCAAGGAAGAATTTCCCCGAATTCTATGGTGATGGGAGAGTTCATCTTGATGAACATATTGTAGCCTTTTGCATAGCCTATGGTGTGATAGGTGTGGAGTATGAGGACATAGCAGTCAGGCTATTTGTAGAAACATTACAAGGTGCTACTGCAGATTGGTTCTATCATCTGCAAGCACAGACTATAACTGACTGGAACACTCTCAAAGCCATGTTTGAAGCTAAATTCAAACTTGTATAAGATGTGCATGCCCTATTGGCTCAGCTCACACAAATGAAGAAACAGCCTCATGAGCCTATGTGAGACTTCATTTCTAAATTTGACAAGCTAAGGAATAGGATTCCTATAATTACTCAGCCAACACCTAAAAATCTTAAATGTTTCTTCATAAATTCTCAGCTTCTTGAAGTGAGTTTCCTGTTGAGGTGGGCTGGCCACATAGACCTTGTTGCAGCTCAAGATTTGGCTACTGAGGTTGAAGATGATCTTATCCTAGTAGGAAAGATAAGAAGAAATCCTAACAGAAATAAATCTTCTTCATCTTCTAAATATTCTTCTACAGGCACCACTGATCCTATGGTGTAGAAGCTAGCAAATGAATTACTAGCTCTAAAAAAGAAAATGGCACAAGGGATGTCTGCTCCTCCTTCATACCAAGATATACCAAGGAGGATGTTTCCCAACTAGTCATATCAAGGCAATGCTACCATAAATCAAGGGCAACCAAATTTCCTTCCTCCCCCACAAGGGAAGCTCACCATTGAAGTAGCACCAGCCAACTTAGCAGTTGGATATCTTGAAATTGAATCTAATTTCTCTTTCCAACCTGAGTTGAACCAAGAAGATGATGCTAATATCTTCACAAAGGGAGAAGAATAATTAGCTGGCGACTCCAACATTGGTTTCCTAAATTACCAGGAAGAAGCTAAAAGCAAGTCAGAAGTGTTTGATGGATCATACGTTGTATTTACCAGGTCCCAGAACTAGTTGATTTAACAAGCTGATAAGGGAAAAATAGGGGAAGAATCTCAACTAGAAATTTTAATTACTAAATGGGGGACCACTCTACCCTTCCAATCAAAGGACCCGATGATCACTAAAAAAGTAAGTACCTCAAATATCCTTGTTCCTTCTGCTTCAAATTCATAGACCTATCATACACCTAATAAAAACTAGATTGATAGACTGCCTTCCCCTATTTCTAATTCATTTTAGTCATTTGATATAATTGACCATGTTAAGAAGACTAAAATTCAAATGTCTGAGTTTGAATTCTTCAAATCCAACCCTGAGTAGTTGGATAGGTTAGTTCAATGTGTCAAGGATAAAATCATCCCTACGAGAAAAAAAATCTTGAAAGTAACTCTTGGTCCCCCCAATAACACATTCACTTGGAATAATATTGTTATTACTCCTCCAGTTGCCCCTGGGAAGACAAAACCATTTTATGTCTTCCTATTGATAAATAATCACTAGCTGAACAATTGCATTATAGATTTTGGCACCTCTAACAATGTCATGCCCACCAAGGTGGTAGAATATCTTGGTCTCACATTGACTAAGACCTTTGGTAGATATTTCTCCATGGAAAACAAACAAGTGTCACTTCTAGGACAAATTAAGGATGCCTAATTTGCATTTGTGGCCTTCCTAGATAAGAGAATTATAATGATAGTCCTGGTGGCTGATGTTCCAGCCTCCTATGGTATTCTTCTTGGGTAAATTTTTTGCAAGGACATTGGTGGAGAATTGAGCATGACCTTGTTTGAGGTGAGGATTCCTGTCAAAGGTGTCATGCAAAGGCCACTTACTGAGAAAGAATCAAAGTACATTGTCACCCAAACATTAGCTGTTAAATCTCAATTTTTGTTTGAGTCTTCAGTAACGGGTAGCTATTTCCTATCCACAAAGGATGTTCCTATCTCATCTGATGAAAGTCTTGTAGGTGAAAATATAAAATTGCTTTAAACAAGACAACAAAAGAATTGGTAGAGTGCAGTGCAGGTGCAAAAGGATCTCCCCTCTCAAATGAAGTAAACTATGAAAGAGGGTCAATTTATGATGATATCTAGATTCTAGAATTTGATGGCAGCAATTATTCTACCAGTTTTGGAGATGGAGTAGTTTTGATATCTCTTCAAAGAGATATTTTTCCTTATTCATATAAGTAGAAGTTTAGCAACACCAATAACACTGCCGAGTATGAATCTTTGCTACTCAGATTAAAAGCTACTCAAGATAAAGTTGTTAAGCTTCTTCACACCCAAGGAGATGATGAACTGGTGGTTTGGTAGGCGAGGAACCTATATCAAACCAAGAATGAAAAATTGTGACATTATTGCAATCAGGTATGGGACTACCTTGAAAGTTTTGATGCTTTCAATATTTTTACAGTGCCTAGAGAGCTTCATAATTGTGCAGATTCATTGGCTGTCCCTACAACCCTCATGGTTCCTCATAAAAACTTTGAAGATCATAGTTACACTATCAAACTAGTCTTTCAACCAAGTGTACCTAATAATGCCAACCATTGGTGGGAGTTTGATGCTGACAATCAAATCATGTGCTTCATTGGATCAGAAGAGCAACAAACTATGGTAGTGGACCATACTACTACACGTCAAAGTTAGGTAAAGAAAATCTCCAGCAAGAGAGCAAGGATTCATGGTTTTTGGATTAGAGATCTAGTCTTGCTATGGGGCATGAGGAGAGAACCAAAAGGAATGCATAGAAAATTTGATTCCTAGTGAAGAGGTCCATTCACCAATCATCGATTATAAGGAGAAAATGGTTTCTTGCTAATATATCAAGACAAAACATCATTTTCACTACCTCACAGTGGGCAACATCTGAAGCACTTTAATCCTTGAAGTGTCAGATAAGTCTAGTTGTATATTTGTATATATGTATAGTCTTTATTTGTTTTGTGTTTTTCATTTGGTTTTTGGTGCCTTTCTTTTTGGGTAGCATGACTCCGTAGCCCAATGGCATAAATGAAGGCACTGAGATTCTGGTTTTTACTCCCTTTGATTATTTTTACAATTGATGGAAGTTCCCCAATTGGAGCAAGCTGTTGTTTTCAAAATCCATCCCTTGTTTTTGTGGACAACATATCAACTATTTTGGTTCTGTAGGCTAAAATGATATATTCCTTTTTCAAAAATATTCTAAGCATCCAATTTTTTCAATTATTCAAACATTTTTAGCTAAGGAACTCACAGGTTCAATAGGCGAGCTTTCTCAAAGGGAAGTTCAAAACACTTGAGGCTTTTCCTTGGTGTTTTGAGGCTAGTTCAACGTCGAGGTTTAATCAAAAGACTTAATAGTGGGCTTCAAACAATTGGAATTAACCACTTTGAACCATTGAACCATTGAACCCCACCTCTATAAGGTTCAAAGGTTCAATGAGTTTAAAGAAGTTCAAGCGCTTCAAAGAGTTCAATGAATTTGAAGACTTCAATAGGTTTAAATGCTTCAAAAGTTCAACAGTTTCAATGGACTTAAAAGAAAAGAAAGATTTGAAGAGCTAAGATTGAATCTTTGAACCATTGAGCCTTGAAATTTCAAAGGTTCATAGGTTCAAAGGTTCAATGAGTTTAATGAAAAAGGAAAGGATCTAGAAAGTTTGAAGCTTCAAAGAAATAGATTGAACCATTGAACTGTTGAACCATGAACTAAAATGGTTCAAAGGTTCAAAGAAGTTCAAAGTGTGAAATAAAGCTTCGAGTGAATGAAGGAAGTGAAAGATTCCAAAAATAAGTTCAAAGATGGTTCAACCAAAGAAGAAAAAGAAAGTGAACGCGGCCCTTCACAAAAAATTAAATTGAAGAGCTGATTGAACCGCTGACCATTGAACTACTTTGAACCATTGAGCTGATGCACTCCAAGGTTCAATGTTCATAATGGTTCAAGTGACTAAGTGATCATGATGTCCCCATAAACATCAAATTTAGGGTAATAAAATATCCATTGATTTTCAAATATAGCACAGACCCTGGGAACAAACTCAGTGACCAGCCAAACGAGCTGAAGGAGCCATTAGAAAGTGAGAAGATAGCCCAAGAGCTCAGATCACCAAGGAAAGACAAAACATGGCAAGGAAAGAGAGAACAACTATAGGAAATCTAGAAATATCTATAGGAGAGTTATTTCTAGTAGGTGGAATAGTCGACCAGGTGGACATCAGAGGATGCAAGTATTCAATGGCACAGCGTATTTTTCCCCCTTTGAGTAAAGGTGAATAGATAGCCGTGTAAGCATCATAAAGATGACCAGACAGCCCATGCTTTGTAGGAGACATTTGAGATGATTAGAATGCTATAATCCAGGCCAATATCTTACTCTAGCATGGCCCCTTCATAGAATTTATAAATGCATTCAAGACATTGAATGTAGCATGGGCCATTTACTGGAAACAAGTGCTAAAGTCTTTCTTTGGCCACTATATATTGTAATCTCTCATTTTATGCAAGGGGGGATCTCTCTGTTATCATAAGCAAAACTCTACCCAAATTGAAAGGCATTCCTGAGACTTTGAGCTCAAATTGTTAATCATATTTTTTATTTGAATGAGAAAGCAAGTGACCTTTTAGACTTTGTGTTGAAATATCTTGTGTTATTTAGGAGATTTTTCATATGTCTATTTCTTAAATACCATCTTGTCCATTTAATCAAATAATCAAAATAAGTGGAAATAATTTGGAAGATGTCCTGAAGTTGATTGTGGGAGACTTTGTGCTACCATAATTGTCTTCAGTCTGTGTTTTGTGTAAAGGATGCTAAAGAGACTTTGAGCTCCCCTTATCCTTTGTAATCTCTTACTCTATTGTAGTTTTAGGTGGAGACTTTAGGCTATGCTTAATTATATTGTGCTACTGCATCCTGATCAGTGAGAGAAGCAATGAAAAACTTTGTGCTTTCATGGGTTTCTTGTGGTTATAGTTACTACCCAGGAATTCTTCCTCTGGTTTTCTGAACATCATTTCTGAAAGAAGAGAAATGCCTTCAGTAATTACCTAGGATTTCTCCTTGTCCTTATGAATATCATCTCTAAAAAAAGAGAGATGGATGGTGTTATCCTACCCCTAAGTGTATTTTCATCTTATGTTAGTTATAGTAGTTTATAAGGAACCTCCCCTTGATGAGAGGAGACATTTATCTCATTTTGCTTTGGTAAACCTACACATTTTGCCATATAAATCTCCTTATTCTGAGGTTGATATACCTATTTTGCCATTAGTTAGCTGGTGACAAAATATTCACCCAACATATATCATGAGGAGAATTCATAAGCATTGATATTCCCTATGTTGATCATTAAAAAATTAATAAAAAAATGTTTTTTATCAAAAAATTATAAAAAATAATATTGCACTACATCTATGTTTCTAAGACCTCTTTACAATAAATCTTGAGAAAATATTATGTTTTGAGAAAATTTTGAGGAGAAATCAAGTACTCAAGAAAACATTTTGTACACAAAACATACACATTGAGTATTTAGGTATTAAAAAATCTATTTTTTATTTATTTTTTAAATAATAAATGTAATTTACACTTAAAATTCAATATTTAATTAGTTTACACCTTTTTTACATTTTATACGGTTAATTCACTATTATCTATACAAATTGAGAAATGTTCACATTTTCATTTTTTGTTGTCCCCTTTTTACCAAAAGGTGGACACATTATTATGATTCAAGCCAATTTGGACAATGCAACATTGTTGATCCTGATTGATATTAATGATGAGTAAACTATATTCATTATTAAATGATTATAGTCACCATCGATATCCCATTCTGATCTCATAGCCCAATCATTTTTATCCACCATGCATAGTACAATATAATCTAAATGGTCTTACGATATTTACAATTTTCTACACAAATTTATTATGCCAAATACATTTACTAGGAGTAATAAGTAAAAATTACAGAGAAATGTCCTCCATTACATCATCATAGATGGGATATTTAAGTTATATTTTGATGTAAAATTACTATAATGTTTGATAGTTGAGTAGGCTATGTTAGCCATTAACCAAGTGCATGACAATGAATGTGGTGGCCATTTCAGCAAAAAATCAATGTCACATAAATTACTTTGATAAGGATATTATTAGCCCACCATGGAACCAAATTGTCAAGAATATGCTAAACTATGAAATAAATGTCAATGACACAATATTATACACCATGTTCCTTCACATAAATTACAACCTATTCTCTCCCTATGGCCATTCATGCTATGGGGATTTGATCTAATTGGTAAAATCAACCTAAAATCGATAGTGGGACATAAAAAATTTCATTACAACCATAGAATAATTTACTAAGTGTTTATAATTTGTCCAATTTTAATACACAAAAGAAGAATATATATTTTACTTTCTCATGAAGAACATCATTTCCCATTTTGGCCTACCATTGGTTGTTATTATAGATAACAGATCCTCTTTTAAGAATAAAATAGTGAAACATTGTGTGTTAAATATAAAATATGACACATGTTTTCTACTCCATATTAACCATAGGGTAATGGTCAAGTAGAAGACACAAACAAGACAATTAATAGTATCCTAAGCAAAATAGTCACCAAATTCGGTGATGATTAGCATAATCAACTTGTCTAGCACTTTGGGCTTACCACATTAGTATGCATACATTGACAAGAGCTACTCCTTATTCACTAGTGTATGAAACTGAAGAAGTTATTCCATTGGAATTAGAAATTACATCCCTATGAGTCTCTCTCAAAGGGATTATCATAGACCATCAATACATAGAAAGACATCTACATGAGTTATAACAATTAGATCACGCATGTATCCAAGTACCAGAGCACCTGAAAGCATACTAGAAATGAATCTAATGGACATATACACAATAATCATGTTCATAATAAATAATTTAAAGTCAATGATCTTATTTTTAAAGAGAACCTCAAAATGTCAATGCCAAAGAAGAGGCAAAAAGAAAGTTCAAACCAAATTGGCTTGGCTTTACTTGATTTCAGAAACAATTTTAGCCCCAATGTATCCATATACTTCACTTAATGGTAAGGTAATGAAGAATCCAATTAACATCATGTATCTAAGGAGATTATATATCTAAATAACTCATAGTTTACTTGTATATAGTTTCTCTTACTTTCATCATTATATGTAGTTTCACTTTCATGATTGTTTGTCCATAGATTATACTTAAAAAATAGAAAAATAATATAATATGCTCCAAAATACAAAAACACTCAAATAGTGTTTAGAAAATACAAAATTTGAAATTATATGAATTTCCGTGTTTACATTCCTTCTATTTTCTAGGTACTACATATGATATCTATGTTAGTGTAGTCAGTTTCATCATACATACATGATTGACTTGTTCTTTTTGGGTGCTCACAGATTCTCATAGGACTTAAGTCCATCGCACAGATCTAGATTTACTACTATTTGCCCATTGCAGGCACATACATAGACACACATAATCAACATTGATATATTCACCCATTGGGGGCATCCTATACACAATTTCCAATTTGTCAAGTTACATCTTTCTATACTCCATATCACATATTTAGCATTGTTTATATCTTGATATTGATCATCCTATACTACACATATTTTTGCCGACTACTACTACAAATGGGCAGCTAATATGGTCTTCAAATATAACACGGACCCTAGGAACAAACTCAGTGACCAGCCAAAGAAGGAGCTAAAGGAGCCACTAGAAAGTGAGAAGATAGCCCAAGAGCTTAGATCACCAAGGAAAGACAAAATGTGGCAAGGAAAGAGAGAACAACTATAGGAAATCTAGAAATATCTATAGGAGAGTTATTTCTAGTAGGTGGAACAGTCCACTAGGTGGACATCAGAGGACGTGAGTATTCAATGGCATGGCCTATTTTTCCCCCTTTAAGTAAAGGCAAATGGATAGCCGTGTAAGCATCATAAAGATGACCAGGCAGCCCATGCTTTGGAGGAGACATTTGAGATGATTAGAACTCTATAATCTAGGCTGATATCCTACTCTAGCATGGCCCCATCATAGAATTTATAAATGCATTCAAGGCATTGAATGCAGCATGGGCCATTTACTGGAAACAAGTGCCAAAGTCTTTCTTTGGCTACTATATATTGTAATCTCTCATTTTATGCAAGGGGGATCTCTCTGTTATCATAAACAAAACTCTGCCCAAATTGAAAGGCATTCCTAAGACTTTGAGCTCAAATTGTTAATCATATTTTTTATTTGAATGAGAAAGCAAGTGACCTTTCAAACTTTGTGTTGAAATAGCTTATGTTATTTAAGAGGATTTTCTTATGTATATTTCCTACATACCATCTTGTCCATTTAATCAAATAATCAGAACAAGTGGAAATAATTTGGAAGATGTCCTGAAGCTGACTGTGGGAGACTTTGTGCTACCATAATTGTCTTCAGTCTATGTTTTGTGTAAAGGATACTGGAGAGACTTTGAGCTCCCCTTATCCTTTGCAATCTCTTACTCTATTGTAGTTTTAGGTGGAGACTTTGGGATGTGCTTAATTATACTGTGTTACTGCATCCTGATCAGTGAGAAAAGCAATGAAAGACTTTGTGCTTTCATGGGTTTCTTGTGGTTATAGTTACTACCCAGGAATTCTTCCTCTGGTTTTCTGAACATCATTTCTGAAAGAAGAGAAATGCCTTCAGTAATTACCTAGGATTTCTCCTTGTCCTTATGAACATCATCTCTTAAAAAAGAGAGATGGATGGTGTTATCCTACCCTTAAGTGTATTTTCATCTTATATTAGTTACAGTAGTTTATAAGGAACCTCCCCTTGATGAGAGGAGAGATTTATTTCATTTTGCTTTGGTAAACCTGCACATTTTGCCATAGAAATCTCCTTATGCTGAGTTTGATATACCTATTTTGCCTTCAGTTAGCTAGTGACAAAATATTCACCCAACATATATCATGAGGAGAATTCATAAGCATTGATATTCCCTACGTTGATCATTAAAAAATTAATAAAAAAATGTTTTTTATCAAAAAATTATAAAAAATAATATTGCACTACATCCATGTTTCTAAGACCTCTTTACAATAAATCTTGAGAAAATATTATGTTTTGAGAAAATTTTGAGGAGGAGAAATCAAGTACTCAAGAAAACATTTTGTACACAAAACGTACACATTGAGTATTTAGGTATTAAAAAATCTATTTTTTATTTAATTTTTAAATAATAAATGTAATTTACACTTAAAATTCAATATTTAATTATTTTACACCTTTTTCACATTTTATACAGTTAATTCACTATTATCTATACAAATTGAGAAATGTTCACATTTTCATTTTTTGTTGTCCCCTTTTTACCAAAAAGTGGACACATTATTATGATTCAAGCCAATTTGGACAATGCAACATTGTTGATCCTGATTGATATTAATGATGAGTAAACTATATTCATTATTAAATGATTATAGTCACCATCGATATCCCATTCTAATCTCATAGCTCTATCATTTTTATCCACCATGCATAGTACAATATAATCTGAATGGTCTTATGATATTTACAATTTTCTACACAAATTTATTATGCCCAATACATTCAATAGGATTACTAATTAAAAATTACAAAGAAATGTCCTCCATTACATCATCATAGATGGGATATTTAAGTTATATTTTGATGTAAAATTACTATAATGTTTGATAGTTGAGTAGGCTATGTTAGCCATTAACCAAGTGCATGACAATGAATGTGGTGGCCATTTCAGCAAAAAATCAATGTCACATAAATTACTTTGATAAGGATATTATTAGCCCACCATGGAACCAAATTGTCAAGAATATGCTAAACTATGAAATAAATGTCAATGACACAATATTATACACCATGTTCCTTCACATAAATTACAACCTATTCTCTCCCTATGGCCATTCATGCTATGGGGATTTGATATAATTGGTAAAATCAACCTAGAATTGATAGGGGGACATAAAAATTTTCATTACAACCATAGAATACTTTACTAAGTGTTTATAATTTGTCCAATTATAATACACAAAAGGAGAATATATATTTTGCTTTCTCATGAAGAACATCATTTCCCATTTTGGCCTACCATTGGTTGTTATTATAGATAACAAATCCTCTTTTAAGAATAAAATAGTGAAACATTGTGTGTTAAATATAAAATATGAAACATGTTTTCTACTCCATATTAACCATAGGGTAATGGTCAAGTAGAAGACACAAACAAAACTATTAATAATATCCTAAGCAAAACAGTCACCAAATTCGGTGATGATTAGCATAATCAACTTGTCTAGCACTTTGGGCTTACCGCATTAGTATGCATACATTGACAAGAGCTACTCCTTATTCACTAGTGTATGAAACTGAAGAAGTTATCCCATTGGAATTAGAAATTACATCCCTATGAGTCTCTCTCAAAGGGATTATCATAGACCATCAATACATAGAAAGACATCTACATGAGTTATAACAATTAGATCATGCATGTATCCAAGTACCAGAGCACCTGAAAGCATACTAGAAATGAATCTAGTGGGCATATACACAATAATCATGTTCATAATAAATAATTCAAAGTCAATGATCTTATTTTAAAAGAGAACCTCAAAATGTCAATGCCAAAGAAGAGGCAAAAAGAAAGTTCAAACCAAATTAGCTTGGATTTACTTGATTTCAAAAAAGAATTTAGCCCCAATGTATCCATATAGCTTCACTCAATGGTAAGGTAATGAAGAATCCAATTAACATCATGTATCTAAGGAGATTATATATCTAAATAACTCATAGTTTACTTGTATATAGTTTCTCTTACTTTCATTATTATATATAGTTTCACTTTCATGATTGTTTGTCCATATATTATACTTAAAAAATAGAAAAATAATATAATATGCTCCAAAATACAAAAACACTCAAATAGTGTTTAGAAAATACAAAATTTCAAATTATATGCATTTCCATGTTTACATTCCTTCTATTTTCTAGGTACTACATATGATATCTATGTTAGTGTAGTCAAGTTTCATCATACATACATGATTGACTTGTTCTTTTTGGGTGCTCACAAATTCTCATAGGACTCAAGTCTGTCACACAGAAGATCTAGATTTACTACTATCTGCCCATTGCAGGCACATACATAGACACACAGATTCAACATTGATATCTTCACCCATTGGGGGCATCCTATACACAATTTCCAATTTGTCAAGTTACATCTTTCTATAATCCATATCACATATTTAGCATTGTTTATATCTTGATATTGATGATCCTATACTACACATATTTTTGCCAACTACTACTAGTCTAGACTTAGCTTATATACATATTTTCTCTTATACAAATTTGTACCACATGTTTATGCATAATTTAATTTCTAGCTTTATTAATTTAGATTTGATTGTGTCTCTTTATTTCTACATCTACTTGAAGTCATTTGAATATGCCATTATTCTATGGCTCTAATCCACTTCCTTTCAGTATATGTATGCTTCGTATATTTTCCCATGTTTTTGTGTGTGTTTTATTGATTGTGTATGCATACATTTAAACATGCCCTTCCATGTGTATCTAAGCCAACCTTATTTTTTGTTTGTGTATGTGGACATTTGAACATGTCCTTATATGTATTATTTTCTCAAAATTAGTGACATGTTCCATTTCCCTTGTATTATGGCCCCTTGGCCTACTTTGCGTGCCTCATGTGTTTATATGTGATTTAAATTTTGGAGGTTTTATAATGTAATTACCTAAGCTAGATTAAAGGTTTGAGATGTTTAAATCAATTAAATAATATGTATTAATTAAACAATGATTTGTTATGGATTTTGACCTATTTTGACTGTGTAAAAATAGTAATAAATATGCATAAATAGTGACATATCTATAAAATGGCTATCATGGATGACCTAGGTTTTGGATAGGTCTGAGTGTTATCAATAGGGTCTTAGGATGAAATTATTCACTAGATAATAGTGCCATGCCTAGATAGTAGTGATACACTCTTGTATTGTCTTCAAGATGGTGCTTATATCCTCTTTGAAAAATTGTTTATATTTTTTTGGGAATAAATGTGCCTATGTTTCTGGGTCCTGTTCCTACTCACATAGAATTTAGAACTCTGTAATGTGCCTAGAAAACTTGATTTAGTGTGAAAACCCTAATCCTCCTTGCAAGTATGGCATGAACAATAAATGTGTATTTGTTATTAGGATAGGATGGACATCCTCCACACTCCACTATGAAGATATTTGCATACATACCAATACTGTAAGGAGGGATCAAGCCCAAGGTAGTTATTCCACCTAGTGTTTGGTGTAAGTGCAAGTGAATGTTATAATGAGAGTGGTCTTATATTACTTGAGTATGTTGAGCTTTGAAATCTTTGAAATATGGGATTAGGGATGTTTTATATGGTAGTATTTATAAATAGAGAAGAATAGGGATCAAATACCTTAATTTTTCTCAACTTGTTTCTTATTTGGTAGGATTTTGCATGTACTTTTTGTCCAATTTATAGAGGTCAAATACTCTTGTTTGGGACACTAGCACCATGTGGTTTTAGTGTCCCTAGTATGGCTCTAATGTCTACCTAGTAGATTGTTAGACACACTTGGTTTAGATCTAGGAATGTTGTCATAGTAATATGTTTAATCTAACAAAAGATGTTTGTTGTCTACACAATGGATGAAAAATTGAGGTAAATTCTCTAGGATAGGTCTTGAGCTAAGCTAGGAATAGGCTATCTCAATAAACATTCTTAGCATCCAAATACCACTTTTAGGTGATTACATTCCCCCTCCCCCTCGCTTTATATTAGAAATGCATCAAAGCAAAATGACTACTATAAAGGAAAAACAAGTGTACTTGGACTTACCTAAGAAGTGAATCCCATGTAGTTGAGTCTGAGTATGCGAATCTGGGTCTATGTATGTAAAACATGATCCAAAGTAATGACCTACAATGAAACATGAAAAAATAAGTCCTTGCTTAATATACTACGTACAAGGAGTGAGAGAGAAAAGTATGTACAAGAGTAGGAACCATATTGACCAATGAGTCCCATGGGAGACTCACTATCATTGTGACTTGTGTCAAAAATAGGAATGGTAATCTCTCATGTAGTGTGAATGCTATGTTTTATTTGAATGTTATTGTAATAGGAATTTGTGTATTGTTCATCATCAGAAACATAATATTATGCAACATCAGAATCATGATAACCTGGAATGCTAGAGGGAATTACCTCATGCTATGGAGTTGACCTTTCTAAATTATGCTTTGGCATATTGATTGTGATTTTTCCCTTTGAAACTATGCTTATTGTAGACATACGATGTTGTGGAGGCTCTTTTGATAGAAAACCTATTTTGAAAATACTTATTTTTAGAACATGATTTTGACTTTACAACTTAAGATATTACTCTTTATGTAACATTTATTATGTATTTGAATATTTTTCCTTGATAAACTATATATGTGACTGATGTGTCATAGGATGTTCAATAAATCCCAAACCTAGTTGACCAATATTATCAACTGCTAGAATGGGAGAAGTGATGCCTTGGGCCTATTTACCCAAACCTTGACCATGATAATCAAATTATTATAGATATTTGTGACCAAAATTATATCATATTCAATGTTGAGCCTCATTTTGGAAAGGTATATTTACTTGATTTATCTATGTTTGTTGTATTATTTATTTATCTACTTATGTTTGGTGAAGCTTTTGTTGTTTTGAATTTGTAAATGTGTCATTGTATGTTGTGTGGATGAAGTCTCAAAGTGTGAGTCATCTATATCCATTATGTGTTGTATTTTCTTTTTCAATGCTAAACATGAATCAATGTGGTGCCTATGCATTCTATGATTTGCACAAAAATATATGGATCTCATCATAGGGTGTAGAGGGTGTAGGTTGATCAACTTATCTTTAATCATTTCCCTTAGTAACTCACATGAAATCTTATTTGACCTTTCAATGCTTTTTGAATCACTATTTATGGATGTAATTTTTTGTGATTTCATGTTTTGATAGTAACATTGTTTTCCACAAACTGACTAGGTGAAGATGTATATACATTATTTACACTATTGTGCCCTAGAGGCCTTTGTCTTGTAAATTATTTTTCCAATGTTATAATCTTTTCATGTAATAGTTGATTCTGATTTTGTAAACCTGTAATTATCTTTCTCATACTGATACTTTGATCACATATAGTCTAACAATTACAAACCCTAGTTTTTTCTAATTGAACATGTAGACACACACCTTGTAGGGAATAGGTGTGAATAGACTTAGTATGGGGAATAGTGACATTGGTATAGGTTGCTTCATCTAATGGAGGAATGATAGCATGGACCTAGTTAGAGGGAAAGTAGCTATCACCCTCATGGAGATGAGGAGGAAAAGGAGATTATTTCTTGTGCATAATATATGACATTGAAACTTGAAACATAGTTGTTAACTTATATGCTAAATCCTCTATGTGTGTATAGTTTTGCTTGTTAATAGAATTACACATAGGATAAATATAACATTCTATGAGATATGACATATATTACAATTCATATAAATCATCATGTATACATGTTTCTATGTTTTTTTTTTTTTGAGTTCATTCCAAATTAAAGGGAACAAGCATGCATATGAAAGTATTAAATTTTACAACAAAAAGGAATTAATTTATTTTGTGATTATTATCATGATTGTATGAAATACAAAAATTATAAGATATATGGATCTAAAATATGAGTATGAATAGAAAAAGGATACAAACCCTAAGTGTGTCTAAGGTTAGGTTTTTTTGAATCTAGGGTTTCTTTTTAGAAAAAATAAATTTAAATAAATGAAACCCTAATATGAAACTAATTTAATTGGCAAGGTTGTCTAAATAAATAGAAAAGTAGAAATATGCAGCCTTAATTTATTACACAAAAATTTGAAAAATGCAAGGTAGGATTTGAATCAATATTCAAATTAAGTCAGGTTCACCCAATGGTTTAACCTTTTACAGTTTTACAATGTAATTCCCTAAGCTAGAGTAAAGGGTTGAGATGTCTAAATTAGTTAAATAATATGCAATAATTAACCATTGATTTGTTATGGATTTTGACCTCTTTTGACTTTATAAAAATAATAATAAATATGCATAAATAGAGACTTATCTAGAAAATTATTGTTGCAGATGATCTAGGTTCTAAAAACTAAGTTTTGGATAGGTCTGAATATCATTAATAGGGTCCTAAGATCTAATTATTCACTAGATAGTAGTTTCCCACTTAGATAGTATTACCATATTATTGTAGTGTCCTCAAAGTGGAATTAGTGTCTTCTTTGTAGGACTATCACTAATTTTTTATAACACCTACACCCATGTTTCTAGGTTTTATTTCTGCACACATGAAATCTAGAACTCTGTATTATGCCTAAAAAAAAATTAGTGTGCAAACCCTAATCCTCCTTACAATTATGGCATGAGAAATAAATGTGTGTTCATTATTAGGATAGGATGGACATCCTCAACACCTTGCTATGAAGATATTTGCCTATATACCAATACTCTAAAGAGGGATCAAGCCTAATGTGGTTCTCCAACCTAGTGTTAGGTGTAAGTGCAAGTGAATGCTATAATGAGAGTGGTCTTAAATGCCTTGAGTGTGATTGAGCTTTGAAATATTTAAAATTTGGGGTTAAAGATGAGCTATAAATGGTAGTATGAAGAAGTAGGGTAGAATAGGGATAAAATAACTTAATTTTGCTCAAATTAATTTTGCTTAAGTTGGGGAAACTAATGTCATGTGGTTGTAGTTTCCCTCATATGGTGCTAATGTCCACCTGGTAGACTATTAGGCACATTGGGTTGGGGTTTGGGAATGTGATGCAGGAGCATCAAGCCATGAAACACCAATTTTGAGTTTTGATAATTTAGAAGTCAAATTAGGTCAAAGTCGGTTATTAATATGTGTGTGAGACCCTTTAGGTCCATGTGTTCCTTAGAAATTCATTAAAGGTCTTAAAGATGTGTTACATGGTCTTTAGGTGTTTTCCTTGGTCAGTGTCCATTTTTAGAACTGAAGGTCTCATGTTTGAAATGGTTACACATATTAGATGTGTCTAATCCTTTTTTGGGCCACTTTACATGTTGTAGAACATGTTAATCTATTTATATTAGTTGTTGAAATATCTTGCATTTTTTGGTTCTTCATTTATGTGTATTTCCTATTGAGTTTTTGTCTTCAAAAAAATTGTCCATGGCTTTATTACCTTGTTTATATCCTTCTAATTTTTTTTTTGAAGCAAATCTATCTTTAGGATCTTTGTCTTTATCACTTCTCTAGTAGTAAGTCTTTCAAAGGAATTCTTTTAGACAATTTGTCTCAAGGAATTCCTTCAGACTTTTTATCTGCAACCTTCCTCTTTGCATATTTCTTTTTATCAGCATTTTCCTCTTGTTCATTTCCTTGGGGAAATTTTTTTGAAGGAAATCTTGTCTTCAGGATTTTCTTTGAACCATTCCTTTAGAAAAAAGTCTAGAGGAATTATCTTTCAGGCTTTTTAAAATGGTCTTGTTCATTTCCTTCAGATAAAACGTTTGAAGGAATTCATTCCTTTGTAAATTTCCCTTCAAGATTTTAAAATGTCCCCTCAGAATTTTGTTTTGAAAATTCCCAAAGGGTAGATATCGTTCGGGTTTCTTTAAATAGCCACTTTTGATTTTTTCCAAGTGACTTTTTTTGAAGGGCAACCCTCAATTTTATTTGAATCAAATCTTCTCGAAGGGAAAGATCCCTTCAAGATTCTCAAAAGTGTCCCTCAAAACTTCAAAGTGTCCCCTTGGCGAATGGAAAACTACCCTTTTAGACTTTTTTGGGGTCCTTCTACCCTGCTTGTAGAGATAAAAAACCCTTTGTTTTATGGAAAAGGACCTTTTCTCATTGTAAATAACCTTCCCAAAGGGAACATACCCTTTAGAAGAAATGAAATGCACCTTTTAGACTCTTGACAATGGACTTTCTTGAGGGGAAAGTGCCCTTTGGGTTTTTTGTAATGGACCTCTCGACCTTTCAAAGACGCCTCTCAAAAAAAATTAAAATGAACCACTTGCCCTTGAAAATTCATTCAAGATTCTATGAAATAGAACCTTTCAAAAAATTATAGAGGCCTTCAATTTTTTTGAAAAGGACTTCAAGATTTAGTAAGTGCCCTTCAGGCTTTTCAACACATCTTTTCAGGATTTTTGAATATGTCTACTTGTCCCTTCGGAAAAAATGAAAATATCCCCTTTGATGAGAAGTGACTCTTTAGAACTTTGAATGGTGTTGTTTATCAAAATTGTATTTGTCCACTTGCCCTTCAGATTTTTGTAAATTGCCCTTAAGGCTTTTGTGAAGCACCTTTTTGAAGGGAAAGAACCCTTTGAAAAACCAATAAAGGACCCTTCTTCTTGTAAAGCCCAAAGTTTTCTTTATAATTTGCACATTTGAAATACTCTAGCCAACATCTATTCTTTCCTAAAAAGAACAAGATAAGTGAAAGAGAATCGCTAAATCACCTAGACAACCTCAAGGCCTGTTAACCATGGATTTTCAAAGATTTTTTAGCAAGGGTGGAAATTTGGCATATGGGGTCAAAATTGTCAACAATAATTTAAAATACACCTCAAATAGCATATTCCATTCAAGGAGGACAACAAACCTATTGACACAAAGGAGAGTACAACTAGTTTTAAGCAAGGACAAGTCACCAAGTGCATATGATCAACTGAATAGAGAATCAGGGAATGATGATAGTGAGGACTTCTCCTTAATGCCTCTACATTATAATGATATCCTCAGATTATGTTTAAGATGATAGAAGATGTTTGTCATTTGCATAATGGCTATAAAAGTGTGGTAAAGGCTCTATGATATGTCTAGGGCTAAACTATGAATAAGCTATCTTAAGCAACACTCTTAGCATCCAAATACCACTTTTAGGTGATTATAATATGTATGATTTCATGTATGTGTCATGTCCATGACACTTGTCTATTACCTGTTGCTTTCACATCTAGCTTTTTATTCCATGAGGGACCTCATGTATCCCTCCTTTACTTCTTAGGTGCTTAAAGCCTTGGTAGAGAGTGAAAGTGGCATTAAAATAAGGTACTTGTAGTATGACTATGGAGGTGAATTTTATTCAAAATATTTTATGGATTAATGTGAATTGAATGGTATCAAAAGGCAACATATAACTACCTACACTCCTCAACAAACATTGTAGTTGAAAATAAGAACAATATAGTGGTTGACATCGAAAGGAGCATGTTACAAAAAAATGGATTGAGAAACTATTTTTGGGGTGATGCAGTTTCTATAGCAGTATATATTCTCAATCAGAGTCCCACTAGTGCACTTTTCATGTATGAAAAAATCTTAATGTCAAGTATTTCAAAGTTTTTGGTTGTTTAGCCTATGTAAATGTATTTGATCAAAAAAGAATGAAGTTAGATCCAAAAATAAAGTTCTATATTTCTTTTGGGTATAATGAACACAAAAAATCTTATAGGGTTTATAATCCTATCATTAACAACATAGTTGTGTGAAGACATGTTATTTTTTATGAAGGGCGAGTCTATGGTATGTGACAAAAATATAATCCATATTGACAAGTCTAGATATATTTGTAATGATAGTATTACTAATGATATTTGTAATGAGAAACCCATAAGTAGTTTAGTTTTAAGTGCTACAAGTCCACCAAGAAACATTTCATCTAATTCTTTTATCCCAAGTGCAATTTTAATTTCAAGTCCTATTTCTTCAAGGAAGGTAAGAAGCATGAGTGAAACTTATCAGAGTACAAGAAGTCAATCATAGTAAAAAGGTTCAAGAGGAGACATAGTAAATTATGCTTCATTTACACAAGTTATTGTTATACCACCATGTTTTGAAGATGCATGTACTAGTTATGTTTGGGTGCAAGAAATGCAAGAAGAAATGGTTTCCATTCATAGGAATGATACTTTGGAACTTACAAAACATTCACATGAAAAGAAGTGTATTTTTCACCAAGTCCTTATGATTCTCCCTTGGATAGAACCCTTCTGATTCTACAATCTTACAATACAGCCCATGGGTCTCTTAAATAGATCCCATACAAACAATAATTAGACTTCCAATTACAATAATTAGAAACGCAGCTCAAGACTAAAATTAGTCTTTACATGCAAACTATCCATTCAACAAACTAACTATTCCTGTAACTAACAGTTCTAGAATGCACAGACGATCGACGTCGGTCCCTGTCTGTCTGGAGATGACCGATGTCAGCCGATACCTGACTGATGTCAGCAGCTTCCTGTCTACCTCTGACCAACGTCGGTTACTGTGACACTCAGCAACCTCCTCCATGTTTGCGTCAGTGAAGCTTTTAGCTCCACAACCTAACAAAAGCTCCTACGCTGGATGGTTTGCCTTACGAGTTCTATAAAAAGATGTGGTTAGTTCTGGGACATTATCTCCACAAAGTTTGCCAAGAAGTTCTAGTTATGGGTTCACTTGGTGCTATCATTAATCACAGCTATATTAAATTGCTTCCTAAAGCAGGGGACCGTTCATTGATTACTAGTTGGAGGCTTATTCTAGATAATATTATTACAGTAACAGTAAAAGGTATGGCATGCGTCGTTGATTCTTATTAAGACATAATTTTTCTCAAACTAGATTTTGCTCTCTTGCTCCATACCTATTTATTATAGTTGTGGATGTCCTTGATCATCTTCTTAGATGTTGTGCTACCGTCGGTTCAATTCATATAATTTCTCTTCCACACTGCCCTGCTCAACATATATACAGCGAATTTATAGATGATACTTTCCTTCTTCTAGAAGCACAGGGAAAATATATTGATAATGCTCTTACTTGTTTAGACACTTCTTATAGAACTTCGAACTTGATAATAAACTGGTATAAAACACAAAGTATTCGTATGTCCTATGATGATCCTCCCCATTGGGCTGGAAATACCAATGGAGGTGGCTTAACGCTGACATGTATTTTACTTTTCTTGGCATTCCTTTTGCATTCCATACTACACCAACAGAGTTTTGAGATCATGTGCGTAATAAGGAGAATACTAAAATTTTAAAATGGAGTAGTCGGTTGCTATCTTTGACTGGTAAATTCATTGTTTGCTCTAAAATTCTGCAGACTCTGCATATATACTACTTCCAAAAATTAATTGCAAGATTGAAAATGAGAGCGCTAAAAATTAATGGCGAGGCGAAATGAAAAATAAAATGAATTTGGTGGTAGAAATTAATTTCAATGTTGAAAATGTGAGAGCTAAAAAAACAATGGCGAGGTGAGGCGAGGCGAGGCAAAAAGTAAAATGAAAATAAACTCGCTGTTGGTCTATATTACTAAGTAAAATAGTAATGGTAGTGTTGAAAGACATTAGGTACATATAGCTGTAAAAGGTTTCACTAAAATATGTTTCATAGATTATGAATTAAAAATTACATAAGTGGCAAGACAAGAGACAATTAGAATGGTGATCTCACTAGCAACTCAAAATAAGTGGAGCATACATCACATGGATGCGAAAAGTGCCTTTTTGAAGTGTACATTGAAAAGGAAGGCTGCACACAATAACCAAAAAGTGTGTAGTATAATGTAAAGATGACCAAGTTTACAAGTTGAAGAAGGATTTATATTGCCTCAAGAAAGCATCTAGAGCATGGTATGCCTAAATTGATGTATTTATTCAACACAATGGCTTTAAAAGAAGCAAGAGCAATCTTACTCTTTACTACAAAGAAGAAGGTAATGATATATTTTTTGTAAGCTTGTATGTTGATTTGTTGTATATGAAAAATAATTCTATGATTGAGGATGAATTCAAAATTAATATGATGAATGAATTTTAAATGAAAGATTTAGGTCTCATGCAATACTTCTTAAGAATATATGTTCATCAAAGTAAAGATGAAATCTTCACTTGTAAAACAAAGTATGGAAATGATATGCTAAATAAATTCAGTATGGTTGATTGGAAATCTATCTCCACTCCAAATGCTCATGAAATAAAATAGACAAAATGTGATTGTCTGAGATTTAGTAAACTGTATATAATGTTATTATATGAATATTATTTTTTTAATTTAAAAAAAAAATTGTAAAAGGGAAGGAATTCAATTTAAAAGAAAATTCAACGAAGAACTCTCTTAATATTCATGTGATTTTATGAATATTATTTTATTTTATTCAAAAAGAAATTTTAGGAAAGAAGGAAGGAATTCAAAAGAACTCTTTTAATGTTTAAGCAATGTTTCATATATTAATTGGAATTATTTTTTCTTAACATTTTTTTAAGAAATAGTTATGAGAGATTCTAGTAGATTTTTTTCTAAGAAAAGATTAATTTCTATTTAAAGATAATCATTTTTTAATGTTTTTTTTTTTCTGTTTTTGATGGTTTTCTTTTTCTTTCTTTTCAAAGGTTTTGGAACTACTCTTGAATAATTATTTTTTGTTGTTTGTTTACAACATTTATGTTGTTTAGTGAGTTACAGATTAAGATTCTTAAAGCTTTATTTTCCTAAATCTTTTTAATTTACTTTTACGATTCATAATTCTAATAAAAAAAAGTTCACCTTTAATATATTTATTTTCTTTTTAAATATAAATAAAAATGAAGATTTTAATAAAGACATCATAATTTAATATTAAAAAAACACACAATCCCAAAAAAAAAAAAAAAAAAAAAAAAAAAAAAAAAAAAAATTAATTTTTTTAAAAAAACTAACAACAAAAAGACCAACCGGTTGACTATCCTCTCATAATACAATTCTTTTTTCTATCGTTTTAATTTTTACCATCAATGTCAAAATGTTTCTTTCAGAATATAATAAATTAATGTAAAATTTTGTGATTGGTAACTGTCAATAATATACTGTAATGTTCTCTGTTAATGATTTTTATACGTCAATCGCACCAGACGAACTACACACAATTATTGAGGGATGAGCATTCTTAAATATATTCTGTGTTATCAACTCCGACAGAAAAAAATACCAAATCCATGATTTCCATGTTGGATAGATCACCATGAATATTATAAATTAAAGTTATTCTGGTGTTCCATATTTTATATCTAATTTAATATTTGAGGATCGGATGAAATAAAAAAATATGTCAAGATCAAGCATAAAAGAAAATCCTTCGCCCATGCTCCTTACTATTAAATTCCAATCATTATTCACACCTAACTCGAGTGCGCATGCATGGGATTTAAAAGGAATGGAAAAACGAATATATAATAAAAATTGCGCACATCTGGGTGTGATATTTATTTAATATTTTTAATTATTGTTGGTTTTTTTTAATGATATTTAATTAATAATTTTAATTATTATCAGGGTTTTTTTAAGTTTTCAGTGGTGTATTGTTATAAGTTATCTTTAAATGATTTTTTAATATAGTCATTAATTTATGTACATTTAAGTTATTAATTTAAACATTTTTAAATATTAACAAGATTATCTTTAAATATTTTGAATTTTATTTCTTATTGATAATCAGTTATTAATTTAATGAAAATTTTTAAATATGATATTTATTTTTTTATAAATATCTAAATTTTATTGAAGTTAATGATTGCATGAAATTTCTTTTTAATAATAATAATATGGTAAAGAGACCAACTTAACACATAAATATTTATAACAATTTGTTTCTTAAAAAAAAAATGTTAAATTTAATCAAAATTTTAATGTTTTTTTTTTTTTTTTTTTTTTTTAATGGATTTTTTTTTAGTGTGATAACATCTTATAAGTAAATCCTATCTTGCATTAACTTAATTACAAACAAATCATATGTTTATATTAGGTAATTGAATGCTTTCATAATAAATTTTAATTATTGCTATTTTTAATTATATATTATTTTGAGATATTTAAAATCATACAAAATAAAAATAGTATAATGACAATTTGTGGAGGCCATCCTAAGTTGATTTAAAATCATACAAGTAAAAATAGCACAATAACTATGCATGGATGTCATCATAAGTTGTTAAAAAATGTACAAGTAAAGTAAAAATAATGCATAAATGAACAATAATTTAGAGTTTAAGATAAATTTCTAATCCTTAATTAAGGTGAAGTTAATTTTTAAGTATAGAATAGTTTTGAGAAGGCTTTGGGATTTAATTTGGAAAAGATATGAAAATAAAAAATAAGGTTAATTGCTTTATATTATTTATTAAAATTATGAATTGTTTTATATTATTATAAAATAATAAATTTAATAATTTTTAAAAAATCTAAATAAATATTGTTTGATTATGATTTGATGACAATTAATTTTTTCCTTTATTAATAATTAAATTACATGATTTTAATATGATCATATATTTTATGATTATTAATCGAACTTAGTTCTAAATTAGGAGTTATTAGTTTGTTTTATAGTATTTTTTTCAATTTTTTTTTTTTTTTAATTCTATTTTTATTTCTTCTATATTATGAGTCTCTAATTCATATGCTATTTAAATGTATTTTAGGTGAACACTTTTAAGTGATGTATCTTCTTAAACAGTTTGTATTCTTTTTATATTCTATTTTAGAGTGTATCTTCTTAAGCAAAAGATTATAATATAATAAATTTTAATATTTTGATTCACACTACATGTTTAATAGAGAAGGTTGACTGATTTAAATTAATGTATTAAATTAAAAAAATACACTAGTCCAAAATAAAATATTATATAATAATATTAATGTAATTATTAAATATTAAATTTAATTTTTTATATATTTTTTAAATTTATATCCAATGCATGTTTTTCTTCTTTTTTAAATATCTTAAAGAAAAAAATTATTTTAAAAGTATACCTAATGTTAAGTTTAAGTGTTTTTTTTAAATATAATTATTAAATATTAAATTTATTTTTTATATATTTTTTGAATTTATATGCAATATTTTTTTTCTCTTACATAACAAATAAAGATATTTATAAACTTAAATATCTCAACCCAAAAAAATAAAATAAAAATTACTTTGATAATATTAAATTTAAGTATTGTTTGTATATATATACTGGGACCTAGGGATACCTATCAGTATTAAATATTGAAGGTTTGAAATTAGAAAATGAATAATAGGCCTTAGCCAAGTATTGTTGTTCTATGTACTTGGGTACCTAGTCAAGTATTGTTGTTCAGACCCAATTCTTCTAACCATCTGAACTATTCTTTGGGGGTGATGGGGGTGTTAGTGTAGGTTTTTATTCCATTTTATAGTTTTTTCTACACATTTATTTAGCTTGTTTAAGTGTAATATCAAGGTCACCTAGGTGTAATAATGGGTTCATTGAGTTGAATGTGCATATGTTTAAATTATAGTCATATGGATGCACTTTTCATTTACCAACCAATGTTGACATTTTCACATGGTGTTCACTATTAATTTGGCAAGTGTCTTGTGTTCACATTGTCAGATGTAAGTGGATTTATGCCTCTTTTATCTTATTTATACACCTCTCCTCAAAGTTATTTTCATTTATTATGAATATAAATTGTTATTGTGCTCATGTTTGGTTCCACTTTTACTACAAGGCTTTCTCTTTTCGCATGTTAAGATTCTAGTGTGTTCGAATATCATCAGATCTTGATTGTGGTCCATTATGATAGATCATGGCTCATTTTTACATAATGTCTCTATATATTTAGATAAAAACCTACGACTATGGAATACACACCTATCAATTTATGCCCCTACATTCTATTATTAGCACAATCAAATCTATGCCCTTACAAGAAAATGAATTTTCAATCATTATATTGATTGTTATATTTTTCACTAATTTAATCTAATGTTTATTATTACTAACTTTTTATTCTATTTTTAGGCAACCACGTGAATTTTTTTAAGATGTAATAAGATATGCTTTAGGATTCTCAAAATATTTATTTAAATATTTTTTAGTTCATTGAACTATAATCACATCACCATGATATTGAATGAAATGTGTTTTTGTGTACTATTAAGAATTTCTTTCATCATTTGTCACCTTTAAGTTCCTAATATAGAGTTATATTTCATCATGGTAAGAATCATACAAAATAATGTATAAATTATTTTTAGGGAATTTATAATGTGAAATTTAATATACCCCAATGGCTTTGCAACATGTTTAGGTACAGATGGTGATATTTAAGTTGAGTCATCAAACATCATGTATACTTTTCATAAGGAAACCAATAGTGAACATATTGAAATGAGTTTCATAATAGATCATTATTTTATGTCTTTATTTTCCTTTATATAAAAGAAAAAAATGACTATAAATTTTATGAGAGATAAAAAAAAATGATGTGGTGTCCTTAGGAAATTTAGGCAAAACATCATAATGTATAGGCCAGTCAAGTTTGGAAGGTACACTTGTGATGTGTGGTTTCGTGCTAGGTATAAAAATTCAACGTCACTACTATAAATAATATCCTTAAACTTATGTTTCAAATCAATGGACCTATCGGTTGTATGACCATGGATTCTATGATGGTCATAAAATTACTTTGAATGCAATGTTTTAGGTGAGTCGTATCATGATGCCCAACAGAAGGTAAGAAAATCATTTTATTATTAAATAACAATTTAAATATTTCATTTTGACTATCCTTAGGATTTTTAAATATTCAATGATCCACTAAGATAAGGAATAGGAAATTGTGTGGGTGTCACTGTTCTATAAGCTAATGGTTCAAAATTATTCTTTGTTGGAGCATGGCTATTATTGATACTTGAAGTATTTTGAATGGTATAAAAAATGAAACATGGGCATCATTTAAGATTTCATCCTCAACTTACATGACCTCCTACAAAATATGATTTAAATATTTTTAATCATGTAAAAACACCTTATCCTTGATAGGAGGAGAAATAATTATACTAAATATTTATTACTTTCTAGATATGTTAGTTGATATATCAAACAATGTATGCAACCCTTGAATCTAAGGATATAACATCAATGTGATTATTTTGAACTTTATAAAAGCATCAAATATGTTCAAATGTAGTGCATGGCCCTTATTATCAAAAAATTGTGATAGGAAAGCCTCTTCCAATCTAAGGTAGGTATGTATAAAATGACTAGCTATAACATTATTAAAACCTAAAGGTTGGCACGTAAATCTTAAAGGAAATGAATTAATAAATATTCTATTAGTAATTCCTTAATTCCTGAGAGAACAAAAAAATCATAAGATGCATCTCCATAACCATCAAAGACAGAGAATTCAAGCATGATAAAACCATGTGGGAGAAGAGAATAAAAAATCTTATGAACTATAGGTTGTCCATATATAGCATTAGGTTCTCCCCAAGAATTAAATTCAATAGACTCTAGAGATAAATCATGAACTTGTCTTTATAATTCACATATCACATGCATCATGATAACTATCTCATGGGTCAGTATATCTAAACTATGAAGGGGGTCATTTAAGGGTCTAGTTTTATTATTGGTTTAAAAATAGGAGTGCTAAGAAAACTAGAGGTAGAAGAAGAAGGGGAATAATCGATATAAATCATGGAATCATCATGTAACACAAAAAAATACTTTACACTTCCTAATAATTTCATCATCTTCATAAATTTAGCAAAGGAAGATGTATTTTACAAAAAAAGATTATTAAGATGTTCAATAAATTAATCGTTGTGTTTTTCATCTAATGTAAATGTGAAATTTAACCACTTTGAGCATGCACATTTTATTTCCAAAAAATTATATAATAATTTACATTTTATATTCCATTTTTATAATATATGCCATGGACCATGATAAGAAAAGGCACAACCTATGAAACAAGTAAGAATAAACCCTAATAGGAAATGAAATGAACGAAATCCTAAAAATCAAAGCTGAAATAAGTTCAATCAAACCCTAGAAGATTTAAGAATATGAAATCATAATGTGTGGTGGTATAAATGATTGATTCAAGTGATTTTTATCCAAATGTATTATTATGGTCATATAAAATGTCCAAATTGGTAGCTTGAGTGTGGCTTGTGACACCCAATCTATAGGACCTTCTTGCATGTTCTCATGACCCCCCTAGACACCTTTTTGCTCATAACCAGTCATCCATAGACTTCTGAAACCTGATTCTAGTTCAACCAAGCTACATTTCCCAGGCCAATTCTATCCCCTACGTCTTGAGCCTATAGGATATGAGTGTTGGACCTAAACTATAGTGTCAGACCCTAGGGTGTCCCATTTTTGGTGTTCTTATCCAATCACATTTTGAGCTCAAACAGTCATTTTCATCTGATTTTTATCCTTCATTATGTCAGCCTAGTGTGAATACATTTAACCCATGACCAATAGTTCCTTATAAAAATCCATTCAAAGTTCATTTATAAGAGAGGTGAAAAATCTTACAAAGCAAGTAAGACTACAAACAAACCATTAAGGTAAACTTTCCTATTCTCTGCATACAGTCACCCAACATAGTTGCAAACACATTAAAACCCTCAAACTAGTCCCTATCTACCTCAAGCACTCTCAATTTGCCATTTTTGCATCTGCATAACACTATTATGTAAAGCACATTTAGGTGGGAGAACTACATATGTCTTTATCCCTCTTCAGAGTATTGGTATGTAGGTAGTGTGCCCACACAAGGGGTGTGGATCACATGTTCAGTGCATCTTACACACACTAACCCCCCCCCCCCTCTTTCTCAAGTTTTATTCAAGCACACTGAAGGTCTAAGTTTTAAGATTTAATCAGATCTACAAAGAGCTCCATAGACATTCAGTACTTAAGATTTCATATACAAACTCATACAGGGACAATGAATAAAACCCAAAAAACTCAAATCTCTATAACCAATTTGGACAATAATGATAGGAGTGGACTATAGTGTTAGACCCCCAAGTGTCATGTTTTTAGTGCTCCTATCCTTTCACTGAATGAAATCCAGATCCAAATTCATGACACTATCCCAATTTTTCATAGCCATTTTCAACCTCTATCTCAGTTGTCTCAGTCTAATTTTAAGTTAAGTTGTATTTCTCCTTATTTATTGCTATTTTTAGAAAGCTTTAAAAGACAATAAATTATACAAATTAGTAATATAATTATTTTAATATTATTTACTGATTTATTATTCTAGACCCTTAACTAAAATAGGAATAAAACTCCAATATTCTCAAAATTGTTAAATCATTTGGTGAGCCTGACTTACTTTGTTTGCGCATAAAAACCCTATAAACCCTAGAAAAAATTTCTTGTTAATTTTTCCAATATTTTTCTAATTTTTCCTACATATTTAAATCAAAAATTTATATTAATTTTTAAAATTTACATTAATAATTTTAAAAATTATTTCATTCAAACCCTAGTTGCCTATACTAGGTCCCAATTTTTTCTAGTATTTTCTATTTTTTTTTGCATATTTAAATCAGAATTTCACATTAAATTTTTAAATTTACCATAGTAATTTTAAAAATCATTTTTATAAAACCCTAGTTGCCTATACTAGGTCCCGGTATTCTTCTAGTATTTTTTTAATTTTTTTTAATTATTTAAATCAAAAATTTACATTTAATTTTTAAAATTCACCATAGTAATTTTAAAAATAATTTCTTTCAAACCCTAGTTGCACTATACTAGGACCTATTTCTTTTTGAGGTATCACCTTACACATAAATTAGAATTTCACATTTAATTTTTAGAATTTACCATATTAATTTTAAAAATTATTTCTTTCAAACCCTATTTGCATATACTAGGTCCCTTTGCTTTTCAGGTATCATCTTACATTTAAATCAGATTTCACATAAAATCAAAGATGGGTATTCCTATTTAAAAACATTTATTACAAATAATGAGTCCATACTCGGTCCTATCATGTATATGAATGATGAAGTTTACCATATGTTAATGCAAAGCTTCATTCTTTCCCTTTCATGCTTACTTTTCATAATATAGGATGATATTTAGAAATTTATTGCTAAAAATCTTAAGATCCCTTTCCTTCAAAGCAATGTTTACCTTTCCTTAATACAAGGTTTCATTACTTCTTTAACATGTTATCTCTATATTATGTGAAATTCAATTAAGAATAAAATCCTTACATGCTTAGAGGATCCATTGCATAAGCTAACAACCACCTATCAAGTTTCAATGTCATATCTTATACACATGAAAGAATTTTCTTCTCCTCCTCTCCCCCAAGAGGGTGATAACTACTTTCGGTCTAACCAGGTCTATGTTATCACCCCTCCAAAAGGTGAGGTAGCCTATACTATAATTCCTAATGCATACATTCAACCTTTAGCTTCGTCAAACCCTATTCAACATATGTGCTTACATGTTCCATCAAAAGCAACTACGGTTTGCACTTGTGAGACTCTAAGGGATCAAATCACCAGTATGAACAAGTTAATTTCATATTTATAAATACAAAATTAGCTATTACATGAAAATATCATAATATCGAAAAAATAGATTATACAAAAGCCTTAAAGGGACCCTAGTGCCAATTATGTATATGCACCTTCACCTAGTTAGTTGGTTGCAAACAATGTTACATATCAAAAAAAAATCATAAGTAACTCTACAACTAGTGATTCAAAAAGCATTCAAAGATTAAATAAGAGTTCAGGTGAGGTACTAAGGGAAATGATTAAATCTAAGTTGATCAAACTATCTCCTCTACATCCAGTGAGAAAATCCATATATTATTGTGCATATCATAAAATGCATGGGCATCACACAGATTCATGTTTGGTATTGAAAAAATATATACAATAGATAATTGTTAGTGAGGATCCTATATAAGGTAAATCAGTCAAGCAATCCACAATGACATAGGAACACATTCACAAAGGGTCAAATTCATAAATAGTACAAAAGTGGTTACCAAAGCATAACTAAGAAAAACAAAAAGATCAAAAAGCAAAATCAAAGTAAGAAATAGTACCACAAGCACATGTTAAACATGAAAAAGATGCAAATCTACCTCTCCAAAATGAGGTTCCACTTTCAAAGCAATATGGGTTTGGTCAAAAATATCTACAACAGTTTGATTATCAAGGTCAAGGGTTAGGCAAGCAGGCTCAAGGCATCACTACTCCTATTCTAGCAGTTGATAATGTTTGTCACCAAGGTTTGGGATTTATTGAACATCCTAAGGCAAATCATTCACAGACACAATTTATCAAAGGAAAATATCCAGATACAACAAAAATCAACACTAGAATTCTATTGATTCAAAATCAAGATGATAATGATGAATGGAAGAATACAGGTTATTATGATTTCCAAGATATCAATAATGAATCTAAACATTCAGAGCCATATACATAGTCATTCCTTCATGCCTCACAATCACACATGATTATTTTGTTTTATACAGGACACCATGTTAGGGAGTCTCTTATGAGCCTCGTCGATTAATATCATTTCTTCCCAGTCTTTATTGTACATAGTTTTTTTTCAAATTCTTGTACATAATTTTTCATATTATTTGTGCATAGTCTCCTTATGATTGATTGTACATATATTATTTCAAAAATACCAAAAACATTCAAATATTTCAAAATACCAAAAATAATACAAATTTTCAAAATCCAAAAACATTCAAATAATTCAAAAACACAAAAACATTTCAATTATATGCATTATCCATGCTTTACATTTCTACTACCATGCTAGACTTACATTTTGTTGTTTTATGCTATTGTTTGTCAATTTATCTACATTACCATGCTTCACTTGATCTTCTTTGAGTGTGTGTAATGACATCCAGATCCTTGATTGTTTCACTCTACCCTTTGAGGGGGCATCCTACTTCTACTTTTGAGACATACATCGATATATCTACCCATTGGGGGCATCTTCTACATGACTACACCATCCAGGTTATGTCATTCCTACACCATACACTCTAGTTATCATGATGATGAACATTACTTACTAGCTTACATAAATTACTCTATCGACACTCACTAGTTTATAGCACTTGTGTATTTCTTATCATCTACCTAGTCTTGTACTACATATTTTTCATACTTTCACTTTTTGATTTGATTAATTAGATATGATTGTATTTTCAATGTATTACATGCCTTTCTTTTTTGTTTTGCATAGCTAGATGTGATTGCATTTCTCAGTTCATGTTTTGTCTCTTATGTGTGCCTTAGGACATGTACCAATGTCCTTTGATTCCATTCTTGTGTGTGCCTTAAGACATTTGCCAATGTCCTTTGCTTGTACTCTTCTATGTGTTTGTGGCCCCTATGCCAACCTTTGCTCATTTTCAATTATATGTGTATGTGGCATTTGAACATGCCTTGTATGCCTTTTTTCTCAATTTGAGTGATATGTACCCATGTCCCTTGTTTGCTTGGCCCCTTGCCCACTATTATATGCTTCTTGCCTTGTGTGATTGTTGCTTGATTGCTTCTCAACTATTTTCAATGCCATGATCCACATCATGCATTATCTTGCTTTCTTGGATGCCATGATGGACATCATACTTCATCCTTCTTTGAAAACTAACAACTAACAACTAACATTTCTAGTTTCAATTCAATAGATTGCACATTCTATTCAATTTTTATATCTATCTAAGCATACCCTTGTTGATCTAACAATCTCCAATACAAACTATGTTATATCTTGAGATATTTTTTATTACCATTACTATATCACATATTTCACAACATAACACACTTACAGGACTCTTTCTTATAAGGGCAGTCATTTCAAGGTCTTCATTCTCACCCTTAAAAGAGGGGGAAACAAACAAGGGTTTTGTCATAGAGATCAAGGCTACCGATCAAAAAATTAGTTTTTAGAACACTCAAAACAGTAACCAAAACCCAAACCAAGTAGAATAGACTAAAAAATAATGATGATTACAAAGTAGTGATCAAATTTAGCAAATAAAAATAGCACCAGACTTGGACAACGGCACCAAATAGCAGGGTGTCCTATTTTTGGCATTGTTGTCCAAACAGCAAAAAAGCTATATTTTTCAAAAATAGGCAAAAGGTAAGCTTAGCTAAAGTTTTTTAGATATAGATCAGTTCAGATTCAATAGTTTCAATACAATTTTTTTAGAGAATGTATTTATAAGGGGCATCATGCAGGCATTATGGCTCTCATTTCTAGTTTTAGATTGGGTAGTTGGTATAACTTATAGATCAAAATCTATGTTACAAACACCAGTGATTAGGGTCAATGTGCACGACACATTTGACATGTTTTCTTTTGAAGTTTAGTATATTACCCAAGCATTCTCAATACATGTGTGCCTTATTCCATTTTCAAGTGGTTGGCATCACTTCAGAGTGGAGTTCATATAAGCCTAACCTCCACTTTCCTGAGTGGCTTTTACATAAGCCTAGTTTCTAGTTTTGGAGTGGATTTCTACAAGCCTAATCTCCTCCTTTCAAAGTGGCCAAGATTAGCCTAGTTGCTATTACACATTTGGCTATCCACACCACATTGTCAAATTTTAGAGCAATCATGGGCTTCAAAATCCATCTCATACGATGCACATTCATACTGATATCAGTTCATAGCTTCACTTAGTAGATAATGATGGAGCCAAAGGTCTAGCTAGCCTTTGTATTCTTGAGCCACCTATTTAGAGGAATTAGACACATAATTTAAACATAGATTAACACATGCATGATCATATAGCTTCACTTAGTGGGTGATGATGGATTCAAAGGGCCAGCCTTTACATTCTTGAGCCACTCTCAGAGAATTGAGCACTTAGCTTTATTCATGATATTACTTTTGGTATAGCATTATCCAGCATCACTCAATAATACAATAGGTTTTGTATTGGTTCACTTACCTGGTGAGGTGTATTTGTTCCTTTCTCTTTTACCTAGATTTTGTACATTTTTATTTTAGATATAGCGTGTCTAGTAAGAACTGATATATTCTTTATTTTATTTTGTAGATTTACATTTCACAATGTACTCTCTATATGCATACTCAGCATCACTCAATATCACAATAAATTTACACTTCACAATGTGCTCTCTCTATGCACACTCAAAATCACACAGCTTCATGGGCTTCACCCTTACAAGTAAGTTCAGGTATGCCTTCTACTTTTCTTTATCCTAGTATTTCACTTTGTTATATCACTAAAATAAAAGGGGGGTGGGAATTTTAGTCATATAAAATTTTCAAATTGGTAGCTTGAGTGTGGCTTGTAACACCCAATCCATAAGACCTTCTTGCATGCTCTCATGACCCCTCTAGACACCTTTTTACTCATAATCGATCATCTATAGACTTCTGAAACCTAATTCCAGCTGAACCAAGCTGCATTTCCTAGGCTAATTCTATCCCCCCAATTCTCGATCCTATAGGACAAGAGCATCAAACTTTGACTATAGTGTTGGACACTAGGGTGTCCCATTTTTGGTGCTCTTGTCCAATCATATTTTAAGCCCAGATGGTCATTTTCATCTGATTCCTATTCTTAATTATGTTGTCCTAGTGTGAATACATTTAACCCATGACCAACATTTCCCTATAAAAGTCCATTCAAAGTTCATTTAGAAGAGAGGTGACAAATCTTACAATTCAAGCAAGAATACAAATAAACCACTAAGCCAAACTTTCCTATTCTCTGCATACAGTCACCCAACATAGTTGCAAACACATTCAAACCCTTACACTAGTCTCTAGCTACCTCAAGCACTCTCAATTTGGAATTTTTGCATCTGCATAACACTATTGCACAAAGCACATTTAGGTGGAAGAACTACATATGGCTTGATCCCTCTTAGGAGTATTGGTATGTAGGTAGTATGCCTACACAAAGGGTGTGGATCACACATTCAGCTTATATTACACATACTAACCCCCCCTCTTTCTCAAGTTTTATTCAAGCACAATGAAGGTCTAGGGTTTGAAGATTAAATGATCTCTACAAGGAGCTCCATCGATATTCAGCACTTAAGATTTCATAGATAAACTCATACAGAGACAACGAATAAAACCTAAAAAACTCAGATCTCTATGACCAATTTGGACAATAGTGGTAGGAGTAGGCTATAATGCCAAACCTTAAAGTGTCCTATTTTTGGCACTCATATCCTTTCATCAAACAAAATCGAGATCCAGATTCATGACATTGTCCCAATCCTGCATAGCCAATTTCAGCCTCTATCTCAATCATCTTAGTCCAGTTTTAAGCTAAGTTGTATTTCTCCATATTTATTGTTATTTTTAGAAAGGTTTAAAAGACATAATAAATTATAGAAATTAGTACTGTAATTATTGCAATATTATTTACTGATTTATTATTCTAGACCTTTAACTAAAATAGGAATAAAACTCTAATATTCTCAAAACTGTTAAATCAATTACCAAGGGATGCATAAATGTTTTAAAATCTATGCCAAATAGATAAAATAATGGCACTAATAATTTATAACTAAATATAACAAAATATATTAAATTAGGCTTACCTAATGTAGAAATTAGATGAATGAAATTATCTCAAATGAAAAATGATAAATACAAATGAAATTAAAGATAAATTAAAATATAAATGCATGTTTCTAACTTACCTATATCTAGATAGTAGATGATTCTAATGAGAATGAGGTTAAGTAAATGAGTAAAATAAACTTAAAAAATCAAACAACAAACTGAGACAATGACTAGTTTTGGACCATATCATAAATATCTAACTAGATACAAATTCCTCTAAAAGTGATAGTCCTACTTAAAGAAGTCAATTTACTTTGAAAAAGGTTATATAGATCTAACAAGTCTAAAACTTCTTATAACCCTTTGTCAAAATTAAGCACATAGTAACCTCTATCATATATGTGAATAAGTTTACTCAAATGTCATATTATTCTCTCCTCTCACATATTCCTAAACCAGTTTTGATAATTAGAAATGCATCCAAGATAAAGAGAAATGTGCAGAGTTATTGGCATGTACCCCTTCAATGGGGGTGTTTGTACTTATTAGAAAGAGAGTTAGGTCTCATGTAGCTCTATGCATGAAAGTGACCTATCCTAATGAGTGATAAAGACCTCCACCCTCTTTCTATATGATAATAAATTAAATGATATGTCATTTCACTTAGGCCTCCTCATGATACAATCATTCAAAAACATATAGAATGGAAACCATTGTAACTGCTTGTAAAAATGATAAGCAAAATTCAAGTTCGATTGTGATTTTTTAATTCTTTATCTAAAATTATTTATGATATTTTGTATTTATAGACTTATCTAATTCAAATTAGGGACTTATTAACATGGAAACCAACATAATAAAAGATGGAAAAGATGAAAATACGGCCCACACAATGAATAGATTTAAACAAGGGCCAAATGACCCACAAAGACAAATTGACCAATTTTAGAAAAATGCAAAAAGGGTCAAACCAATTTCAATACATTACAAAAGTGGTTAAAAAAACATCAACGGGAGAAGTAGAGAGAGAACATGGATCCCAAATCATAGAGAAAAAAAAAAAAAGTAAACAATAGAGAAACACATGAAGCATTGAAAAGAAAGAAGTAAAAACACATGTGAAAGTGTGAATAAAACCCTAATATAAACCAATGATCCATATGCACAAAATCACTATAATTAAATCTCAATTATAAGTCATGTACCAAAACTAGGTGTCTACAATATGTGACTTTCAATCTAGAAAATTCAGTCCTACAAGCTGCTTAACTATATTCTTCTTCAAGAATATGGATGAAATATTTATATTATTAACATATTTTTAGGTGTTATAAATTTAGAAGGCTGGGACATAAATAGCATTTTATATTAGCTTTAGGAAAACAAGAAGATTGTTTTACTTTAATTTGGTTTTATAAACCCTAATAGGATATAAACTAGTAGAATAATTCAAATATTAAGATATGGCATTCAAACATAAATATCAATGTAAAATACTAAATTGATTGTAATGTTTTGATAAGTGGCATATTCTATATATAATAAGTACAACAAAGGGAAGATTACTTATCTTTTATGTTTGATTGTCTATATATGACTATATTCTAGAAGTGAAAATCAAATTAAATCAAATATGTGATTTGTTTGATTTAAAAACTATATTTATGTATACACAGGGTCAATTTCGTCGATCTTGGTTAATATTAATTGTTAATACTAACCTATTCTAGTTAGTATTAACTTGTGCATAAAATAGGGACTATAAGCATATGGTCACCTTTGCCTATATTTGTAAGCTCTGTATGTCTGATGCCAAACCCTAATGATGTGTGCACCTCTAGAAATTGGCCTCCTTCACCTTGAACCATAGGTGTTCTTGTGAGGGATAGAAACTTGAAAAAACTAGGAAAGTATAATTGGATAAGATGACCCCAATCACCCCCATTTAATGATTGAATTATGCCTACGTATATGATACTCTGAGGATAATCAAGGCATGTGTAGTTATCCCACCTAATATTTTTTTGTCATTATTCTCCTTATGACTACTCCTAATGATAGATTCATAATTTTGAAGAAAATGGCATATTTTCTCAATGCACAGTAGTGTATAAATGTGTTCCATATAAGTTCCTATTCCATTTTGAGTGAGATCTTTAATATCTACCAATTGGGTAGTTTCTCACACCACTAACACACTAGGAATATGGGCCAACCACAATGAAATGTTTGATTTTAAAAAGAACCATTATTTAGAAAGGCTCAGTTCTACCAGATCAAGTCTGTATCGGTCAAAAATATTGATAACACCAAACTATGTATAAGAAGACTAAATTAAAGGTCCAGAGATGACTATACAGGGTATTAAGTAGGTTTTACATAGATAGTGATGTTCTTATAGGTGTAATAGCATAATGGAAGGGTTAAACTCATAAGATAACATGTAGGTGTGAGAGATTGAAATATCAAGGCTATGTTTGTAAACTCAAGTGGTGCATGGGAAATATGTCAAGTTTTTCATTTTCAAGTACTAAATACCAAATTTTAGTATATACAAAACTCCCCCTTTTATTTTAGTAATAGAATTGCTAAAGTACAAGGATAAAATGTACCTTAGTGTGTAAGACATACTTTTTCTTTGGTATGAAGGTCCAATTGTCTAGGTCAATCAACAACAAAAAATGCAACCCACATGTGTAGTTAGTGTCCAGATATTAATATTTTTAATCTGAAATTGATTTTTTCAAATTTAAAGATCAAGAAAGGAGTACACATATGTGTTGGTGAAAATCATGTTTCCCTTAAACTTTTTAGATATGATGCTTCTTTGTTTAAGCATTGGATAAACTTATGCTTCCTTGTTTAATCACATGAAGAGTTGGGGTGATGGTGCATCAAATTTGTGTAACTATGTATGCCCTTGGATTGGGAAGACAATATGCCCCAGCCCACATGAATGTGGGAAGATGTACATAATGTACCAACCCAAATAACTACATGATAAAAGAGGGAACCACATGATGGGTTTGCTAAAAGAAACTAAATCAACCATTGTAGATGCTTTGTATATTAAATTGTATAGTTTCATTCAAGTTCACTCAAGTTTTCCCCATGTAAAAAAGATGCATGATCGAAAGGGAATTAAAAAAATCCATGCCCCCATCATAAATTCAAGTTTGATTTTATATTTGCTCTCAAGTTCACTCAAGGTATAATAATTATATGATTGAAAGGGAATGAGGAAAATTCATATATCCATCGTTACTATAGATCTGATAAGTGTGATTTGGAATGATAACCATTTTTCATTCAACTATAAAATGTATTCTTTTGTATGTGTGTATGAATCATTATCATGCTTCAAGAATCTAAAAGTGTGTATATGTGCATGAACTAGTATCATGCCTCCTAAATTTGTACCAACTAATATAGAATGCTATGCATCTATACTTTCAATTTAACAATTTATATTTCAAATATACTTGTATGTGGAATCCTTTAATTCTTGTTCTTGTAAATTGGGTGCATATGCACCCAAGTGTGTATGAATATGTACTCAAGCAAATATAAATTGAGTGCATATGCATGGCATATGTCCCTATAATTTGTATCATGTCACTAAACCATCTAATATTTGAATCATTCTAAATATCTAAAATATGTTCTTTGATCTAATTTTTTGTTCATGAAAGTTTATCTCTATGACAATCTCACTTTAATTCCCCCTTTTGAGATGAAGGATGTGTCTTGTAAATAATTATCTCAGAATAAAAGTTAATTGTATCATTTTATGTATAAATATATCATCATATAATATAATGTGAACATGTGGTGTCAACTATCAAGGAATAATATTGTGTCCCACTAGGTAGAGAAAACCAAATTTAAAAAATAAGTCAAAAATAAATCCTAAAAAATACTTGAAATTTTTTTGTTAAATATAAAAATAGATATGCACTAAATATTTGTATATATCCTCCCATAATAAGAGATTTGTGTTAATTGGGTTGGACATGAATACCCCCAATCATTGTTGGAGACCCCATGACTATGGTAAGATCAAGTTGAATTGTGATGGGGCCTTAAAAGACAACCCGAGGATGGTTGGTGGTGGTTGTGTTTTCAAGGATCATGATGGGAAACCCTTCTCATTTTTTCTCAAGGTCTTGGCATAGAGAATAATAATGTTTCAAAGGCTCGGACACTTCTAAAAGACATTCAAATTGCATTCTATCATGGTTAGGTAAATATGATAGTTGAATGTGATTTTTAAGTGATCATCAATACTCTAATGTTTGGGAAGGCCAGAGCGTGAAAAATCTAGATTATCTTAGATGAAGTCAATAGAGAGAGATTATTTTGAGAACCAGGAGTTTCATCACTTAAAATGTAAAGGTAATTAAGTTGTGGATTGGGCTGAAAATGGTGGGGTTAATCTCCTTACTACCCAAAAGGTGGGATACGTGGAGTGAGGGGGGCCTATTTTAACATGTTGCAAAAGCAATTAACCTAAGATGTTAAACAGGGGGAGGATCAAAGATAACTTTTCATATCATCATAAGTTAAGATGTCATTTTACTCATGTGGCATTCATTTTGGAGGATGATTTGTGTTACATTTTTGGAGTCACTCGTGCCTTTGATCCGTGTAATGATGGAGGATGTTTTATTGCTTAGTGTTTGTGCAAGCCTAAAACCCATTCCTAGTTTGTTTTGTTCTCTATTTTTCGGTTGGTGTACATGTTTTTTGTAGGTTAAATACATGGCTAAAGGGAAGGATCTCAAGGAGGAGCCTTTGATTCACCCTAAGATATGTGTTGGATGGATGGTGGCATACTCAGATTGGATGACTAAGAATTATGCCTCTTCTCTTTTTGCTAATCATATTGACAAGAAAATTAGGAATCCCCTTATGCGTGTGTGGCTAAATAAAATGTGGCATCTTGTGTCCAGAATTGATGAAGTGGAGGATCAATAAATTGATAAATTCCTAAAAGCATTCAAGGTTGACCCGAAACAATCTATGGGCAGGAGGAATGTGTTTGACATAGCATGGGCTATTAGTGGGGCTAACCTTTTATTCAACATGGTGGACACCTTCTCTCTCCATAAGGATCATCTAGACCTAAAAACCCTAGAGCATTCCGTGGGTCTCAAGTCATCTAACCACATTCATCTAATTTTAAATGGAATTCTCAAATTTAGAAGAGCTTAGAATTTCTAGTGGCCAAGCTAGGTTCAAAACTACCATAGGAGTGCATATTCTCTCCCCCTCCCTATCTGATGTGGAAGAAGTAGGACTGCAGGAGTTCCTGACTAGGTTGGTAATTAGAATAAGTAAAGGATTACATGCTGGTAGAAATGGGCCACTCAACACTGAAGTCATCGAGCTAGATTAGATTATTATAGTTATTTTTTGCTTTTTGTATGGTTTATAGTATTTCCTATTATGGGCCTATGTATTCAACCCTGGTTTATGTGGCTTACTATACCTGTAGGTATTTTTGTAATCATACATTCCATCAATAAATAAAATAAATTTTATATGGTTATGAACTTATTTATTTGTTCATTGTGTTCAGTGGTGGTGCCTCTGTTAAGATAGGTTTATTTCTTCTCTCTCAGGTCTGTTGGACTCAGTTGTGCTTTTGATCCCCTTCCAATGGTTAGCACCTTGTTAATTATTTGGATGGATCTAGGTTTGCCTTTGTTTTTTCCCATTGGGATGTGTTTCCCAAGTGGTTATTCATTTTTTTCTCTAAGAAGGTATCTTAGTCACCTTAGCAAAAACAATCTTTTTATATATAATCTAAAATATATTTTTTTAATTGATATAAATGACCCAAACTCAAGATATTTTGAGGGGAGATTGGAAGTGTATGTGACTTTTTTAAGCCAAAAAATGGCACACACTATTATGCTTTAACAATATATTAATGTATATGTCAATCAAGGCATGTATATAACATATGTAGTTTAGGGAATATAAATTTCTTATCTAGATAGATGTATCAATGAAACACATAGTAGTAGGATAAATGAATAAGACTACAAAAAAAAAGTGCACGATATAGATCATGGCACCGTTAAATTTAATTAGTCTCAATAAACTCAAGTGTTAGTGTCACACATAAGACAAAGGGCCACATACAATGGACATAGATATGTCACAACACACAAGGCCCAGGGCTACACATAGTGGGACACAAAGATGTCACAAACAAGAACATCAAATATATCGCATCAACCAAGATAAATGGCCACACTTAAAGGACATAAATATGTTGCAAATAATACCAAAGATCCACACATAATAGACAAGAACAATGTATCATATCATGCAAGAGAGTGACTACATCAATGGAGCATAAAATAATTAAATTAGTCTACATCATCCATATGTATCAGTGTCACATCAAGGTATAATAACATACCCATGTAACACTATATAAGATATGAGTAACTAGCAAGACATGTAGGCAATCTAAGTAGCTCAACATGGTAGAAAGGTCTTAGAAGGATATAACCAACCACAGTGAATAATGTGCAATAAGATACCCCCTACTATTAGCATGGCCACTAGGTGGAGTAAATTCCAATATCTATATGTCCATGTGCAACTTGTATGTCTTGCATCACACTCGTATACCATGAAATGCATGTCTATATGAATGAATATGACATCTACCAAACATGTGATAAATAATATGTAAGCAAACTCTTTTAAGCATGGAATTTTGCATTGAAGTGGTTGTTGCTTTTATGTTTGTCACACCATTTAAATGTCTTATAATGTGGTTTTTTCTTATCTAAAGAAGGCAATTTATTTGTGTGGACAATGTGTCTCCCTTGAGCTTGCACTTGAACTCTTCCTCAACAATTGTCGCATAGTGATAGGCTTCCCCCATCATCTTGACCTTGGCCAACTTCAGTTTCGACTAAATGGATGGTCATGTGTTCTAATATTTTAGGACTTTACGTGGCTCTAACTCAAACGGTCCCAGTCTTGAATATAGGGTATTAAAGGCATCAGTGTAGTCTTAGACTAACTGGTCATGTCCTTACCAAAATTATTGTCACTAAATGTAGCGATCATGATAGACATATTGTTTGCAGGTGAAAGACATGGATAAAGAGAAGGGTGTCAAGGAGGAGCGTGTGATTCACCCTAAGATGTGTGTTGTATGGATGGTGGCATACTCAGATTGGATGACTAGGAATTATGCATCTTCTCATTTTACTAAGTGTATTGACAAGGAAATTAGGGATCCCCTTATGTGTGTGTGTCTAAAGAAAGTGTGGCATGTTGTGCTCAAAAATGATGAAGTGGAGAATCAAGAAATTGATAAAGTCATAAAGTGCTCATGGTTGACCCAAAACAATCTATGGGTAAGAGGAATGTGTTTGATATAGCACAGGTTATTAGTGGGGCTAACCTTTTATCCAACATGGTGGGCACCTTCTCTCTCCATCAGGAGCATCTAGACCTGAAAACCCTAGAGCATTTAGTGGGTCTCAAATCAGCTAATCATAGTCATGTAATTTTAAATGGCATTCTCAAACTTCAGAAGAGTTTGGAATTTTTGGTGGCCAAGCTAGGTTCAAAACTACCACACGAGTGCATGTTCTCTCCCCCTCCCTATTTGATATGGAAGAAGTAGGACTGTATGAGATCCTGAATGGGTTGGTGACTATAATAAGAAAAGGATTGCATGTTGGTAGCAATGTGCCACTTGGCACTGACATCATCAAGCTAGATTATACTATTGTATTTATTTATTTTACTTTTGTATGGTTTGTAATATTTCCTATTCTATGCAAATGTATTCAACCCTAGTTTATGTGGTTTACTATACATGTGGGTATTTTTGTAATCATACTTCCCATCAATAAATAAAAGAAAGTCTATATGGTTATAAACTTATTTCTTTGTTCACTATGTTCAGTGATGGTGCCTCTGTTAAGATAGGTTTGTTTCTTCTCTCTAAGGGTTGTTGGACTTCGTTGTGCTTTCGATCCCCATCCAACGGTTAGTACCTTGTTAATTGTTTGGATGGATCTAGGTTCGCCTTTTTTTGGCTTGTTGGGAGGTGTTTCCCAAGGGGTTGTTCATCTTTTTTTGCTCTAGGAAGGTATCCTAGTCACCTTAGCAAAACAAATATGTGTATATATAATCTAAAACATATTTTTTTATTAATATAAATGACCCAAACTCAAGATATTTTGAGGGGAGATTGGAAGTGTATGTGACTTTTTTAAGCCAAAAAATGGCACACACTATTATGCTTTGATAATATATTAATGTATATCTCAATCAAGACATGTATATAATATATGTAGTTTAAGGCATATAGTTTTTATGTCTAGATAGATGAATCAATGAAACACATAATAGTAGGATAAATAAATAAGACTACACAATAAAAGTGCACAATATAGATCATGGCACCACTAAATGTAAATAATCTTAATAACTCAAGTGTGTCACACATAAGACAAAGGGCCACATACAAAGGACATGAATATGTCACAACACACAAGGCCAAGGGCTACATGTAGTGGGACATAAAGATGTCACAAACAAGGGACATCAATTATGTCACATCAACTAAGGTAGATGGCTGCACTCAGAGGACATAAATATGTTGCAAATAATGTCAAAGAACCACACATAATAGACAAGAACAATGTATCCTATCATGCATGAGAGTGACAACATTAATGGAGCAAAGAATAAGTAAACTAGTTTACACCATCTATATGTATCAGTGTCACATCAAGGTATAATAGCATACCCATATAGCATTGTATAAGATATGAGGAACTAGCAAGATGTGTAGGAAATCTAGGTAGCACAACATGGTATAAAGGTCAAGGAAAGATATAACCAACCATAGTGGATCACGTGCAATAAGATGCCACCAGTATCAGCATGGCCACTAAGTAGAGTAAATTCCAACATCTATATGTCCATGTGTAACTTGTATGTCTTGCATTGCACTTATATACCATGAAATGCATGTATGTATGAAATGAATATGCCATCTACCAAACATGTGATAAATAATATATGTAAATAGTGTAATCTAGTAATCATATTATTCTCAGGTCCTGATTTTTTATTTTTTTATTTTTTTTATTTTTTTGGTATGATTGAAATATTTGATTATGGTGCTCATGAATTAGAGAATACATCATTACCATTAGTATTGGATTAAATATATCATATGTATGGTTGTCTATATTATACTCTAATTGTTAATTAAAGCTATAGACATGTCTACATATATTTCAAAGTCGCAAAGGCATAAAGGATAGTTACATAGTTGAAATGTTTGAGCTTTTGTGTGACTTTTTGTGTTTTGACAATTATGCTTATTGGCATCAGAATTAACACTCGACATTTTTAGCACAGGGATTTTCCCTATAAAAGGGGGCATTGCCGTCCAATTCTATACAAGCTAAGTCTTAGAAAAGCATGCACTTTTCCCCTATTAGGATAGAGGTAGCACGTTGTCGGCACCTAGTGGTACCTCACAATGTGAGTTATCCTTTGAAATTTGGCATGAAGGTGTGTCAGACCTTGTCTAAGCTAATGGTAGGTACAATATGAGGTTTTTCACATGTTTGGATCAGGCCATGTTATCTCTAAATAGATAAAATTATGCCACTACTAGAGTATGAGTGATATCTATTGGAGACGGGATGATGATCTTAGAGGCACTGAAAACCTTTGGACATTGTGCAGATGTACCACAGACCATTGAGCAACAACAATAGTTACTAAAAGTTGTGAGTATAAGCTTGGCAGTATTATAGTTACTGTTGTTAGGATATCCTCTTAGATCAGTCACCCCTCCTTGTAAAGTTATAGTCTTGATTGTGTTAAGTTTAGGAAATAAGTGTGAAACATTGCCTTCTAGTTGATACCTTGTGAACCATTTGGCTTTCTATGGGAAACAACATGCTCTAACAACTCTATACACTAATATATAACAGTTTGTGTAAACATGGTTTTGATAATCCTATTTTTATTTGTTGGTTGAGGTTGTGCCTCAGTATGAGGTGACATTCTAAATTTTAAATACGTATTGTATGACATAATATTATTTGGAGTTGGTGCGGTATGATTAAAGTATGGAATCACTTTAGGGATCTAATATCTCTTATTGTCTAAACTACGTTGTGAGAATTTATGTTATAAATACTATTGTCACTCAATTTTTCACCCTTGGATAAGTAGTTCAAACCTAATCCAAATTGAGTGGAAAAATGAGATTACCCTGAGACCTATGGGTTGTCTATAGCAAGGGTAAACCTCTAGAGCGAAGGGCTATCTCCCTTGATATGTCTATTCAAGCTCATCACCCATACTACTAACTTGTTAAAATGAAAAGGGATAGATAAGCATGAAATAAACTTAATGAGGTGATAGACCAAGTTAATCTCCACAAGCCTACCATGTACTTGCACTATGAAAGGTGATTCACAAAATTGACTTCAACTAACATAAGTGTTTCAACATAGAGGTGAAATGCAATGCATATCTCAAGGTGAATGAATAAGGGGTCAGATTGTAGACACTAGTACCCTTCCTCACACTTAAAGACATACAAGAACACTAACTACACTTTATGTGACCTGTTAGATAGTAGACTACTTGCATAAGACATGAGAGAGTAAGGTGAACACAAGGATAGATGGTTATCACTTGGAATTAAACTATGCACTACTTCACACACTTAGACAATAAATTAATAAATCAAAATCAGATTGAAATGTTTTATTCAAAGGCATAAAGAGTACTCAAACTAGCAAGGCTTCACCATACCAGATGTGGATTTGATTATAAAGCCAAAAGTGGTTGCTTATATAGAAAAGTGTGAAGAGAGAGAAAGAGGGGCATAGTAGAAGAGGATTGACAAGTGTCTTAATGAGTTACAACAAGAAAGGGGGTTATTATATAGTTCAAAAATCCATGTGGCATAGGGGTTATAATCTCACTCCTAAAGATGTTCTAACCCTCCATGTGGCATAGGGGTTACAAATTGGCATTGACACCTTGACTAAATTCTTAATAATTATTCTTCTTTACATGAAAGGGGTGAAAAATGGACTTTTCAATCGTTAAATTTCCATGAAATGATCTCATACAACTCATTGGACCCCTGCCATAGATGCAGAAAAAATAGGCCAATCTTTTGGAGGCCATAACTTTTGACCCATAGTTCCATTTGCGCTCTTCCACGCACTAAAATGATAGTATCAAAGAATTTGATGTTGTCTTAATCCACCCTATCCACTTAGATTTTATTTTGATATTTTTTGGAGGCCATACGTGATCATCTAAGGGTCTGAAATTACAATTTAATATTTTTTTAAGAATTTCCTATTTTTAAAAACTGTATATTTTTAGGTCCAGACATCAAATTCAATTGAATTTTGTTTGATAGGTTAATTTTATCATTTAAGATATTTTAAAATATTTTTAGAGCTATGCGCGCTTGCATGCAAAACTTACTATAAACAGCATCTGCTATAAAATAGATTTTTTTTAGATTTTAGTTTTTTTGAATTTTTCCATGTCAACTCTAAATTTTGAGTTGAAGCTTATTTAAGCATGGTTTGGGTTTGTAATTATGTCAAGTAACTCTATACAAATCAATACAAATTATTTTCATAACCTTTGCCTATTGATAATTTATTATCTTGATAGTTTTTTGGGTTCATTATCTGGTATCAGATCAAGTTCAAATCTTGGAGGAGTAAGACATGGTGAAAGGACGAAGAGGTATTGCACAGATGAATTAGACTATACAAGAGTTGTAGAGTCAAGTGGAATAATTAACCAAGGTTATCACCAATTAGATAAGAAGACAAGGTGGTGATGAAGAAGGCATAGATAGTGATGATGAAGTTCAACAAGAAGAAGAACAGCAAGATCAACCACCATCGATGGAAGAGAGGATGGTTCAGGCTTTAGAAGGAAGGAATCAAGGTTGATGTTCTAGATTATGGAGGCAGTTTAAAGTAGAGGAACTGATAAATTGGATGAATAGCATGGATAAATTCTTCGATTGGAAGATTATAAGAGAAGACAAGAAGGTAAAGTTTGCATGCATGAAGTTGAAAGGTCATGCAATGTTTGGTGGGATCACCTATAAAAAGAGAGACAGAAAAGGTAAAGAGAACATTAATTCATGAAAAAGATGGAGAAGAAGCTGAGGGAGAAACTTATTCTTTTAGATTATGCACAAATATTATACAGAAGATTTTAGAATTTGAGGCAAAAGGATCACAGTATACAAGAGTATACAGATAAATTTTATAAGCTTTTCATACAAGTGGAGCATGATGAAATAGAAGAACAGATGGTTGTAAGGTATGTAAATGGTTTAAAAAAATTTATTCAAGATGAATTAAGCATGCATAGAATACGTAGCATGGAGGAAGCTTATCAATTAGGTTTGAAGGCAGAAGAAAAACAAAATAGATAGAATTTCAGAAGAACGTCTCTTGGTCCAAGAAGAGGTGGATCCCCTCTAAATAGGAGACGAGGTGGGTTTAATACCACCAGAGGTGGATCTAATACTAGTAGAGGTAAATCATCACGTGGTGCAGAAATGCAAGATGACAATAGGCAAGAGTTTCAATACCAATAAAGAGGAAGAGGATTTCAGAGAGGATGAAGTTACGGTGGTGTTAGAGGTTGGTTTCCAAATTAGCGTAGATCTTATGTTTTTTATAGATGTGGAGAAGAAGAGCACAGAACATTTGAGTGTATGCACTATCAAGATCAAGAAAAGAGGCAAGAAGATCGCCCAAGAGTGAATCTAGTTGAGGTTGAGATAAAAGATCAAAATACTGAAGTTGCACTAGCAGATGTTGGAGAGAATCTAATGATGAGAAGAACAATGATCACTCCAAGGAAGGAACAAGTGAATAATAAAGAAGGTGGTGATGCATAGCTACAATCAAATATTTTTTGAACAAGATGTCCTTCAAGTGGAAAGGTATGCAAATTAATTATAGATGATGGTAGTTGTGAAAATATGATTTCTAAAAAATGATAGAGAAACTAAATTTGCTATGTGAAAAGCATCCCAATTCTTATCAGATTTCATGGTTTAAGAAAGAGAATGAGGTTACAATAGATAAAAGGTGTTTAATCAAATTTTTAATAAGAAAAAGTTATAATGATGAAATATGGTATGATGTTATTCCGATGGATGCATGCCATTTGTTATTGGGAAGACTGTGGTAATTTGATAGGAAAGTAATTTATGATGGATCAAAGAACATGTACACTTTTTGGAAAGATGGTACAAATTTAGTTTGGTTACCTCTTAAAGAGGAAGAGAAGATAGAAAGCATGCTCTCTACTAAAGAATTTATCCAAGATATGAAGGTAATGGGTTGTTATGTATTAGTAGCAAATAATGAAGACATGAAAATGGTGTAAATATTAATAGAAGCAACAAGAATGTTAAAATAATATGCAGATGTTATGCCTAATGAGTTACCAGATGGTCTACCATCGAAGAGAGATATTCAGCATCACATTGATTTGATACCAGGATCAGCTCTACCTAATCAAGCAGCGTATATGATGAGTCCAACAGAACATGCAGAGTTAAATAAATAGGTTACTAAATTACTAAGAAAGAAGGTGATAAGGGAGAGTATGTGTTCATGTGCAACACCAACATTACTAACTCCAAATAAAGATGGAGGATGGAGAATGTATTTGGATAGTAAAGCAATTAACAAAATTATAATAAAGTATAATTTTTTTATAATTAGTTTAGATGATATAATGGATGTGTTTGTATGAGCAAAATATTTTACCAAGATTGATCTAAGGAGTGGTTATTATCATGTTTGAATTCGTGAAAGAGATGAGTGGAAAGCTGCATTCAAGACTAGGGATGGCTTATATGAGTGGATGGTGATGTCATTCGGATTATCTAATGCACCTAACACATTTATGAGGGTGATGAAACAATGCTATAAGAATTTATTGGTAAGTTTGAGGTTGTTTATTTTGATTATATTTTGATATTCAATAAGACTAAAAAAGAACACTTACAACATTTTAGAATGGTACTAGATTTGTTAAGAAATGAGAAGTTGTATGTAAATTTGCATAAGTGCAGGTTTATGTAGGATAGTTTGGTGTTTTTGGGATTTGTAGTTTCAGCAGATGATGTGAGAATGAATGAAGAAAAGATAAAAGCAATTGTTGAGTGGCCTATTCTAAAAGGCATTACAGAGGTAAGAAGTTTCCATGGTTTAGCAAATTTTTATAGAAAAATTATTAAAAAAAATAGTAGTATTGTGGCACCAATAACAGATTGCATGAGAGGGAAGGAATTTGCATAGACTAGAGCAACTACAGAAAGCTTTGAATTTTTAAAGAAGAAGATTACAGAAAGACCAATTTTAGCATTAACAGTTTTAACAAAGTGTTTGACGTTGATTGTGATGCTTCATTTGTGATAATTGGTGTTGTTGTGAGTCAAGAAGAGAAGTCAATAACATATTTCAATGAGAAATTAAATGAGGTAAGAACATAGTATTTTACTTATGATGTTAAACTTTATGAAATTATACAATTATTAAGACATTAGAGGCATTACCTAGTGCCTAAGGAGTTTATCGTATTTACAGATCATGAGGCTTTGAAGTATGTGAATACACAAAAGAAATTGAATAGTAGGCATGCAAAGTGGGTTCCTTTCTTTCAAGGATATACTTTTGTGTTGAAGCATAAATTAGGAAAATAGAATCAAATAGATGATGCATTGAGTAAGAGGGTAGCGTTATTAACTACTCTGGTGAGTGAAGTAGTTGGATTTGAAGCTATCAAAGAGTTATATGATATTAATCCATATTTTGGCAAGGTAGTTGAGTAGTGCAGGAATCAATTAATAGGTAGGACAAATGCTATTGATGATGAGTATATTATACAAGAAGCTTATCTCTTCAAAGAGAAACAATTACGCATTCTAGTTGGGTCTCTACGATACAATATAATAAGATAATTACATAGTGGTGGTTTGGCTGGACATTTTGATAAGACGAAGACAATAGCTTTGGTAGAGGAAAAGTATTTTTATCCAAAGATGAAAAGACATGTGACAAGGTATGTTTCAAGGTGTAGAATATGTCAGGTGGCTAAAGGACATGCACAAAATACTAAAATATACATGTCATTATCGATTCCAAGAGCACTATGAATAGATTTAAGTATGGATTTTGTGTTGGGATTACCAAACACACAAAGAGGTAATGATTCAATTTTTGTTATTGAAGACAGATTTTTTTAAATGGTTCATTTCATTGCATGTAAGAAAACTAATTATGCCACTAGAGTTGAATTATTTTTTAAAAATATTATGAGATTGCATGGTGTTTCAAAAACTATTACTTTAGATAAAGACAAAAATTTTAAGTCATTTTTGGAGGACTTTGTAGAAGAAGATGGGTACTAAGCTACAATTCAGTAGTGTATATCACCCACAAACAGATGGATAGATAAAATTTGTCAATAAGATCTTGGGAAATTTGTTGAGATGCATAATGGGAGAGAAGCCCAAGCAATGGGACTTGGCTTTACCACAAGCTAAGTTTGTATATAATATTTTAGTGAATAGATCAACATAAAAATTACCATTTTAAATTGTTTATGGGAGAAATCCTATGGGTATTTTAGATTTGGTATAATTACCTATTGTGGATTGAGTTAGTGATGATGCAAAAGCATTTGCAGAACATATGCAACAGTTGTAAGGAGTAAGAAGAAAGTTGCAGGAAAGTAATGAGAAATATAAAGCATCACCAAATGTTAGAAGAAGATCCAAGGTATTTGAAGGAGAGTTGGTAATGGTTTATTTGAAGAAAGAAAGATTTCCAAAATGCACGTACAAAAAGACGAAGTACAAGAAAATTGGACCATGCAAAATTATGAAAAAAATCAGTGACAATGTTTATCATGTGAGTTTACCACAGAATTTTGATATATCTTCAATATTTAATGTTTTATATTTATAAGAATTCCATAGAGAATATGGTGAAGGTGACAAAGATGAAAAAGTAAATTGGTAGCAGTTTTTGAATATGAAGATAGTGAGCACAAGGCAAGAGAATTATAACAGGTATTTGGTGCAATGGAAAGGATTGCAACAAAAACACAACACTTGGATTATAGAATGGGAGATAAATAAGATTGATAAAGAAAAATGGTAGCAGTACAATCAGGCCAACTCATAGCAGCTGAGTTGTTTTCAACCAGAGGAGAATGATGCAAAAAAAATAAGATAATCTTTTGGAGGCCATAACTTTGACCCATAGCTCCATTTGAGCTCTTCCACCGTCAAAATGACCATCTTGAAAAGTTTGATGTTGTCTTAAGCTACCCTATTCGCTTAGAGTTGATTTCAATATTTTTTAGAGGCCATACGTGATCATCTGAGTGTCTAAAATTACTGTTTAATGATTTTTTCAAGAATTTCTTATTTTTAAAAATTGTATATTTTTAGGTCTAGACGTCAACTTCAGTTGAATTTCATCTAATAATTTATTTTAGCATTTAGGATATTTTGAAATATTTTTAGAGTTACACATGCTTGCATGCAAAACTTACTATAAATAGTAGCTGCTAAAAATAGACCATTTTTTTTAGATTTTAATTTTTTCAAATTTTTGCATGTCAACTCTAAATTCTAAGTTGAGGCTTATTTAAGCATGGTTTGGGTTTGTAATTATGTCAAGTCACTCAATACAAATTATTTTTAGACGCTTTGCCTATTGATAATTTATTGTCTTGATAGTTTTTTAGGTTCATTAGCCATGCCTTAATAAACTCAATTGATCTAACATTTCATCATTCATGATCATAAGTGTCTTGAGACTCTTCATTTTCCACACTTAGCTTGGTCCAAGTGGCCTAAAACTCAAGTTCATATTCTTCAAGTCATCCTATCTCTATGAATGATCTTCAAATATGTTATTAGATCTGGAAAAAACCATTTTGGTTCTTAGAACAACTTCCAAGAACTTGTTTTGCTCCTCAAGCCCTCACTAGGCCTATTTCCCTTATAGCCCTAAAAACTATAAACCTCCTTGTGTAGGAAAATGTATGAAGTTTAATGAAAAAATAATGGCATATTATAGGACCCAGTATGGCCTTACAGCTCTATGTCAAATTTCATGTCTTGACTCTGAGTGTAAGTCTATTTTTTTGCCTTTCTCTCTCTTGAATTAGGCCTCAATTAAGCCTCCTTGCCTAAAACCTTGTTTTCTTGCTCCAAGAATTCTACCAAACATGTGAAATCACCAAAAATCATATTATTAAATTTCCATAGGCTATCACCAACCTCCATATCAATTTTTAAGTCTTGAGACCTTATGGAATTATGCAAACCATGAAATGACCTTGCCACCTAGTCTCATTTTAGGCATGTTTAAGACTGCCTTGGAAAAAGAGCCTAGTTTGACCACCTACAGAATATATTATTTAAAAAAATTGGATTTAATAGTTATTAAACATCCTAAATGACCTCATCCAACTATTGGTAACTTTTCATTCACTCAAAACACTTGAAAAACATCAAAAAACATGTAAAACAAGGCATTTGTGCTAGTATATACAGGTGACATCAGCATCAAAGTACATGTGTATAACCTCCTTGGAGTCCTCAACAACTTATAATATGTTTTAAGAGAAAACTATGGCATTAAATGTGATTTTGAGGTATATTTTCTTTGATTGATCACCATTGGGGTTTTAGAAGGGTTTAAGCCCTGTTTGGGGTCTTAACAATTGTTCATAAAGAAAAGACCACCAATTGACCTCCTTCCACTTGTAAAATTTTATTTAATGACCTCCTCACCTATCCCAAATGGATTATCTTCCCATGCAAAGTTTGATATATGGTGTGAGTATGTGAAGTTGCTCATCAGATGGCATGCTTAGCTCTCTTAAACTCGAGAGAGGTCTAACCTGAGTTTTGGGTCTCAAAAATAAATATTACTACTAGGAGAGGTTTAGACACCTCAAAAAAAATCCCCCCTGTGATTCTAAATTCTCTATTAATTATCATTACCCTACTGTATGCAGCTGGTATACTGGTCAAGGAATTTGGGGTTTAGCCCTGTCATCTCCTTGCTAGCTCTCAAGGGCATTTGCATTGAAAACTGAAATTTGTGCAACCTGATAGTGTATTGAGACCCTATATATGTCTATGCATTTCCTAAAGGTCCCTCCATGGTGTTTTAAATGTTCTTTTTATGCTTTGAGTCCAAACAGACCCCTTGGTCTCATGATTGCTCCTTGCCAATGGAGTGGGCAAAGTCTGAAACAAAACAGTGGGCATATTTTCTCCCTGTATGGCTTGAATTGACCATGAACATCTTATTCTACTCATAACCATACTTTTTACCAATTTTCAATGTATAACTATTCCTAATAGGCCTCAAATCTCAAATTTCTCTCATGACTGGTTGGGTCTCCCTATGACTACAAGGTTTTAGAAACTCCTCTAGATATTTGACCCTGCAAGCTTAGTGAACTCAACAAGGGCTTTGAAGGTGCCAAACACCAACTCATCCTTCAATCCATCAGTCTATCAGTCTCCTCCAAGTTTTGATATGTTGCTTATTAGGTCAACCAATGCAAAAGAAGAGTTTTAAGCCCATTTAGGCTTTCTAGGTCTAGACTAAGTTTTCACTGTATATACCCTTGCTATTACATCTGAGGATTGTATGAGATCCTGATTGTAATGTGTACCATTCCCAAATATTCATGCTTTCCCTCAGACTTATTCCCATTCCTCACCTTATCCTCAAATCAAGTAAGAGCTCATAAAGAGAAAGCATACATGTAGTTTATGCTTGACTATGTATGGGGTTTAGAACCCAATTTATTCAATCACATCATGTTTCCTCTTGTGTTTCAGATATCTCTATGACTTTATTCTCTAGCTAAGATAAAACTCAATGTTCTTTTCACCATTTTGTGTCTTCCTCAAGGTTAAGACCAGCCTGCCCTGGCTTGTAGCATGTAGGTAACCTTTTAGGGTCATTTCACTGCATTAGGCTTGACATTTAGAAATTGATCTTCTCAGTGTGTCAAGATACTTTGAGAGGGTTCAAACTCTTGAGGAAGTTTGTTTCATTATAATACAGGTTCTGCCAACACCTTAAGAGTGTTTCCAAGTCACTTCCCATTTGTTTTCATGCACAGACCGTACACAATCCTGTAGGTGGATAATTGACTGTGAACTCAATTTATTTGACCCTCATTGGCTTTCCAAGTGGCCTAGTATCTCTTCAAGGGCTTGTGCTCTGTTTCATTCTATCTTTCAATTCAAATCTTATGTTTAGCTTGTTCTTATGTCGGAGAGGGATGTTGGTTTGATCCAAAATGAGGACCTACAAGCTTGGGGCTTATAGGTCTCATTTTCTTCTTTAGGGCTACAAAGAGACACTTTTGAGTTCCTTGGCTTCTTGGCACTATCAAACCACTACTCACTTTTTTTTTACTCCTTAAATGGCTCACAGAGCTTCTAACCAAGTATCATGTCACCTTCAACTCACCTTACAGTCAGTACAAACCTATCAGTGCAGTCATCTTATACATAGGGTCTATGCATTGAGAATTAGAGCCTCTAGTCAATTGGAAACACCTGATAATCACTGTAGGGAAATCAAGACCATGTGAGTGTATAAGGAGATGTATTAGATCCTTCCATGAGCAATGAGCATCTTCAAAATACTGCTACATTTTGTGCAAGCCTGTATATGGAGGAAAAACCTGTGACTCTCATTGAATCGTGCTTTTGGATTATTATCATCATCTTTTTATACTTCCAATAGTGCAATATTATCTTTAGAATCTCACACTATGATATATCACTGGTATTTGAGCCAAAATTGGCAATCAAGCATGTAGTGGACTGCTCAAACCTTGACAAAGTTTCCAAAGACCAAACACTTGAAGATTACATACAAGAAACAACTTCCAAGAGAGAATGCATGACCTCCATGAATTTTAATGAGCTTCCATGAGTTATGAAGTGTTTAAAACCTCTAAGAGTGACCACCATGAATACAAAAAGAGAAACTTACAGTAAGATCTACTCAAATAACTTGTTAATCAAGACACTTTTACTCTAAGTGAAGACACTTCATGGAGATGAGTTGGATGATGAAACCACCATGAAAATGATCTCCTCAACCTATACAATCATCCTCAAAACCAATCTTCTCCATCCATAAAATTCTGAATTGGAAAAACAAATGTAAGAACAGATCCCTCTCGAATGGATAGGCCATAGTGATCTACTGTCACTCTTAACGATTATTCATAAAGAAGAGGCCACCAATTTGCAAACCAATGCTACTAATTTCAATCTTACTAGGACCCCCAACAATGGCCAAAGTTTCATCTTATAACTCTCTCTCTCTCTCTTGGTCGTACCATTCAGTTCAAATTTGCCTTCCTAAGCTTATGAAGGCGGCAATGGAGGAGAGAGAATGTCTGGAGTGTCAATTCAACTTGAAATTTGTTCCAAATATGGAAAATGATCTGAGGGAGCCCAAGGGACACTGACAAACCATTTCCAACTGAAATATGATCTTGCAAGTTCATACAAGTGTTTGTAAAGTGTCCTTGTACCTAATTTAGGCATTAAACTGCAGATATTGTCAATCTATGACCATCCCTAAACATTCTCTGACCTTTTTTTGACACCAAGGATGTTTATAATCTTCTTGAAATGTTTGTTTATTGGAATGGTACATCCAACTCTCTTCCAAATAGGCCAAATGTTGGCCAAAATGACATTTTTGCATATGAGAGTCAAACAAAAGGTTAGTGCATGGTATTGTGATATCAATGACACCTCAATAACCCTTTATAATGCCCTTAGACCATACTAAACCTTTGACCGTGTTTGAAAATTCCAACACCGTGAGATTAACCCATAGAACTAGACAAGTGATACTAAGACCAAACTTTAGACAAGACTAGACAAGGACAAATATGACCATATAGAACTCTTTAGGACCATTTAAGACCATTACAAGACTGTGACAAGATTTTGACAACCCTATGGAGTTTCAACCTAGAAGGGGTGACCAATTTTGACATGAGGCCAAAATTTGGTCAACACATATGTATGTGACTATGCATGTAGCAATGCCCGAGTAGTACATCATGAACATCAATTGGCGCCACATCACAAATTAGCTTATCTTTAAAAGGATGGATAAAATATGAAAAGAGGCATTTATGAGTCATGTGTATACCTTTGGTGTTGGAGGCACTAAACCATCCCAATTTATAAGGTTGTAGATGAGGCATGGTTGACAGATTTAGTCTCTTCATAGTTTCTTTAGAGATGAGGTACTTCGTGCTACCACCATCAATCAAAAAATTCTAGTGGTCGCCCTTGCACCCACATCTACGAATGAAATAGGCATTCTACTTCAGCATCTTGTGCTATCAGTGTTGCTTATATGGTGGATACTAAAACATTTCTATTCATGTCAATGATTCCATCAGAGTGCTTGACTCCATAATCATTTGTTCCACCAGCGTAAGCAAACTCTTCTAAGCATGGAATTATGCATTAAAGTGGTTGTTTCTTTTATGTTTGTCACACCATTTACCTATCTTAGAATGTGGTTGCTTCTTGTCTGAAGAAGGCAATTTCTTTGTGTGGACAATGTGTCTCGCTTGAGCTTGTACTTGAACTCTTCCTCAATGGTTGTCGCATAGTGATAGGCTTCCCCCATCATCTTCACCTTGGCTAACTTCAATTTGGACTAAATGGATGGTCGTATGTTGTTACGGTATTTTAGGACTTTGTAGCTTTAACTCAAACGGGCCCAGTCTTGCATATAGGGCATTGAAGGCATCAATGTAGTCTTGGACTAACTAGTCATGTCCTTACCAAAATCGTTGCCACTAAATGTAGCGATCATGATAAACATCTTGAGGATAATATTCATCCTTAAAGACTTCCTTGAATTTATCCCATACTGGATTAGATTCATCTTCTACTTGAGTTTTCTCCCACAAAGAATGTGCACACCACAACTTCTTGATAGGTGAAGAAACTTTTCAAAATTTTAATATTTGATTTTCTCCCATTAGAAAAGTCATTCATAGAGAAAATGATTCTAACTAACCGAACAAGCTATCTATTGCATTTGCATTTATTTTACCCTCAAATACAAGAATGCCTAGATTTATTTGAAACCTAGTGGGGACTTGACCAAAAGTTTTCCCTGATTTATGAGTCGATGGAAATACCCATTCAAGGACTTCAGCTAACTGGTTGAACATAAATGTATTCTACTCTCGAAGTGTGCTTCGTATGTTGCTATTGATTATCTCTTGGAATTCATCTTAATGAGACTTTCACCATATAAACTTGCTTGAAATGGCATGGTAGAGACTTTGATGGGTCTTGTGGTTTGACGTCAAGCTTCAAATAATCTAACTTGGTTTGATGGGGCATGCACAAACAAGATGAACTGCTCTGATACCACTAATCCAGGGCCCAAGAGGAACCCAATGGAAAACACTCTAAATGAGGATATAGATGTGTTATATAAGTATGCAGAAGATATAAAAGATAATATGTATAGAATCAAGAGAAAGAGAGAGAGATCGTAGAATCATAACACTAAATATATATTTTTTGTGTCCTGTCCATGGCATACTCTTGAGAAAAATGTTTGATTTTCTATCTTCTACTCTTATTCTTATAAAGCTACAAATGTGTATAAATATATCACAAAGTCTTGAAGGTGGAAAGAACTCTTACAAAGTTGAAACGATTGAGCTTCTATGTTGACTCTTCACTTTCAAACAAGTAACACTCAACATTTTGGCGCAAGGCAATGCACTATGAAAGGAGGCATTGCCTCTCAACCCCACACTGGCTAAGCCTTAAAAAAACATGAACTACGTAATGTTGGAATATGGCAACAAGTTTTCAGCGTCTAGCGGTACCATGTAGTGTGAGTTTTCATTTGCAGCTTGGCATGAATGTGTGTTAGACCCTATTGAAGCCAATGGTAGGTACCATAGAAGTTTTAACACATGCAAGGTGGTGCAAGGTCCCCTCTACACAAATTACATTACGCCACTATTGGAGTGTGCGCAACATCTGTTGGAGAGGGGATGATGATCTTGGAGGTACCACAAACCTCTATATGTTGTGTTGATGTACTATTAACCATTGAACAAGAACCGAAGTCGCTGAAAGCCATGACAATAGTGTTGGTTGCATTATTGGAACTATTGTTAAGAGGTCCTCTTGGATCACTAACAAACTTGGTTCTTTTATTATACCCATTGATGACAATGATAACTTGGCAACATATTTTGATAAAGAAGATGATGGATTGCAAATGGGAGTTGTTTTGGTGATGATGAGTTGACAACAAGCTTTGATGATGAAAGATGATCCGTTGCTAATAGGTTTCTTGAAGATTAGACTTTGACTAGCTTTGAGAGGATGGAAACACCAACAACAAATTTTGTTTTGCAGAGGTTACTTCTACAATAATTACATCTTCCACACATGCTTTTTTTTAGGTTTGTCGATAATGGGCCTACAAATATTCTACATTTCTTCTTTGAGTTTCTCAACCAACAGGTTTGTCTTAAGTGGGAATGAACTTAGACAATTTAGACTCTTTGCTTGGGGATGGTGGAGTTATTACATGTGATGGAAATACAATTCCAAAATTTTAGTAAAAAACTCCAAAGTTCTTCTAACAATAAAAGTGACGTGATCCATTTATGGAAAAGTGACACTGACACTGCAAGTAGTAGTACCAATGCAAGTGATACTACCAATGCATTAGACTCGCTCAAATACAAGTGATAAGTGAGTTCAGTGCAAGTGATACTACCAATGCATTGGACTCACTCAAATATAAGTGATAAGTGAGTCCAACGCAAGTGATAATGACAATGACCATTGAAAATTAAATTTAATGTGATACCAAGGAACTTGTGGATGTTTGACTTCCTCCAAGACAATAAATAAATAAAATGCACCTTTATGTAATCCTCATTTATTTCCATTTTCAATTTTTTTTTTAAAAAAATTGGGAGGAAGATTAGAGAATATTTCGACACAAATTTGAGTAGCGAAACAAAAGATTTGGAAAGGTACACAACTACACTTAACAAAAAATTTGCAAATTTTGTAAATTTGTAATTAATTTTGCAATATTTTTCATGTACCTCTACAAATCAATTTTTTGTAGAAAACTCTTAATTTTAGTTCCTCTTAAACTATGAGAATTAAGAGTCGTCATTCAAACCATGACCTTGTTTTGACATGCTCTACTACTCTTAATTTATCGTGTATCTCTTCAAACCCTAAACAAAAAGACCATGTTCTACTTTCTAACTCCTCACAATCCACAAATTCATTTTTCATAACCTTAGGAGGCTAGACCCTCAACTTTGATACTACTAGTAAACAAATATTTTTATGCTTTAAATACTTCGCATATATTTTTAGACTTGCAATCTACACTTTCATCTTCAAAACTAACAAGAAAAGATTCACAACCACCTTACTCTTACCACTCATAATATTCACCATACAAAAAATCACTATGACATGCAATGATAGAGACAAGTAGAGAAGCACAAGATATGACAATGAATACCAATTATCACTTTATCATATGAATAATAAAATATAACTTTGAATATTTACACTTAAAGGTGACGCTTATTTCATGTCAGCCTATTATACAAAGGAGACCAAATATACCATACTTTACACCATATGTGTACATAAAAGGTGTACATTAAATGCATCCATTACAAGATTACCCAGAACCGCCACATAAATTGATCTCTAATGAGAATAATAAATCCAAGCCTCAAATAAAAAGACCTTACAAGAAGGATTACAATATAGTGCTAAATATGTGCTCACAAAACATACATGAAAACTCTCTTTTTTTCAAAAAAAATTTTGCTCCCCATTGTTGTCCCCGAAAAATGCCACTCATTTTTGGGACAACCTACAGACCAAAATTTCTCTCTTCTCTTCTCACAATTTGTTCTGAGCTTTCAAATTCCTCATTTTTAAGCTTTTTCCGTAAAGGGATTCACAGGTTCAACGTGTCCAAGGTTCAAAGGTTCAACCAAAGCTTAGAAAGATAAAGGAAGTGATGGAACAAAAGAGACAGAATGAACCAATGAACTTTCATAGGTTCACAGGTTCAAGGTTCAACATGGTTCAAGCAGCTGGCGACCATTGACGGCCCCTCAGACGTCAAATTTAAAGTGAGGGAAAATCCATGGAAATTCAAATACAGCGCGAAACTTAAAGGAAGAACCAAGCGATTAAATGAAAAGAGAGCTCGAAGATTTAAATTGCTACAGGGAAGAGAAGATCGATGCAAAGGACCAGAAATGTCTTTGAAAGAGTTATTTCCAATAGGTGGAACAGTGGATCGAGTAGACTTCTGAGCGCACCAAACCAAGGACTCAAGCCTGCTTTTCTTCCAGAAAGTAATGGCAAAATTACACAGCTGCGTAGATATCAAGAAAAAGACCAGACAGTCCATACCAAAGAAGAGACATATTAGATGAAGGGACACGCCATAGTCATGGCAGCACACTGTTCTCAGCATGGTCTCTCTAGACAAAATTGGAGATGCATTAAAGACATTGACTGTAGCATGGGTCGTCCCATGGAAAAGGGCGTCAATCCTTGCGTAGTGGCTATAAGCTTGTTAATTCTCTCATTTGTAGGGGAGACTTTTCATTTTTACAAGAGCCAAACTCTGCCCATTTTGAAAGAAGACTGAGACTTTGAGCTTAGGTTGTATTTTATTTTCATTTTTATCTGAATAAGAAAGCAGGGTTTTCACAAACTTTGTGATGTTTTAACTTGTGTCATTGTAGAAGATCATTCTTACGTTTGTCTTCTAAAGGTGTCTTTATTCATTTAATTTGGTAAGCAAAATTAGTGAAGGTAATAGGGAAGTGCCCTGAAACCAACTGTGGGAAGAATTTGTGCTTTCACAATTGCTTTCAGTCTGTGTTTTTCTTTTCTTTTTGTGTTAAAGATTTTGGGGTGACTTTGTGCCCCCATTATCCTTTGTGATATACTCTTTGGGCAGTTGAGGTGGAAACTTTGCGTTCTGCTTCATCCTACTGTTACTATGCCCTCTGGTTAACTGGTTTCTCATTTTACTCCCTGAAAGAAACTCCTGTTGTTTCTTGCAAGAACACTTCTAAAAAAATAGAAGTGTCTTCAGTGTTTACACCAAAAATTTTCTTTTGTCTATGAGCATCATCTCTGAAAGAAGAGAGATGGATGGTTTATTCTGCCCCAATGTGTTATTTTTTGCTTACCTATATCGTATATAGCTCCTATGTATCTATAGGGAACCTCCCCTTGATCAGAGGAGAGATTTGTCCCATATTGATGTAGTAAACCTGCACACCAGGACAACCCATCTCCCTATGTTGTGGTGATAGGAACTATTTTGGTCACCAATTAGCTAACTGACAAAATATTCACCCAACAGTTTTTGGTGACTTCGCTGGAGACAGTAATTTTGTGCAATTTGAAATCTCAAGTTTCAGATTGAAACATCCCCTGTGTCTTATCCATTATCATTATAACCCTTATCCATTACAGACTCTAGCGACTCTGTTCCATGTCTTACTCATTATCATTATAGCCTTACCATCTTCCTCCATCTCCATTATATTATTTGGTCTACGAAACCAGAGTTGCTGGGAAGAGCATGTAGTTTGAAGTCTCAAGCTTCAAGCTGCAGCAGATCCTGCTCTTTTCCATTTTTGTTCTGCAATCTGGTAACTCCACGTTATACAAGAAGCCAAAAATCTCAAAGTGTTGTTGACCCTACTATTGAGTTGATGCAACAGAGTAGTTTTGAGTTGTTTTCTCCACAACTTCACCTTCAACAAACTAGGAGTCTTCCTCCTAGCCCTACCAAGTCACCAGCGCAAGGCAGAGCTTCTTTTTCTACTGCTAGCAGAGCTTTGCCTATCCATTCTCCACCCAGATTTGTGATCCCACTTCTACATAATCAAATCATGGCTCAAGGCCCCTGGGGTAACTCTTTTGGTCTACTGAATTTGACTCCACCTCTGCATGAGCTTCCACACAGTTCAAGGAAGAATTTCTCCGAATTCTTTGGTGATGGGAAGGTTCATCCTGATGAACACATTGTAGCTTTCAGCATAGCATGCAGTGTAATAGGGATGGAATTTGAAGACATAGTGGTCAGGGTATTCGTAGAGACACTACAAGGCGCTGTTGCAGACTGGTTCTACCCCTTGCAGGGTGGATCAGTGACCGACTGAGACACTCTAAAAGACAAATTTGAAGCCAGGTTCAAGCCTGTAGAAGATGCACATGCCTTGCTGGCCCAGCTCACACAGATGAAGAAAGATCTCCATGAGCCTATGAGGGATTTTATTGTCAGGCTCGACAAGCTGAGGCACAGAATTCCCATGGTCGTCGAGCCGACACCTCAGAACTTCAAATGCTTCTTCATAAACTCATAGTTGTCTGAAGTGAGTTTTCTGCTAAGATGTGCTGGCCGCATAGATCTTGAAGCTGCTCAAGACTTAGCCACTGAGTTAGAAGATGACCTTATCTTGGCTGAAAAGATAAGAAGGGATTCAAACAGAGGTGCATCTTTCTCATCTTCTAATAACTCCCCTGTAGCTACCACTGATCCAATGGTGCAGAAGCTAGCAAATAAAGTGCTGGCCCTCAGAAGACAATTGGCACAAGGGATGTCATCTACTCCATACAGAGATATATCAAGGAGGACAATCCCTAATCGTGCACATCAAGGGTAACCAAATCATCTTCTTCCTCCACAGAGGAACCTCGCCCTTGAAGCACCTCCAACCAACTTAGCGGTTGGATATTTGGAAACTGAACATGATTTCTCTTTCCACCTGAGTTTGATCAAAAAATGACGATGGCCTCTTCATGGAGGATCAAGAAGAATCAACTGGCGACTCCCACATTGGTTTTTTGAACTATCAGGATGAACCCAGAAGAGAAGGCAATGTAGCTGAGGGGTCATATGTTGTATTCACCCAGTCCAAAAATCAATCAGCGCAACAAGCTAATAAGGAGAAAGCAGAGGAGCGACCTCAACCACCAGTTTCAATTGTTAAGCGGAGATCCACTCTTCCTTTCCAGCGAAAAGACCCGGTGATTGCGAGAAAAGTAAGTACCCCAAATGCCCTTACGCCTTCTACTTCAAATTCGCAGTCCAGTCCTCCCCATTTCAAAAATTAAAAAGATGAACTCCCATCCTCTGCTCTTAGTTCATTCCAGACATTTGATATCATTGACCATATAAAGAAAACCAAAATTCAAATGTCTGAATTTGAATTTCTGCAGTCCCATCTTGAGCAATTACATAGACTGGTTCAATGTGTTAAAAACCAGAATGTCCATGTTGAACAAGCAATTCTCAAAGTGGCATATGATTCTCCCAGGAATGCACCCACCAGGAACAACCTTGTCATTGCTCCCCCTGCTGCTCCTGACAAGACTGAACATTTTTATGTCTCATTGCTGATAAATGGACATCCGCTGAATAATTGCATCATTGATTCTGGTGCTTCAGCGAATGTCATACCTGTTAAAGTGGCAGAATCTTTGGGTCTCATATTGACCAAGACATTTGGAAGATGTTTCTCCATGGAGAACAAATAAGTGCCACTACTGGGGCAAATTAAAGATGCCCAATTTGCATTTGCTACCTTTTCAGACAAGCGAATCAAGATGACTGTCCTAGTGGCCGACGTCCCAGCATCATATGTCATCTTTCTTGGGCGAAACTTCTGCAAAGATGTTGGAAAGGAATTAAGCATGGACTTGTCTCAGGGAAGAATCCCTGTGAAAGGTGTAATGCAGAGGTTGCTTCCTGAGAAGGAGGCAAAATACGTTGTCACTCAGACATCAAGCCCTGAAGCTCAAATTCTATTTGAGTCTTCAGGCAGGGGTAATTATTTTCTGTCTACTGAAGACATTCATGTTTCCGCAGATGAAAATCTTGTAGGTGACGATCTAGGAATTGGTTCAGACGGAACAACACCATGTATCCCTGATAGTGCCAATCATTGGCAGGTGTTGAATGGGAACGATCAAATCATGTGTTGGACTGAACCAGAAGAGCAACCAATTATGGTAATGGACCATGCTGCTGTGCATCAAAATCAGGGAAAAAAACTTTTTGCCAGGAGAGCAAAGATTCGTGGTTTTCAGATTAAAAGTCAAGTCTTGTTGTGGGGCAAGAGGAGAAAATCAAAGGGAGGACACAAAAAATTGATTTTCTGGTAGAGAGTTCCATTCACACATCACCGATCTTGAAGAGAAAATGGCTTCTTGCTGGTTTATCAGGGCAGAGCACCATTTTCACTGCCTCTCAATGGGCAGCGTCTAAAGTACTTCAATTCTTGAAGTACAAGATAAGTTTCCATGTACATATGTACATTTGTATAGTATTTAGTTATGTTTTGTGCTTTTTATTTTCATTTTTTGGAGCCTTTCTTCTTGGGTAGCGCGACTCCATAGCTCAATGGCACACTTCAAGGCACTGGAGATTCCAATTTCTACTCCTCTCAGCTGTGTTTCAAATTTTCAACTGAAGGTAGTTCCCCAACTGGAGCAAGTTGTTGTCCTCGAAAAATGCCACTCATTTTTGGGACAACCTACAGACTAAAATTTCTCTTCTCTTCTCAAAATTTGTTCTGAGATTTCAAATTCCTCATTTTTAAGCTTTTTTCGTAAAGGGATTCACAGGTTCAATGGGTTCAAGGTTCAAAGGTTCATCCAGAGCTCAGAAAGATAAAGGAAGCGATGGAACAAAAGAGACAGAATGAACCAATGAACTTTCATAGGTTCACAGGTTCAAGGTTCAACATGGTTCAAGCAGTTGGCAACCATTGACGACCCCTCAAACGTCAAATTTAAAGTGGAAAAATTCGTGAAAATTCAAATAGAGCGTGGAACTTAAAAGAAGACCAAGCGATTAAATAAAAAGAGAGCCCGAAGATTTAAATTGCTACAAGGAAGAGAAAATCGATGCAAAGGACTAGAAATGTCTTCGAAAGAGTTATTTCCAGTAGGTGGAACAATGGATCGAGACCTCTGAGCGCACCAAACCAAGGATGCAAGCTTGTTTTTCTTCTGGAAAGTAATGGCGAAATTGGACAACTGCACAGATATCAAGAAAAAGACCAGACAGTCCATACCAAAGAAAAGACATTAGATGAAGGGACACGCCATAGTTATGACAGCGCACTGTTCTCAGCATGGTCTCTCCAAACAAAATCAGAGACGCATTAAAGACATTGACTACAGCATGGGTCGTCCCATGGAAAAGGGCGCCAATCCTTGCATAGTGGCTATAAGTTTGTTAATTCTATCATTTGTAAGGGAGACTTTTCATTTTTACAAGAGCAAAACTCTGCCCATTTTGAAAGAACACTGAGACTTTGAGCTCAAGTTGTAATTTTATTTTCATTTTTATCTGAATAAGAAAGCAAGTTTTTCATAGACTTTGTGCTGTTCTGACTTGTGTCATTTTAGAATATCATTCTTACGTCTGTCTTCTAAAGGTGTCCTTATTCATTTAATTTGGTAAGCAGAATTAGTGAAGGTAATAGGGAAGTGTCATGAAACCAACTGTGGGAAGACTTTGTGCTTTCACAATTGCTTTCAGTCTGTGTTTTTCTTTTCTTTTTGTGTTAAGGATTATGGGGCAACTTTGTGCCCCCATTATCTTTTGTGATATACTTTTTGGGTAGTTAAGGTGGAAACTTTGCATTCTGTTTCATCCTATTGTTACTACGCCCTCTGGGTAATTGGGTTATCATCTTACTACCAGAAAAAAACTCATTGTTTTCTGCAAGAACACCTCTGAAAGAATAGAAGTGTTTTGAGTGTTTACACCAAGATTTCTCTTTTGTCTGTGAGCATTATCTATGAAAGAAGAGAGATGGATGGTTTATTCTGCCCCAATGTGTTATTTTCTGCTTACCTATATTGTATATAGCTTCTACGTATCTATAGGGAACCTCTCCTTAATGAGAGGAAAGATTTGTCCCATGTTGATGTAGTAAACCTGCACACCAGGACGACCCATCTCCCTATGCTATGGTGATAGAAATTATTTTGGTCACCAGTTAGCTAGCTGACAAAATATTCACCCAACAGTTTTTGGCAACTCCACTGGAGACAGTAATTTTGTGCAATTTGAAACCTCAAGTTTCAGATTGAAACATCACATGTGTCTTATCCATTATCATTATAACCCTTATCCATTACAGACTCTGGCGACTCCGTTCTATGTCTTACCCATTATCATTATAGCCTTACCATCTTCCTCCATCTCCGTTATATTATCTGGTCTGCAAAACCAGAGCCGCTAGAAAGAGCACGCAGTTTGAAGTCTCAAGCTTCAAGCTGAAGCAGATCCTGCTCTTTTTTATTTTTGTTTTGCAATCTGGCAACTCCACTTTATACAAGAAGCCATAAATCTCAAGGTGTTGTTGACTCTGCTTTTGAGTTGGTGTGACAGAATAATTTTGAGTTGTTTCCTCTACAACTTCACTTTCAACGAACTAGGAGTCTTCCTTCTAGCCCTACCAGGTCACCAGCACAACGCAGAGCTTCTTTTTCTGCTACTAGCAGAGCTGTCTTTCCATTCTCCACCCAGATTTGTGATCCCACTTCTACATAATCAAATCATGGCTCAAGGCCCCTGGGGTAACTCTTTTGGTCCACTGAATTTGACTCCACCTCTGCATGAGCTTCCATGCAGTTCAAAGAAGAATTTCTCCAAATTCTTTCGTAATGAAAAAGTTCATCCTGATGAACACATTGCAGCTTTTAGCATAGCCTGCGGTGTAATAGAGGTGAAATTTGAAGACATAGCGGTCAGGGTATTCGTGGAGACACTACAAGGCGTTGTTGCAGACTGGTTATACCACCTGCAGGGTGGATCAATGACTGACTGAGACACTCTGAAAGACAAATTTGAAGCCAGGTTTAAACCTGCAGAAAATGCACATGCCTTGCTGGCGCAGCTCACACAAATAAAAGAGCCCCATGAGCCTATGAGAGATTTTATTGCCAGGCTCGACAAGCTGAGGCACAGGATTCTCATGGTCGTCCAGCGGACACCTCAGAACCTCAAATGTTTCTTCATAAACTCACAGCTACCTAAAGTGAGTTTTTTGCTAAGACGTGCTGGCCGCATAGATCTTGAAGCTGCTCAAGACTTAGCCACTGAGTTAGAAGATGCCCTTATCTTGGCTAGAAAGATAAGAAGGGATTCAAACAGAGGCACATCTTCCTCATCTTCTGATAACTCCCCTGCAGCCACCACTGATCCAATGGTGCAGAAGCTAGCAAATAAAGTGTTGGCCCTCAAAAGACAAATGGCACAAGGGATGTCATCTGCTCCTTCATACAGAGATGTACCAAGGAAAATATTCCCTAATCAGGCACATCAACGCAGCCAAATCGTCTTCCTCTCCCACAGAGGAACCTCGCCCTTGAAGCACCTCCAACCAACTCAACAATTGGATATTTGAAAACTAAACATGATTTCTCTTTCCAACCTGAGTTTGATCAAAAAAACGACGTTGGTCTCTTCATGGAGGATCAAGAAAAATCAGCTGGCGACTCCCACATTGGTTCTCTGAACTATCAGAATGAACCCAAAAGAGAAGGCAATGCAGCTAAAGGGTCATATGATGTATTCACCCGGTCCAATAATCAATCAGCGCAACACGCTGATAAGGAGAACGCAAAGGAGCGACCTCAACCAGTAGTTTCAATTGTTAAGCGAAGATCCACTCTTCCTTTCTAGCCAAAGGCCCCGGTGATTGCGAGAAAGGTAAGTACCCCAAATGCCCCTATGACTTCTACTTCGAATTCGCAGACCAGTGCTCCCCCTTTCAAAAATCAAAAAGATGAACTCCCATCCTCTGCTCCTAGTTCATTTCAGACATTTGATATCATTAACCATATAAAGAAAACTAAAATTCAAATGTCTAAATTTGAATTTCTGCAGTCCCATCCTGAGCAATTAGACAGACTGGGTCAATGTGTTAAAACCAGAATGTACCTGTTGAACAAGCAATTCTCAAAGTGACATGATTCCCATAAGAATGCACCCACCAGGGACAACCTTGTCATTGCTCCCCCTGCTGCCCCTGACAGGACTGAACTTTTTTATGTCTCATTGTTGATAAATAGACATCAGCTGAATAATTGCATCATTGATTCTGAAGCTTCAGATTCATGGTTTTCGAATTAAAAGTCAAGTCTTGCTGTGGGGCAATAGGAGAAAATCAAAGGGAGGACACAAAAAATTGGTTGCCTAGTGGAGAGTTTCATTCACCCATCACCGACTCTGAGGAGAAAATGGCTTCTTGCTGGTTTATCAAGATAGAGCCCCATTTTCACTGCCTCTCAATGGGCAGCATCTGAAGTACTTCAATTTTTGAAGTACCGGATAAGTTCACATGTACATATGTACATTTGTATAGTCTTTAGTTTTGTTTTGTGTTTTTTGTTTTCGTTTTTTGGAGCCTTTCTTCTTGGATAGCGCGACTCCATAGCCCAATGGCACACTTCAAGGCACTGGAGATTCCGATTTCTACACCCCTCCGTTGTGTTTCAAGTTTCCAACTAAAGTAGTTCCCCAACTGGAGCCAGCGGTTGTCCCTGAAAAATGCCACTCATTTTTGGGACAACCTACAGACCAAAATTTCTCTTCTCTTCTCAAAATTTGTTCTAAGCTTTCAAATTTTTCATTTTTAAGCTTTTTCCGTAAAGGGATTCACAGGGTCAACGGGTTCAAGGTTCAAAGGTTCAACCAGAGCTCAGAAAGATAAAAGAAGCGATGGAACAAAAGAGACAGAATGAACTAATGAACCAATGAACTTTCATAAGTTCACAGGGTCAAGGTTCAACATGGTTCAAGCAGCGGGCGACCATTGACGACCCCTCAGATGTCAAATTTAAAGTGAGGGAAAATCTGTGGAAATTCAAATAGAATGCAAAACTTAAAGAAAGAACCAAGCGATTAAATGAAAAGAGAGCCCGAAGATTTAAATTGCTACAGCGAAAAGATCGATGCAAAGACCCAGAAATGTCTTCGAAAGAGTTATTTCCAGTAGGTGAAACAGTGGATCGAGTAGACTTCTGAACGCACCAAACCAAAGACGCAACCCTGTTTTTCTTTCCAAAAGTAACGGCAAAATTGGACAGCTGTGCAGATATCAGGGAAATGACTAGACAGTCCATATCAAAGAAGAGACATTAGATGAAAGGACACGCCATAGTTATGACAGCGCACTGTTCTCAGCATGGTCTCTCCAAACAAAATTGGAGACACATTAAAGACATTGACTGCAGCATGGGCCGTTCCATGGAAAAGGGCACCAATCTTTGCGTAGTGGCTATAAGTTTGTAATTTCTCATTTGTAAGGAAGACTTTTCATTTTTACAAGAGCGAAACTCTGCCCATTTTGAAAGAAGACTGAGACTTTGAGCTTAGATTGTAATTTTATTTTTATTTTTATCTGAATAAGAAAACAAGTTTTCACAGACGTGTTGCTCTGACTTGTCATTTTAAAAGATCATTCTTACATCTGTCTTCTAAAGGTGTCCTTATTCATTTAATTTGGTAAGCAAAATTAGTGAAGGTAATAAGGAAGTGTCATGAAACCAACTGTGAAAAGACTTTGAGCTTTCACAATTGCTTTCAGTTTGTGTTTTTTTTTTCTTTTTGTGTTAAGAATTCTGGGGCGACTTTGTGCCCCCATTATCCTTTGTGATATACTCTTTCGGCAATTGAGGTAAAAACTGTGTTTTGCTTCACCCTGTTGTTACTACGCCCTCCGGTTAACTAGTTTCTCATCTTACTACTTGAAAAAAAAACCCTGTTGTCTCCTGCAACAACACTTCTGAAAGAAGAGAAGTGCCTTCAGTATTTACATCAAAATTTCTCCTTTGTCTATGAGCATCATCTCTGAAAGAAAAAAGATGAATGGTTTATTCTGTCCCAATGTGTTATTTTCTGCTTACCTATATTGTATATAACTCCTACGTATTTATAGGGAACCTCCTCTTGATGAGAGGAGAGATTTGTCCCCTGTTGATGTAGTAAACTTGCACACCAAGACGACCTATCTGCCTATGCTGTGGTGATAGGAACTATTTTAGTCACCAATTAACTGGCCGACAAAATATTCACCCAACACCCATAATCAACATCTTTGCCACATTTTTCTTTAAAAATTATCTAGTTTAATTTCTTTGCTAGTTTCCCTGTCCTAAAGCAAGATTAACTCCTTTTTTAGCATATCATTATAATAAATTCTTTAAATGCATCGCCCCTGTTATACAAGCATGAAGTCTTTGTTATACATGCATATATATACCATCACAAATTAACTAACTACATATTAATTGAACATCTTATTATAATGATTCAATCTTCTAATATTCATAATATTTCAAATGGTATTTTAAGGTTTTTGTTATATATTTAGTATTTAAGTACTCGACTAGCTAGATGTTTTTTCTTTCTTACACAAGAAAAGCTAAATTCCTACACATGCGTTTACAAAACACATCTTCAGCCATAAGACATTCAACTAAAAACCACACTGCCCTCGATGTGAGCATAACAATTTTGTGCCTAATTGACCATCTTGTTCAAGCTCAAAATTGGAGTATTTTCAAAATTACCTTCGAACATCCAGTCCCCACCCCATATATACATCTGGTGGCATAAGTGCACGTATTCTAATAAAAATGTAATACAGTATAAACTACCTTAGCACGGTCATCTATAACTTTGTTAAAGAATAGTATGAATAAATAGAAACCCATCAAAATCACCTTTGAGATTCTCATAGACTTTTTCTGCTTCCTTGTTTCATATGTTCAAGTGGTATCAGGTTATAAACACGCCTACTTTTAATTTTTTCCCATGTCACCACCTCAACAGTTGCGTAGCATTACTTTATTGTTACACAATATTCGCACAATCTGTTTTGACTTCTTCATGGAGCAAGAACAAAATTTAGCCTTTCTTAACATTTTAGCATGCATTGCATTACACTAGAAAATAGTTCCTTACAGCATCACAGATTTACCGATCTGATAGCCAATAATAGAACATTTCCTTTGTATAGTCAGCGTGCATCACAAAGGTGGCAACTACCTTAGTTGAGATCCATTATACAAACATGTCCTTTGGCATGCACACTGAAACCATAACATTAATTAGTCGGTCAATAATAACCAGTTTAGCTTATAGACCTCTTGGGCAGGTTGTAAAAATTTGAACATAAGATTAAAGGATGCATCCATGAATGCATCGTGTACAGATTTTTAAATACAACTTATAAAGCTCATAGTTGAATGTTACAACCTACCAAATAATCTTAACAATTAATGGGGTTAGAGTCAGTAAAATAATGTTAGGACTAACGCACATCCTGAGATGAGATTTGAAAATACTAACTTGTTCCTAAGAACTCATTTGGATCTGGAAACAAGTGGCAGATTACTTTGAAGGGGTGCCCAAGATAGTCGAGCATGTATCGAAGCCCATTGTAAAAAGGTACACTCCAATCCCACTAGACAACTTCCGCATTATTTTTAGAACCAACCCAACCAAATTCCAAAACTTTTGAGGACATTTGCAACAAAACATCCAGTGCACTTGGAGAAAACTTACGAGCAAACAAGAAACATAAGGAATCTGTCTGGTTATTGTAGGTGCATGTCTTTGCATCACGAATCCTCCTCAGAAACTTTTCTGTGATATCCTCCTTTCCAAACATGGCTGGGTGAGAGCCACCCCTTGACCAATCAACCCATGTAATGCTTCTGTTAGAATTAAGAGACCCACGTTGAATACTCACAAGGGTTGGAATGTAATGCTCGTCAACATAACAAGATGGCCTGCAATGTGTCAGGAATACCGGATAATATTTGGTGTCAGAAATTATTTTGACTGCCAGTTTACGATTAACTTCAAACCACTGGGAACCTTTTCGCCATTGACGCAATGTTATTTCTGGTGCCATGTTTCTGTTGTAGCGCCCCCTTCCATATTGACCTGGATCATCAAATGAATTCACAAAACTGTGTTGTGACTTCACCAAGTAATTGTAAACTGTAGTGAAGTTAAATATAGGGATGCAAGTTTCTGATAGAAGTATAAATCTCTCATTTGAGAAGTCAAGTAAAGCATTTGCAAGAAGTCTCCTTTCTGCATCAACCATGTTTGATTGTCCCCACTGTACAACCTGCACGAAGTATACAGATTAAAATTAGCAGTGAAAAGGTGTAAATTAATACCTCATCCGCCCATCATGAGAGATAACTAAGACAACCAAGCCATGCATGAAATATCATAAAGAATAGAATAAAGCCCTAACTCCAAAGGTTTTAACCATTGAAGTTGCATTGAGAAAATATTATCTTTGAAGAATTTTTTAATCGGATGCAGATATCATGCATCTCCAAGCACCCGAGTCATCTTGACACGATATATAAACCCAATGCTATAATTTGCATTGAGTAAATAATTTTCCATTGGTGCGCATTCTCAATTAGAAATTAGATTTATAAACAGATTGTTTGGTAGGGCACTCCTACATGGTAGAAAGCTTACTTCTATGCATTGAATATTTCATATATTCAACAAAGAATCTTTATTCAGCTTACAGAAGCCTTTCAACAATGGAAAAGATAAAAACCAAACCACCTAAATTACCCTGTTTAATCTCTGAAACTTGTTTAACAAAACACTGGAAAGGCATGAAACCAATGGCCACGGCCCAAAGAAACCCTCTGTAAAGTCATTAATATTGTAACATAACACTGACACCAAATTAACTAACATGTAGGAAAGTTAAATTGGATAACAGCCATGTTTTGCATTGCATTTTCCTGCCCAGAGACAGCCCTAACTTGTAAGCAAAATAATTTAAGACAAATGGCCAAAAGGACAACATAGATGTACAGCCAATACTGTATCTGGCAGCATGAGTACAAACATGTGTAGAACCCAGAACCTGCTAAAATTAGTCATCAAACAAAAAATAAATCCATACGGTAGGAAAAAGAACTAATTTTCATGACAAGCAAACCCAGAATGGATAGAAGATGTGCATCTTTACTAACCAGATTCATTGCAGTTTCCTACCTAGATAGAGCCCAACCTTCTAAACCTTCCAGTTACCATAAAAAAAGTTCTAACAACAAAAGGCCAAAACAATGGCATAGATGTACAGCCAATAATGTCCCTAACAGCATATAGTACAAACATATATGTAGAAACCAGAACCTGCTAAACCAAGACATCATACAAAATTACATCCAAACAATAGAAAAAGGAACTAATTTTCATGACACGTATGCACATCCAATAGGGAGGGGTAGAAAGAGTTTTTTGGGTCACCGCCAAGTGAGATGTCAATTTGGTGTATGAGCAATGCATCCACAAAGTAGCAAAGCAAAAAAACTATCAATAGGCACCATGCTCAGAATTTCATGAAACCGTGTCTTTATTGAATCACTTTGAATGAATAAAAGCAATACATAAAAGTCTTTAAATAAACCTTAACTCGAAATTGGAGTTGACATGCAAAATTAAAAAATCTGAAAAAATAAAAAACAACCTAAAGTTAATTGCTCCTGCTATAAATAGTAGCTTACTTTTTATAATAACTTTTGCATGCAAGTTCGGATGGGTCTAAAATTTTAAACATATTCGTTAAATACAAAAGTAACAATGTTGGGCGAGTTTCAACCCAAGTTCATGTCCGGTTACAAAGTTATCCAATTTCCGTTAATTTTAGCATGACTAAAAATACTAGAATGCAGTTTCAGACCCTTAGATGATTTCATATGACTCTCCAAACATCTTGGAATTGACCCTAACCGGAGAAGCAGGTTATGGTTCCATGCTTCTTTCCTTTATCTTTGTTTTGTCGCAAAAAAGAGCTCAATCGAGTTAACAAGTCAAAAGTCATGGCCATTGGAAAATAAGTATATGCATCATTCTCCTCTAGGTAAAAACAACACAACTCCTGCAAGTTACCATAATTAAACTTTTGTCATTTATCCTTGTTAATCTTTTTCAACTCTCATTCTAAAATCCAAGTAATGTCTTCCTATTATAGTTATTCCCACTGTACTAAATAGACGTTATAACTTCCTTGTCTTGTGTTCATTGTCTTCTTATCCAAAACGTGCATTATCATTTTTTTATTTATTTTTCTTCTCTTTAGCCATCCTCTCCATGAAAATCATAAATCTAAAACATTAAATACTGAAGAGATCAAAATTTTGTGGTAAACTCACCTCATAAGCATTGTCATTGATTTTCTTCACAATTTTGCACAGACCAATTTTATTGTACTTTAACTTGTATGTTCCCTTGAAAAATCTTTCTTTTTTCAAATAAACCATCACCAATCTCCTTCAAATACCGTTGACCTTGTTACATTTGTTGCTGCTTTATATTTTTCATTACTTTCCTACAATTTTCTTCTTACTTCTTGTAATTGATGTATGTGCTCTGCAACTGCTTCTACATCATCACTAACTTGTTTTGCAATTGATAACTACACCAAATCTAAAATACCCTTAAGATTTCTATCATAAATAATTAAAATGGTGATTTCCCTGTTGATCTGTTCATTAAACTACTATATGCAAACTTAGTTCGTGGTAAAGCCAAGTGCCATTGCTTGGGTCTCTCAAACTTTGCATCTCAACAAATTTCCCAAGCTCGTGTTTACTACTTTTATTTGTCCATTTGATTGTGGGTGGTATGCGCTACTAAATTGTAGTTTAGTTCCTAGTTTCTTCCTTAGAGTCCTCTAAAAATGACTTAAAAATTATGTGTCCCTATCTGATGTAATGGTTTTTGGAACACCGTGCAATCTCACATCCCTAAAAAATAGTTTTGTTATTCTAGTGGCATCATTGGCTTTCTTATATGCAATAAAATGAAATGTCTTAAAAAACATGTCTACAAAAACAAAAATTGAATCATTACCTCTTTGTGTGTTTGATAACCCCAACACAAAGTTTATACTCAAATCTACCCATGACCCTACCATGCAATCTCACAACATCCCTAAAAAATAGTTTTGTTATTCTAGTGGCATCATTGGCTTTCTTATATGCAATAAAATGAAATGTCGTAAAAAACATGTCTACAAAAACAAAAATTGAATCATTACCTCTTTGTGTATTTGGTAACCCTAACACAAAGTTTATACTCAAATCTGTCCATGACCCTCTTGGAACTAGTAATGGCATGTACAACCCTATATTTTGTGCACGGCCTCTAGCCACTTGGCATATTCTACATCTTGAAACATACCTTGTCACATCTCTCTTCATCTTTGGCCAAAAATAATTCACCAAAGCTATTGTTTTATTCTTACCAAAATGTCCACCTAAACCACCACTGTGCAATTCTCTTATAATAGTCTCTTAGAAACTCAACTAGAATACATAATTGTTTCCCTTGAAAAAATAACCATCTTATATAAGGTACTCATCATAAATAGTACTTGTCTCCCCTGTTAATGGATTTTTACATTGCTCAACTATCTTGCCAAAATTTGTATTAGTGTCATATGATTCCTTAACAACTTCAAATCCAACCACTTCACTCACCATAGTAGTTACCAATGCCACTCTCCTACTCAAAGCATCAACCCCTTGATTCGGTTTTTCTAATTTATTTTTCAAAACAAAAGTATATCCTTGCAAGAAAGACACCCACTTTGCATGTCTAATATTTAACTTCTTTTTGAGTGTTCACATAATTCAAAGTCTCATGATTTGTAAACAGGATAAACTCGATAAGCACCATGTAATGCCTCCAATGTTTTAATGTTTGTACAATGACATAAAATTCAACATCATATGTAGAATATTTCTTCATTACCTCATTCAATTTCTCATTGAAATATGTTGTGGGTCTTCTTTCTTGACTCAATACAACACCAATACCCATATGTGAAACACACAATCTTCCTCAAACACTGTTGAAATCTAGTAATACTAAATTTGATAGTTATTTTATTTGATTGTTTTACTATATTCCACAAGCGCATTCATCATATCATCTAAACGAGATATAAGAAATCTATATTTGATATTTATTTTATTGATTGCTATACTATCCACACATCTTCCATGTCCCATCTTTGTAGTTAACAATGTTGGTGTTGCACATTGATTTATGCTCTCCTTTACTACACCCTTTCTCACCAATTCAGTAACATGTTTATTCAATTTTGCATGTTCTATTGGACTCATCCTATAAGTTGCTTGATTGGGTAGAGTTGATCCTGAAATCAAATCAATATGATATTGAATGTCTCTTTGGCGGTAAACTATCTAATAACTCATCAAGTATAACATCTGCATACTCTCAACACTTATGTGGCTTCTATTGGTATTTGGATCACTTTTGTGTCTTCATTTTTTGCTATTAATGCATAACAACACCATGTCATCTTAATGTCTTTGATAAAAAATCTCATATTTAGCATGCTTTATGTTAGTCCTTCTTCAAGAGGTAATAAAACTACCTTTGTACCACATTTCCAAAAAATATATGTAATCTTTACTCCATGAATTGTCTTTATGTCATATTGTCATGGTCTTCCCAACAACACATGGCAGGGATCTACTGGAATAACATCACACCATAATTCATCTCTGTTAGTTTTTCCCATAGAAAATTTGATTAAACATTTTTTTACCTATTGTAACTTCATTTTCTTTCTTAAACCATGAAATTCGATAAGGATAATGATGTTTTTCACATTATAGTCCTAGTGTCTCTAACATTTCTTTAGAAACCATATTTTCACAACTACCACCATCAATAATTACTTTGCATATCTTACCTCTTAAAACGCATATTGTTCAGAAAATATTTGTACACGGCCATGAATCACCAACTTTATTATGCACATGTTCTTTCCTTAGAACTATCATTGTTCTCATCATGAGATTTTCTCTTATGTCTGTTGTTGCAACTTCTGTATTTTGTTCTTCTGTTTCAGCATCACCAAATTTAATCTTAGGTGATCCTCTTGCCTCCTTTCTTGTTCATTATAGTCCGGACACTCAAACACTATGTCCTCCACATTTGTAACAAACATAAAGTCTATGTGGACCATTCCATCCTCTACCACTGCCATAGCCTCTACCCCTCTAAAATCCTCTTCCTCTTTGTTGATATTGAAACCCTTGTTTATTATCCTCTTGTTTTTTGTACCTCAAGGTGGCCCTCCTCTAGTGGAATTAAACCCACCCTGCCCCTTTACTAGAGGTGATTGTCCTCTTTTTGACCTAGTTTTTCTTCTAAAACCCTGTCTATTTTGCTTTTCTTCTGCCTTCAAAGTTAATTGATAAGCCTCTTCCATGTAATGTATTTTATGCATGTTCAATTCATCTTGAAAAGAAAACTTCAAACTGTTTACATACCTTGCGGCCATTTGTTCTTTTGTTTTGTCATATTCCACTCATATAAAAAGCTTGTAAAACTCATCTGTGTATTCTTGTATACTATGACTTTTGACATCTTTTGTATAGATTTTGCGCATAATCTACAGAAAGAAATCTCTCCCTCGGTTTTTTCTCCATCTTGCTCTAAGTGTTGATCTTTTCTTTACCCTTTCTATTTCTCTCTTCATGTAGGTGATCCCACCAAATAGTTGCATGACCATTTAATTTTGTGCATGCAAACTTTACTTTCTTGTCTTCTCTCAGACTTTTCCATTCAAAAAAAATTTCATACCATTTAACCAATCTATCAACTCCTCTGGTTTTAAACTACCTCCATACTTTGAAACTTCAACCTTGATTCCTCTATTCCTTCCCTTTAAGCCTTGAACCATCCATTCTTCCATTGATGTTGGTCATTCTTGTTCTTCCTCATTTTCCCAAACTTCTTCACAATCTATTTCCTCTCCCTCATGCATGTCTTTGATTTGTGACAATTGCAGCTAATTGTTCCACTTGTTTCTGTAGTTGTTGCATAGTCCTGTTCATCTGTGCAATTCCTCCTCATCCTCTTGGCATCTTTGTCCATGTTATTCAATCATAGAATACTCTCCCAATATATAATTTCAAAACCCTAAACAAATTCACAAAGATATTACCTCCAAGAGTCAAACATGCTCTAATACCAGATGATGAATCCACAGAGTAGCAAAGCAAACAAATATCAGTAGGCACCATACTCAGAATTTCATGAAACCATATTCTTTATTGAATCACCTTGAATTAATAAACGCATTACATAGAAGTCTTTAAATAAACCTCAACTCAAAATTAGAGTTGGCATGCAAAATTAAAAAAAACTGAAAAAACTAAATAAACTACCCAGAATTAACTACCCCTACTATAAATAACAACTTGCTTTTTATAAATTTTAAACATATCCTCTAAATACTCTAAAGTCACGATGTTGGGCGAGTTTGAACCCAAGTTCACGTCTGATTACAAAGTTATCCAATTTGCGTTAGTTTTAGCATGACTAAAAATACTAGAATGCAATTTCGAACTCTTAGATGATCTCGTATGACTCTCCAAAACATATTGGAATTGGCCCTAACCAGAGAAGCCAGTTATGGTTGCATGCTTTTTTCCTTTATCTTCGTTATGCCGAGAAGGAAAGCTCAATCAAGTTAACGAGCCCAAAGTTATGGCCTCCAAAAGATAGGTCTTTGCATATGGGTAGAGGTAGTTTATTAGGTCATCACCAAGTGGGACATCAATTTGTTGTATGAGAACCCCCTTGTGGGCTCAATTCATTTACCTTATATAACGTTCAAATTTTTAGATCTTGGGTTTTTTACTCATGACCAGGCTTGGAAGTAAACTCAAACTTGTCAATCCACCTAGGACGAAAGAAGATTATTCTTACTCTCCAGAAGCTTCAACCCAACAAGGAGGTCATGTTATGGCTTAACACTTATACAAACATAGTTCTTCAAAATAGAGAATTGGTTGAAGACACCCAAAACATACAAAAAGTGCAGCTCGCACCTCACCCAAAAACCACTCATAGTGTCTTGTATTCCAATTAAATTATCAATCTTATGATATGATGGTGAATAATAGTCTTAAATTTTTTTACATTTTTATATATAACAAACAAATCCACCCATGAACCTGTAAAGAAACGTTTAGGGGGTCTTTACCACATACTTCGTACATACACCCTAGAAGCTTAGGCATCTAATGTTGTAGCGATAAGCATCTACAAAATGATGGTTTGAACATTTTTTAAAATGTCATAAATAAAGAGATGTAGAGTCACTGGGTAGTTGAACAACCAATATTGATAGAATTTGGATAGAGATCAAAATTCGCTCGACACAACACTATAGTTTTAACAATTGTGTCTGTTGATGATTCTAATTCTTAGGATAAACTCTATTTTCTTTTTGCTCATCCCTCAACTCCTAATTCTATTCTACGCGTGTTATAACCACCCAACAATCCAATTACATATGACTAACCAAACTATAGTATATTATATATTATATACTGTATATAATTATTCCTAACATTCGCATTCCCAACCCGCCCATCTCTTGCCCCACCCCCCATTACATAAAGTTCAAAGACTAGGAGAGAATCAACTTCATATGTGGACTAGAGAGAATCAACTTCATATGTGGACTAGAACATACAATTCAACATACAATCAATAGCAGGAATGGCCTCACTACACCTTCTCTCTAGGGTACGGTCACGTTGATCAAAACAAACAAATGGGTACATACTCTACCATTCATCAAGCTCAATTGTGGAAGTTGGTCTCACAACATTTATATGAACAGGGACACACTCGACTATAACAACACAACATGTGAATATGGACTCACTCAAATATTCACCTAGAAACAGTAATGAAACTAGGTTTCACTACATTTCTGCAATGGGATTTGGCCTATCCTCTATACTTCTCTGGAACTTGGCTCAATTAGCCAAGTCAATCCTGATCTCATGCAGACCACAACCCACTCTAACAGTTTTAGCAGTGTTTTTCCCTATGTTTGTCTCCTCTATGGGAATATATTCCCCCCCCTCAATTAAAAAACTTTTAAGTATGTCAAGGACTACCAAAAATGCACCCATATACAAAAAAAATCCAGCTTTGGTGTTTTGACAGACAACTTTAAATGCAATTTTTTCACAAAAACCATTTTAACTTACAAACAATAGATATTTGAGCTAAATCCTTTTGTCACAAGGTTCAGACTACAGATTTAAACAATCTGCTGAGTTTTTGTCAAAATCTGCCTCCCAAACGAAAAATATAAACATCCGAGCAAGGTTTAAGCCCAAAACTATACTACGGGAATACTAAAACAATTAGATCTTAAAAACTAAAGGCGCTGGAGCAAAATCCTTTTAGGGAAGGACAAAAAGGATATTTTAACACAAAGAGACATTATCTTAGAAGATATCTCCTAGTTTATGAGATACAGAATTAATACGTCCTTCGAGCACTCTTAGGACAAAAACAAATTTTCTTAAGTTTTAAACTATATAAATTTTTAAAAAATTTAAAAACTCGATAGTAAAAAAGAAACTACAGTTGCCCAGAAATTTAATAAAACTATGAAACTATATGCTAAGAAGTTAAAAACCATATGTGGCATTTAACTTTTGGGCTTTGCATAAGGGCTGCACCGTTTTAAACTATATAAATTTTTAAAAAATTTAAAAACTCGATAGTAAAAAAGAAACTACAGTTGCCCAGAAATTTAATAAAACTATGAAACTATATGCTAAGAAGTTAAAAACCATATGTGGCATTTTAACTTTTGGGCTTTGCATAAGGGCTGCACCATTGCTTTTCTTCTCACCTTCTTCACCTAATGCAGACATCTTACATCACGCCATTGTACAGCTTTCTACATCTAATTTTCACTTGTAACCTGTACGCCACTCAACACTCCCACATTAATTGTTGTGTTTACCTTATATATGTCCATCTCGGCCTGCAGATAGAAACTTGAGCACCTTGCCATCTCTGCTTCCAAGCCACACTCCCAGAACTTTGATTTTCTGCATCTAATCTTATTCCTTGGTGCCCTCACAAATCAGACTTTCTTCTACAGATCTGGTTGGCATAATGGTCTGATAGCCCTCTCTGCTGCAACTTTACTGTATTTTATTTAATATTCCTCTTTGTTGTACAGCTACTCACTGATAAGCACCCTTTTTTTAAGTTTATATTTGTTTGATGTGCCTCTCTGCCAGGCACTGCTCAACAGCAAGACACCTTCCTCAAACAAGACACCTTCCACAATTTTTCGGCAAATAAAACTAATACAGCAGTTCTAACTTTTTTTTCTTTTTCTGAAAACAACAAATTTTTGTGCTTGCAAAATTCCTTTCAAACCATTCTAACACACATTGAGAACACTCACGAAATAATGGCAACTACCAACAAATATACAGCCAAAAAATGGCTATCATTGGTTGGCTCAACCAAGAAGTCGAAACTGTCCCTTGCTAATCAAAGGACCAACTTTCCTTCCATCTTGCAAACTTAGCTTTGGCTCTAAATTTCTCCCTGTCACACCTGCTCTGATACCAAATGATAGAATTTGGACAGAGATCAATATTTGCTTGAAATACAACACTGTATTTTTATTCAAACATATAAGGTATTTATAGAGTTGAAGAGTTTGTTGATGATCCTATTTCTTAGAATAAGCTTTTCTCTCTTTCCGCAACTCCTAATTCTGTTCTAGGGGTGTTATAACCACCCAACAATCCAAATACTTTGACTTGCCAAACTATAGTATATTATATATTATATACAATATGTAATAATTCCTAACAATCGCCTATGTTAATCCATGTTTTGGGGGCCGACAGGTATTGGGGAATTCTGGGGAGAAACCCCCAAATTTCGAAGGAAACATCCTCCACATTGGGAATCACACACCCTGAATATAAAAATTTAAAAAAATACAAATCAGATAGTTAAAGTGTTAAAATTATTGATTAATCACAAATAAAACACAATGAACCGAAACATAAATAAATCAAAATGGATTAAATATTGTATTCCACGTTACCTAAATTTAAAGTGAAATACAAAGATAGTTCATACTTCATAGTTTAAGATTCACTGGATAGTTAATAAATAAAAATTAATTTTGAGGGGCTGTCTGGGAGAGTCCACCTTCTTGAGGGGGACGCCTCAAAGCCCACCTAAATATAACACAATGAAAGGAAACATCAATAAATCAAAATGGGTTAAATATTGTATTCCATATTACCTAAATTTAATACAAACTTCATAAATCAAGATTCTCTAGATAATAAATAAATATTAATTTTGGGGGTGCTGTCTGGGAGTCCACCTTCTTGAGAGGGACGCCTCAAAGCCCACCTTTTTTGAGGAGGTATCCCTTCCCTATGTCCTTGGGATCAACAAGTCACAGGGACATGAGTGCAGCCCTCCACCTGGGGAAACCATCCCAAGTAACATTGTGAATTACATAGAAGCATAAGCTGAAAGGACAACAATCATTTGCATATACTATTTTATTGTGTTTCTCATTGAGAAGCTCAAGCCTCTTGATGTAAACCTCTCTTCATTTGTATGGCTTTGTCTTGATCACTTCTCTGTCTAGGTTAGTGAATGCTCTCAATTGCAACATACAGCAGCAGAGAACTAATATCGGTTGAGATTAGAATTGTTAAGGACATTTGAAGTTTGTAAAATAGATTCAACCTTGCAAAAGCAATGTTTTAAGATACCTATCAAACCTTGAAGACCCATTGAAAGTGTTGAAGCACAACAACAAACCAAGATATCAAATATCAATAAAAGAGACTGCAACCCATTTTTATTGATGAAAAATAAAAGACATGAATTCATGCAGAGACAAGGATGAATGGTGGTTTGCTAATATGGTTGAAGACTTGTGTAAGGGAAACAGGCGAGAACCAGTTGAAAATTTTGGCATGGCACGGAACCAGGAGCTTTGGCAAGTAAGATCTATAAACAAGGTTTTACATTCCAAAAAACAAGTGAGCTTGATTCATAGATCAAACTCATAATCATGCATCTGATAATCAGTGGATTGATGAGCATGAGGGCCTACTGGCATTGACAGTGTTATTGGACCAGATGATGTTGATGCTCGCAAAGGTTCGGCTATACATGTAGATGACAAAGCTTCTAAAAGATCTTGAACATGAAGAGCAGAATCCAAATCAAATGTTCAAGATTTATATCCTAATATTTTGCAGGCATAATAAAAATTCGCCCATTTTATGAGACATGGCAATGAGTGGAATCCAAATATCAAAGCCTCTGTTATTCTAGAACCCAGCTTATTATGCTTCACCAAGCGAATAGATTCATAAGTGAAAGAGCACAAATGGCAAGTATTTTCCATTGTTTAGTACCACACCATGCAAAGTCCACTATTGTAAGAGATCAAATACCCTTCTATCATCAGTTGTTGTCGTGTCTGAAAGTACCCTCACCCACTCAGAGCAGACAAGTGCAGACACGGTGGGATTTGGATGTATCATACTAATGTTTTCCTTTACTCCCATAGACAACTTGTCCTTGTTTGGGGCATTTCTCTTCATGTTACCAACATAGATCGGAGTACTTTGGGGTAAGCGTGCACCATAACACACATGCTTAACATACTCCGCCTATGAACAATAATTACCTTGATGAGAAAAATCGTCCATACCAAGAGAGTACTTTGGAGTGAGCATGCACCGTAACACACATGTTTTGAACATACTTCAACTATGAACAATAATTGCCTTGATGAGACATATCATCCACACCAACGAGCCTCAATTGTCTACATCATGGTGTCCATACCATCATTAACTTCCCCCCCAACAAGGCCCATTAATGTCTGCTCTCCAAAAAAAATTCAACCACTAGCTTGACAAATTTGAGAAGAACACAACTCAACAACAATCCTCATTGCTAATAGGGGTTCGCATTAATGTACTCTTCCTTAAATTTAAATTGTTACCAAATTACCCACATTTCACTGATTATCATGGACAAGAAACAAGATAAAATCTGTAAGTGCCAACTCAACAAAGTGAAGTTTGAAAAGTATGATATCTAGCTAGCTTTCAACACCAACATGGAAAATTGTCAAAACGATACCCAAAATAGATGGATGATGTTCGATGAGGTTAAAAACATATTTACTCTCACTAATGAGATCTTGTATCTGTGAATTTGTTTCTTTGATTTTTTACTTTGGAGCTAGTGAGGCTCAAGGCCTGAACACAAGCCCACAGTTATTTAGATGCCCGAATTCGAGCTTGGCTGGATAGAAATTCTGCTGCAGGGTATACGCACCAGTTGCCAGAGGCAAGTGGTCCTGACTACACCAAGGCAGGTTTCTCTGGCACCTTCAGAATGAGATTCAGGCTACAAAAGTATGAAAAGAGCCCAAAAATTATGATTAGACATGCCCACCACAATAAATCCTACAAATTTAAAAACGGATAATGAACAGTTGGTGATGACTTGAAGAACATTTAATAGCTCCGCACTGAATATTTTCATTGTCCTAAATAATGAAGGGGCTAGGGAAAACCTTGTCATAAAGGTCATAATGAAAATGTCAAAAGGAAACTTGTTGAAGGAGTATTAAATACTCTTGTCATAGGAATTACAAAGACTCTTGACATGATGGAACCGTTACGTGGAACTAAAAAGAATCTTCTTACAGTGAAGCAGTTACAAAGCATTTAGGTATCATAGGGAGTTGCAAAGGACATTGTCGTAATGAGGCAGTTACAAAGCATGTAAGGTGTCATAAAGGAAAATAGCACATATCATGAAGGCCTTTAAGAATTAGTGGAAGGCATATTTAGAGTGTTATACAACGAGCCTGGATAGCAAAATCTTTAAACAAGTGTAGCATCCATACCGATGATGGAAATCCTTTAGGGCTGAATTGGCATCTACAGCTTAAAGAAGAGTTTTTAATAATTTGTGTATTTGGTCTTTAATCAAGATGATTCTTGAAATTTTAAGATATCAGTCTTCAAAAGAAAAAGCAGGAAATGTTTTAAAAATAATGTCTCAGTTTTTAAATTTGTTCTGTAGTTTTCAGCATTTATTATCCATTTCCAGATTTGGCTCTCATCAATTCCGAACACCTATCTACTAAGGTCCTATCCTCAGAAATTAATGTAAATATAAAAAAAAATCATAACTTAGCTTGTATGTCTTCGAGCCCCCCTCCCCGCCTTTCTGGCTCTCATTGTACCATACCAAAATGATGAAAAAACACTAAATCACCTAATTATTCAGAACCCTCCCCCATACCCGAACCGGAATGATTCTGGTTCAGATTCCAGGTTTGGTTCTCCTTGTGAACATACCAGGTTCTTCTGAACCGCCAGGTCCTTCAGCGTTTCCCAGATGAACCCACGACACACACTGCTGAAACTTTTTTTAAATGAAAACTATGCAAAAAAAAAAAAAAATTAAACCTAAGCTAACTTAAAAATTTCCCACTTTCTTATGTCATTCACAATGATTGGCTTTGCCAATGTGCTTGTATCTGGTATATAGCTGTTTGATGTTGATCTCCTTGGTTGGAATCATGTTAAAAGTAGGTTCTCAGCTTCTCGCCACATTTATTGCATCTCCCTTCATGAGATTCACCTACCTCTAAACTCCCTCATTTTGTGCATACCTCAAAAGAGGAATATCACCATGTATAACATTTTTCTACTCACAGAGTTGAGGTAGCCACAGCTATTGAATGAGAACTTGAACTGAAATTTTGGGAAATTACATGATCTAGGAAGTTATAAGATCTCCCCAGCTTCTCTTTAACTTGGAAGAATGTTATTTGCTGCCCCCCATCTCTTTCAGGCTTTCAGCTGCAAAACAGTTATTGCTGTCATTGCCTCTTTCAACTATAAAAACCCTTCTTACTACACACCTCACCTTTCAATTGCAAAATGGCTTTGCATATTGCTGACCTCCCCTATCAACTGAAAAAACTCCTCATTTGCCAACACCTCTTTTAACCACAAACCCTTCTTCCTGTTGCTTGCCACTTACTTTACCCAAAAAACTATTAAAATTTCATTACTCACTTAATTCGCTACATAATGAGGAAGAAATATGGCAGAAACTCTTTTAGAGTTTGTTTGGCATTTGGTGTGTTACTTTCAACATTAATTGTGTCTTTTTTTCCTTGTTCTATTAAATTCATTTAGTGGAGAATAGTGGATCTCATGGAGACACATGTACCTCTTTAAACTGCTGGAAAGTGACAGTTTTTTGTAGAAACGACCATCCTGCCAATAGTTTCCTGGGAAGTAGCGACGAAATAACCCATACAAAAACATTTGTAGCCATTTCTTGCAACTTTCTGGATGCAACCTCAAGTGAAACAGGTGGAGAACTGTTTGCAACTACAGAAGTCCTTTGTTTTTAATACTCGTTCTAATTCTCTCTTATAAAAATTCACATTGGTCAAACTTCCCAAGATCATTTTATGGTGATTATCTCAAGCCATAATTATCGCATTTCTTCTAACTTCCTATTCATAATATCGGTCTCTGCTTTGTTATCCTCTTGGAAACCATGACCATTCTTATCTATTACTGCAATGACGTAGACTTGTCTTGATTGGTAATAATTACCATACTCCCATTTTTCTCGGCATTTTGTAGTGAACCCTTATTTTTGCAGCATATTTTACTTTTTAACCAATTAGGATTTAGCTTTTGGGAGTAATTATACTAGCCTTATCGTTAAATGTTCTTTAGGAAGTTATATCTTGCGGTTTGAATTGCTTTGGCTTTGTTACTTAAACCTTAAGGAAATGGCAGCACATAACTGGTATCTTAAACAGTGAGGCTCTACTTATAAGTTCAGGAATTTTACAACTAATTGGCTCCTTAAATGTACTTTTATTTAATGACATATGCACGTGCATCAATTTCAGCAGAGTATTAGATGTCATCATTGAATTGCTTCTGTGGTCATGTCGCACATATCATGCGAGTACAATAACATATAAGTTTATGTTGATCTAACTTCTTTTCCACTGTAAAACAGTCATTTATGCATTGCCTACACAGGAAACAAACTCCAGTTTACAAGTTATATTATTTTCTTTGCGCCATCACAGGGAACAAGCCTGCTCTTTTCCAACTTTAGCTCTAACTTAGTGCCAGACAACAACCAAATCGACCAAGTAAATTTTTTACAATAAAGAATCCATAATTTAAGAAAAACCCTCTAGGGGGATAGATAAGCCATAGAGAGTTTGTTAGTAAGGTAAAAAGCTCGAGGTGGGTAAGGATTTTGATGAAAAACAAAACTCAAGCGATCCATCCATGGATCTAAAATATCACCAATCAGTAAACCATATCCCAGCTAAAATTTGTCAGTTACAATTAGATAGGGCCGAAAGCCAACACCCACATTATTATTTATGAGGAACTCAGGAATTCATCATTATCATTATTATTATTCAAGAATGGAGAGAAACAAAGAAATAGGATCTCAGTCAGAAAGATTCAAACCCCGAGTTAGAGAAGAGGAGTGGGCTGCTATCAAGGATGCAAGCCAGTATGCAGTCAGGGAAGATATGCTAGAGCTCTGAAGCCAAGAGTTAATGTCAATAATGCATGCCAACCAAAATGATGCTATTAAGACGTGTGTCAATACAATTCCAAAACTAGAATTATAACAGGACTGCTATATGAAATATTCCATCTTTATTTATGTTTTCAATTTTAGTATTGAATGTTTAATTGTAATTTTAGATATATATATATTCTTCTGTTATCAAACCAAAGGAAACAAAGCTCTACCCTTCAATATTTGATCGCATGGAGAGCTCCAATAACCTTCAAGCTTGTAGGATTATGCAAAGGTAGGACTGCTGTACTTTTACCATTCAAAACGGCTGAGGTGATTCTTCCTGCGTTAGTTGTAATCCACAGATCTACGGCACCACCTGACCTCCAACAACCACGGTGGATATTCCCTCTTTGAGAATTTCTCCCCTGCTGAACTTTGATCCCTGAGCCTCACGAGCTCAAAATCAAAATCAAACAACCAATGGGGTGAAATCCAAGTGGTGAAGAATGCTTATTGACAACTAGCGTATCAAGGTGTGACTCCCCAGAAGCACCAAATAAGGGGACGATGCCAGGAGGGTAAGCCTCAGGCGAACCAGTACTGGCGGATTTCTTATTGTACAGTCAAAATAGAAAACAAAATCCCACTGACTTGGAGGTCATCAAAAATAAATTGCACCACTTTTGGAAGATTTAAGATTGTAAACAAAACACTAAGGTTTAGTGATATTCTGCCTACTGGACGAACAAAATTCAAAACAAAACAAAAAAACTATCACAAATCAATGATTCCATATGTGGCGAGTAAGGTTCTTCTGGATTCAGCGGACGTTTCGGGTCCCACTTCTGGATCCCACTAATTGTTTTATCAAGAATATGGTGCGTAATTTTTGAAAAATACAAATGCACTGCGCCATGAATTGCTTGTGCACCCAATGTTAAAAAAAACAATTTACATTGCTCTAAAGCTTAAATATGTAAAAATTCTCATCATAAAGTGAGACCCGGTACCCACATATTAAAAAAATCCGAAAGTTCAGTAATTTGTAAATCAAGAAAGCACAAGGAAACACACGCACCTGGCTGGGAATCTGGCGACCATAAAAAGGAGACCTTGAGGTCGCATTAAGCTTAAACGAAGGAAGCGTGTGAACATAAACAGAATACATTCCTTCGTGCCCACGTAAGAATTCCTCCCATAGAGCAATAAGCGGCAATGGGCCCCTGGTCAAAAACATAAAAGCCACTTTGGGCACCCTGTTAAAAGGATACCCTTTTCTCCTAGGCGCCACGGAAGCCCTCCAAAGAAGCTCCTCATCACTCATATTGTGCCCCACCTGGTTTGGGCTGATCCACTGTACGAATTCTGGCCGATCATTGGTTTTTCTACAAGATAACTGAGCCCGAGACAACGCTGGTTTACCAAGGGGGCTAAACATGTTCTGGGTACCTAAGTACCTGGTCATATGGAAGGTCGCGACCACCCCCATTATTATTCCAAAGCCTATTAGTATCAAGTATGAGAGAATATGTAACATTTTCACTTGCAATTCTCGCTTGCCTGATCTGAATGAGGCTACATATGCCGATGTCTCTTCTGCGAAATTAGTAGCCCCCCTTGGGTGCATTTTGATTGAGTCCAATCCTCCGCTTCCCCCAACTGTTTTCATTAAAATTTGGGGAAGTAGAGTCAAAATTTGTGGGAGTTTTCAGCCGATTTTGGACGCCAAAAAGTCGAGAAATCTGGACTAAAATGGCGTAGACTTTGGAGAGAGGAATTACAAAGAAGACGGCAACCGACCCACAACCGACGTTCCGTCCATTCAATACGGCTGCACCAGTTCTTTGCTCCATTTGAAGGGGAGAGTCTCTGTTTATTTTTTTCTCTCCGTGTGAAATCTGTGGGTTTACTCGTGGCGGACCTTAAGAAAAGGCTAAAACTCTGATTATGTTGATGAGAATTGGATGCACGTGTGAACCACTACGACAGATTCGGGTGGGGGGTTGAAATAAAGATAATAATTAATGTACAGTTGATTGTCGTACTAACCGTCATTTTATTTTTTTCCATTTGTTTTTTTTATTTTGATTTTTTCACAAACTATGCATCAAATTTTATCAAAATCATTTTTTCACTTTAGGTTCAGGTTTGATGTCCAAACTTGTTCGTTTTCACATGTTTGTTTTTTAAAAAATAATGTAGTAATTTTTATCAAAATCATTTCATAATGTTTTTACATATTTAAAAGTATATCATACTTTATACATTATAAAGTGAGTCATCTTTTTTAAGGTGTTAATTCGTTAAGTTTTATATATTATTTAGCAAATTATTGTGTTTAATTTATATATAGTGGTATTTAATTATGTTAATTGGTGTTTATTTATTAGACGAGCTTTCTAATTTATCTTTAATCAGCGGTTGTCATTTGAAGTTGAAGGATGAATATGATCACGTTATCTTGACATTGACATGTAGTGCGGGCCATATAAGGTCGAAAGTCAATTGGTTGGAATGCGTTGGTCCACTGGGGATCCCATAGCATGGTACCTTTTATCATGTTGACAAGTATGTTTTGCAAATATTTTTTCTGCTACATTCAATGGCATTAAACTCTTCTGTGATAAATTTTAATGTGTATGGATGCATAGGTTTGTTTCATGTGTTATTAAGCTAAACTAATGCTACCATTGACAACATTCTGAAAATTATAGTTCATATATGAACTCATCATATATGGAAGCAAGCTTGATGATTTATTTCGATAGTTCGATGCACATAAAGTGGAGACAAGGCATGCAACGATTGTGAGGTGAGTTAAGCTTCATTCAATGCCTCTACGTGAATGTGGCAAGCATATTTTGTTTGTCTGAGATTATTTTCTTAACAATAATGTCAATTTTTTTTTTTTTTAAAAATCAATACATTTCTTTATGTCCTAAACTTTTGTACACGGTTGTCGGAATGGCCACGATCTTGGATCCTTGCACAAAAGATTGAGCAAATCTATATATAGAATAATGAAATCACAGATAAACTACAAAGGAGGAAGAAACTTGTCTTCACACAACAATATTGCAAACTATGACATGCTTGCATAAAATTGCATTAACCTGTATAACCTTCCAAGATAAAAAGTGAGGTACACATAGGGAAAATTAGGGCAACATGAAGAAGCCTCTAATTTTTCTAATTAGATGATTATATTAAAATATAATTAGCCTATGTGACCCTTTTATAACTAACCTAACGAAGCTTAATTGGCATAGAATGGCCATAAGGCCGTGTAGGCAAAACCCAATGGGAAAAAGCACTACACCTACACCCCCCCTTAAGTGTAGCTTAGGTGAGATGAGAATTGGGTCCTGACATTAAAACCCTGATGATGTATCTAAGTATATAGTGAAGAACCTCCATAGAAGGAAGAAGAAGGTGGAGTAGCCCTAACCCCAATGAGAGCTCGCAGATGAACAAAATTACTCTCTATAAAGGGCTTGGTTAGAATATTTGCAATATGCTCCGATGTTGGACAGTACCGAAGATCAATGACTTGCTTGTTGATAATCTCCCTGATGAAGTGTATGTGAATCCCTATGTGTTTGGTCCTTTGATGGAGAACTGAATTCCTACAAATCTGGATAGTGTTTTGGTTGTCAGAATAGATGATTATTGGCTTATAAAACTAGATACCAAACTCAATGAGAATCCCTTGAAGCCAAATTGCCTCAATGGTGGCATTGACAACTCCTTTGTACTCTGCTTCTGTGGATGATAAAGCAATTGCATGTTGCTTCTTGCTTGACTAGCTTATTGGACCCAAACCAAGTGAGAAGATATAGCTTGAAGTAGACTTTCGACTCTTAATATCTCTAACCCAATCCAAATCTAAGTATCTGATCAAATCAACCTCTGTTTTTACTCCGTAGTGTATCCCATAATTGTGTGAACCCTAAATGTAGTGCAAAATTCACTTAGTTGCTTTCCAATATAATTCATGTGGCTCCTGCATAACCAAGAGACCTTGCCAACTACATATGATATGTCAAGTCTAGTATGTGTGAGATAGATAAGACTACCCACAAGTTGTCGATATGGAGTTGCATCAACTAATGGTGTAGGAGAATTAACATTAAGATTCACACCAGACAAGAAGAAAGTAGGAGTTGGCTTATAATCAACCATGTTAAATATCACAAGCAAATCAAGAGAATACTTGGATTGTGATAAAGTTATCCCAGAATCTGATTAAATGATTTCAATCTTGAGAAAGTAATGCAGCAATCCCATATCTATCATTGAAAATCTGTTTGAAAGTGTAGTTTTCACTGTTGAGATGGATGATTGTGTGCTCCTTGTAATCAACAAGTCATCCACATAGAGAATTAGGATCAACAAAGAATCATCCTACCATAAGATGTAGACTTTCAGATCTGAGTGGCATCTGGTGAACCTGACTGTGAGGAGAAAGGAGTCCATCTTGGCATACCATGCTAGAGGGGATTGTTTTAGTCCGTAGATAGATTCTTTGAGTCTGCAGACCAAAGAAGAATCTTTCACAAAGCCTTGTGGTTGCTCCATATAGATCTCTTATTTGAGGTCACCATGTAGAAAAGCACTCTTGACATCAATTTGGCAAACATCCCACTAATGTGTAGTTGTGATGGCTAGAGTGAGTTTGATAGATGTCATCTTGGCTACAATAGCAAATGTCTCAGTGTAGTTTATGCCAGGCATTGTAAAAACTCTTTTGCAACTAGACAAGCTTTATACTTATCAAATACCCATCTACACCATACTTAGTCCTATAAACCCATTTTCAATGGACCAATTTTCTTCCTTTAAGAAGAGGGACCAAGTCCCATGCTTTGTTCCTGATTAGGGAACTATACTCCTCTTGCATAACAGAATCCCATTCTAAAGTGTCAGATGCCTCATGAAAAGTTTATAGATCTGATGCAATGGCCATGTAGGCATGTGAAGTCTCCTGAATTTGTGAATGTGTCTACCTTGTATCCAATGGATTTTCAACCCATTTCTCAACACTTTGAAGTGTTTATTTGGCCCAAGTGGGACCAAAATTGTATGAGATTGGAGAATCAGGGGGTGAGTCATCATCATCTAAAGTGTGAGTGTGAAATGGAGGAGAAGAATCCTCATCACTACTCTCATCACTTGAACAAGAAGAAGAAGAAGAGTCATCCTAATCTTTAAGAGGTTTTTGAGGTGGATCTAAGTCACTGTCTGAGGTGGAATCAATGTCCAGTGAGACTTTTGAAGAGTATGGAGTGCTAGTAGCGAGTTCAAGTGGGCCCTCATGAAACTTGACACACCTTTCAATGAACAACTCATGAGTTTTAGGATGTAGGAGCCTGTATCCCTTAGTACCCTCTACATACCCCACAAAGATACAAGACTGACTCTGAGGGTCCATTATCTTGTATTTCTTCTTGAGAACACGAACCATTGTTGGTAATCCAAACACTCAAAAGTGATCCACTGTGGGCTTGTGACCATCCCAAGCTTCAAAAGGAGTGATTCCTTTCAAGGCTTTGTTTGGAACATGATTCTGAATGTAGCACACATAGTTGATTACTTCAACCCAAAATTGAGGAGCAAGAGAATTTGATTGAAACATGTAGTTGGCCATTTCCTTCAAGGAATGGTTATTATGTTTGACCACACCATTTTAATAAAGATTGTATTTAACTCTATGTTACATCTGAATCCTCTCTAATGTGCAAAATTACCCAAACATGTTGTTGACATACTCCCCACCATTGTCAGTCCTTAAAATTTTGATGGAACAATTTGACTGCTTCTCCACAAGTGCCTTGAAGTCCTTGAAGTGATCAAAGACCTCAAACTTCTTTTTGAGAAAAGACACCTAGGCGTACCTCAAAAAGTCATCGATGAATGTGATCATGTATCTGGTCTTATTGAATGAAAGTTTTGTAAATACACTTGTTATGTCATTGTGGATAATTTCCATCTTTTGTTTGGCTCTCCTTGCTTTACCCTTGTCATATATCTCTTCTGGATGCTTTCCAAGAATGAAGCCATTGCATAGGCCATCCAAGAATTTGACTTTAGACAACCCTAAAACCATGTTCAGATGACTGAGTTACTCTAGGTAATGGTAGTTTAAATGGCCAAACCATTCATGCCATAGTTTGTTCACTCTATCTGCATGAGTAAGCAGTACAATTGAGGGCTGATTTACGGCAAATTGTGAGAAGGTATATAGCCTAGAATGATGATTGGCCTTCTCATAAGCCACTTTGGTGTTACTATGCAACTCTTTGATAACCATTAAATTAGGTGTGAACTCAACTCACTTCTCTGCACCTATGTGAGTGATTTAGTATACTGACATAAGATTAGTGGATAGTGAAAGAACACATAGAACATCGTTGAAGGTCCCGTCACTTACTTCAACCGATCTTTTACCACTGACTTCTACTGAAGTGGCATCATCTATGAGAATTAAAGGCACGAAACATGGCTCTATTTCTCAAAACAAATCATTTGAGGAGGCCATGTGAGAGGAAGCACCCGATTCAATAACCTAAGTCAAAGGTTGAGAAGCTACTATAATAAGTGCTTTACCCTTGTTTTACCTTTTTTGTTATCTTTAGCCTTTACAAAATATTGTATAGACATGTTCTAAGTTGAAAATTCAGGAACACTAATGTTATTCTTCTCAAGCATCTTAGTCAAGGTGTCAATCTTCTTTTTTATGCACTGAGATTCATCATGCCCAAGTTTCTTACAAAAGTTACATTTTAGTTTCTCCTTCTTAGGTTTCCCACTTGAGGAGGACTCATTTGATAATGCCTTAGGCTTGGCATCTATTTTTTATTCTTCTTGTGCGGTTTAGACTATTTCTTCTCCTATTTGCCACTGCTAGAAGGCTTTTTCTTATCATGATTGACAGTCAAGGCATGTGATTTTGAAAGCTTTAGTTCACCCATTTGAACTAGCTTATCTTGCTCTTGAGTTAGATTAATAATAAACTCATCGAATGATGGCATTTTCTAAGTGGATCCAAGTACACATTTGGTAGCATGAAATGTAAAGATGACAACTAAATAGTCATGACCCAATTTTGTAAGTAGGGATAGAATCAATTGATCATCTATTTTCTCAATGCCACATTATTTCAACAATAGTCTCAGTGATTTAAATTTTTAAAGAAGTCTTGTAGGGTGTCATAGTCACTTGTGCTCAATGTGATGAGCTCATTCTCTAGCTCATGACCCCTCATGATGTTCTGCACTTTAAAAAGCTTGTCTAGGATGGTCCAGACTTTATTGGGAGTTTTTGTAGATTTAACATGAAATAGGAGGTTAAAAGACATTGACAGGCATAAGAACCCATAGGCCTCATCACATTTGTTGTACCACTTAACCTTTTTTACATCTGTAGATGGCTCAGTTTCCTCATCCATAGTGATCCAATAGAGTCCTTTACCTTTCAATGTGAGTTGCATTTTAGACTTCCAGTCGAGATAGTTAAATGATGTGAGTGGTTCAATGTTTAGATCCATTAGTGCAGATTAGATTGAGACAATTTACATAATTGAGATGAAATCAAATAATAAATTGCACATAGTATAAGTACCCCCTTGAAATATCAACAAGACCCCTCTTTAAGTTACAATGCAACACACACTCAATATTGAATGTCGAGCACCATTGAGAATCATCTATGAGCAATTAGTGTGAGAGAGTATGAGAGGGACGTCGGGCACAATCGATAATGTGTCTATGAAAAAGGTACAAAAGGTTTGAAGTGAGTTTTAAGCTATTACACCATGAATAAAATGGATGTTATAAAGATCTTAAAATAATATTACTAATGTGTAGAGCTTGAAAAAATATACACTTTCAAAAAAAATAGCACCTAAAATAGAGCTATAGATTGAAAGTTATGGCACTTACAAGTTCTTACTTCTACACATTCCTATATCCTTTCCAAAAATGGAATTTATTTTTAGACTTAAAAAAGATATAAATAGAAAAAAATTAAGTAGACGTACCCCACAAATCTAAGCACTAATGACCCTTTGAAATTCTAGGTTGATCTTAGAAGAGTAATCTAGAGTTTCTAGACTGCTTTGCTTTTGTAAGCAATCGACCTTCAAAAACTCAAGTAAGGTAGTAACGACCCTTCAAAAACCTAAGTTGATCTTGGAAGAGTAATCCAAAGTTTTTAAACTACTTTAATTCTAAGAGTAATTAACATTTGAAAACTCGAGTAAGGTAGTAATGACCCTTTGAAAACCTAAGTTGGTCTCAGAAGAGTAATTGAAGTTTCCACACTACTTAACTTCCAAGAATAATCGATGTTTGAAAACTCGAGTAAGGCAGTAATAATCATTCAAAAACTCAAGTTGGTCTGCAGTAGTGTAATCCAAGTTTTTGGACTTTCTTTGCTTAACTTCATGAATTTTCAAGTAAAGCAACTTCACAAGTCTGAGTTGGTGTGCAGTAGAATAAATTGGGTTTTCAGACCTGCTTTACTTTACTTCACGGATTTTCAAGTAAAGCAACTCCACAAGTCTGAGTTAGTCTTCAGTAAAGTAAACCAGGCTTTTGGACTTATTTTACTTAACTTCATGGATTTGCAAGTAAATCAACTCCACAAGTCTAATTTGGTCTATGGGCAAGTAAGTGGACTTATCAAACAACTCAACTTAGAAAAGTGAAGTCACTCACTGCTAAAAGTCCAATTTGATCTGTTGGCTAAGTACAACTCTCTAAAATCATAAATTAGTCAGCAGACTCTCCAATTCATGAAACATGAAGTAGATCAACTATAGAGTTGAACTAATGACCACCTGTAGATGTGAGTAACATAGAGGTTTAATGGTATGTAAATCGAGGCAACCTAAAAATATCCAAAATACTTCAACAATGGAAATTATACAAGATACTCATTTGAGATTTTAACCTGAGGAAGAAAACCTAAAAGGCATTTTTGCACAACAATACAAGAAGCATGAATTTTTGCAAAAAATAAAAAATGGGGCATTAGGATGCCAAAAAGAGAGGGAAAATTGATTGTTTCAGAATTAAGTCATGTTTACAATCGATTCAAGGGTTTTGGCACCTTCAAAAATCAATGGCACAATCATTTTTGAGATCTGAAGCTTCAGTAGAAAGTTTTGCATGAATTTTGCAAGGAATCCAACTAAACCCTTCTTTTTGCTGGAATAGCGAATGTAGAAAGATTTCACCACAAAGATTGTTGCAATATTGACAAAAATGGTTCTGATACCATGTTGGAATGGCCATGATCTTAGATCCTTGCACAGAAGATTGAACAAATCTATGTATAGAACAATGAAATCATAGATAAATTGCAAAGGAGGAAGAAACTTGTCTTTACACAACAATATTGCAAAATATGACCTACTTGCATAAACTCATATTAACCTGTCTAACCTTCCAAAATGGAAAAGTGGGGTACATATAGGGAAAATTAGGACAATATGAGGAAGCCTCTAATATTTCTAATTACATAATTACATAAAAATATAATTAGCCTATGCAACCCTTTTATAACTAACATAAGGAAGCTTAATTGACATAGAATGGTCATAAGGTCATGTAGGCAAAACCCAATGGTAAAAAGCACTACACCAACAAGGTTTATAGGGTTATTAATTGGTTCTTATAAATAGTTCTTTGAAAATGGTTTGTGGCTTTTCTTATGATTTATGTAAAAATAGTTTATAGGTTTGAAAGTTTTGATATCTCAACGTGCATAGATCAAAGACTAGGAATGTAATTACTATGAGTTAAACTTGACTCAATGTCTTTGCATAATTTTTTCAATTTGTTTATTGATAATTATATCAATTTTTTTATTTTTTAAATCAACATGTTTCTTTGTGCCATAAACTTGTGTATAGGTACACAGGTTCAAGCTCGAATTTGTGTGTTACCTTATTTTTATTGGTGACATTCATGCTTTTTTTTTGTAATAATTTTTTTGGTGGAAATTATATGTGTATGATTGTGTGTATACTCGTGCCACAAATCATCAATTTGCAAAATTGAGAGCTATAAACCTCAAAATGGTTTTTCGTTATGATTTTTTTTGGTCGTTGGTAATGCAGTATTTTTATTTCTTTAATATGTGGTTTACCATCTTTTTTATAAAATAAATTATTTCTTAACATGTTTTAATAGGTGTAAAATAATAAATGTCAGAATGATAAAGATATATAATATTTAATTATTATAATTTTGACAAAATTACTAAATACGAAAAGCTACTATTTTTTTAAAACACTAAGAAGATATATACTTAGCTTACACATATTTTTATATCAACTACACTCATTGTCTACCAATGAAAATTAGAAGAAGAGGTGACTGTACAAGTTCAGAATCAAAATAGGGAATAGAAACAAAATCTGGACAAGTCCATTGTAAGTGGATGCAATGTAGTGTATCCTAATTTATTGATAGTGAACTTGTCCCAGTTGACTATGACAGGGTTTTGACAAGAAAAGATAAAGAAAGTAGAATTCTGGAAATAACATATCAAAGATAGAAATAAAAGATATTTCTAGATAGGACCATTGTAAGTGGGCAACGATGTAGTGCACCTGAGTTTATTGACTGTAGAATTGTCCCTATTAACCGTGATGCTAGACTAATTATTTCATCTCCTATGAATGCATTAATTAGGATCATTGCCACAAATTCAAACTTGAAATGCCATGTAAAGTACCTATAATGATGAAACCCTAGTTTCCTACACATAAACCAAATTAGAATCAAATTGGGGGGACGGAGCAATCAGGAGAAAGGGATTGAATTGGACAGACCTTGGTCAATCCTCATTGAATGACCAAGTGATGCACTACGTTGTCAATATTTCAAAGAGGACTCAAACTCAAATGTAGTTCTCCCACTTACGTGTGTGTGTAGAATATTGAATACAATCCTAGATGTTATTTCTCTTATTTCACCCTTGGCACAAGTATGCATATGATAATTTAGCCTTGAATATAGCTTGGATAGACTTATAGATAAAACATAAAAATATTTTGATAGCTTTTTGAGAATGAGGAGAATTGTCCTTAATGACTTAGAGAAGCCTTGTATTTATAGATATATTGATTTTGAATTTGGGATCTATTAGTGTGCAAAATTAAACCCACGATAAGACTCAATGGACCAACATAATAATAAAATGAAATGTGACTCAAAAAAAGATCTAAAAGTTTCACCTAAACAAGTCTACACTAAGTAGATAGGGTTGTAGTCTAGTCCTTTCCAATTTCTGTAGACTTGTCCAAAAGAAAAAGGGACCAAGAGTAGGGATTCCCATGACAAAATGATAATATAAATAACCCATAGACAAACTCATAGATCATAACAAAGAAAAAACTTAAGTAAAATGTGCCAATAGGTGCCTTATTCGTTATCAATAGTCTATGTGTACATAGTTGTAATAAATGATATAGATGATGGTTGGGTGTTTATATTTCCCCTCACACTCCTCCCATCCTTACCCCCTTCTAGTAATGAAATTGTTAGAGTAAAGGAAAGAATTGAAACCTGATTATGTACGACACACTTTGTATTTTTTGAGATTGTTGATTGTGTTGGCTACATCATGATAAAATGTTCAAAATAACATATGTAATAGTTAATGTCGATATATATAATCTGAAATATTGAATATTAAATTGTAAAGGTAAAGAGTAAAGATAGAGTACACATGTGTGTGTGTGTTGCGCTATGTTACTTGTGGAGAATGTTTGTGTTGTGCCAAGTGGAGAGAGGATGCTTTTGGTCCTATTCATTTCTTGGCCAAACATGACCATATTGACTTAATAAGATATTGAAGAACACATGCCCCCTTGTTGAAGCACTTGGAGAATGTAATTCTTTGAAGAGCTGAGAGTGATAAAGTCTTAATTTTTAGATATAACCAATCAAGTTCATGAGTTGGAAAGATGCATTATTTTGACTCTTACGATGGATAAAATTACTTCATGTACTGATCTCCAAAAATGTATAGCCATGATGGGTTCACTAAAAGTGATGTCAAGGTCATTGAGTGTCACTAGACTCGAACATACATTACACATAATAGAAAAATAGAACCATAAAATAGTTCGCTAGAAGTAATGCCAAAGTCATTGAACGTCATTGAACCTCAATGTATGTTACCTGCACATATTCAAATCACACTGCTATATATGGATCTAGATTCTATTTTTGCATGATCGAAAAGGAATGAACAATATTCATGCCCCCATCATGATCACATTGTTTTTATTAAATTCAAATGAATATTTTGCCTTTGAATTATAAGTGTTGCTCTTTATACCTTAAATATTAAAATTTATAAATTTAAGAGTTTGCAAAATTTTAAAGCTTGAGCATGAATGAGTATCATAGCCCCTCTGAATAGTGCCAATGATATAAAATACTATACATTTATATGCTCAAACATGATTATAATTACATCCTGTAATTTTACTCTTTGTAATTGCTTTGCATATGACTGTGCATATGCATCTAAGCATGCATAATTGTGTACTTTGATTTTTTTCCAAGTGAGTGCATATGCCCCCAAAATTTGTACCAATGTGACAAATATTTGTTATGTGTTTTACTTTCTGAAATGCTTTGAACCTTTGAAAAACCCATACTCTATTATAGAATTTGATTTTACATTATTTACATCTCTATATTTATGTTTTTTATTTGATTTTGAGTGTTCATATATGTCATGTACCCCCAATATTACTATTCTTGAATTTGTCATAACCCTATAGCATGTGACCATTTTGAATCATTTTAAACTATGTATAGTGTGTTGATATATATTTCATAGTAAACTTGATGGATGCACCCCTTTCGATGCAAGGTGTGAGAGAATAAAGTGCATCGAATTGAAAGAATAATGTGTATGTTTTGTAAGACACATTGATTTAAATATTGATTGAATTTATTGTTTTAATTGAGCATTTTGATGATGGTTCATTGTATTTGAAAAAAATTGAAGGTTGAAAAATATGCAGGAGATAATGCATATAAGTAAGCGAGTGTGATTTTTCTTTATTTTTTAAAAGGTTGATTGATGTAACAAAAGTATTACCATGTAGAAGAAAACATTATACGTGTTCTAACATGACTTATGGGGAGTGATTTTGATATGTATTGCTTGATATATCATGTGCACAAGTTTTTGGAGAATTAGTTAGAAGGGGTTTTAATTTTTGAAAAAGAAAAGGTCAACTCATATAAATAGGTTGCTTGAAAAAGAAATTGTACTTCATTTGCACATTGAATCTTCATGTTTTGAACTTTGAGAGAGACATGATGTTGCAGAGGAGATTGCCAGGGTTGACTTGGTTCGAATAGGTCGTAGTTATTTTGTAGTCAAAGGATGTGTCACATCTAGTAAGTCAAAAAACTAAAATTATGCCTTGAGGGATACTACTCTCTTATTATCAAAGATTGTGTTGGTGAATGTTCTGCACTTGAAGAAATTATTTTTTACCTTGCTCGCACCAATTGTTTTAGTTGATGGTCGTGGGTTTATTATTTCATATCAAATGCACATATTTGTCTATGATATTCAGGATTACAATATGAAATACTCTTGGGGTCCACCATGTTGGCCCACTTATACATAGACTTGCATTTATTTACCCAAGAGGGGTGTGGAGGTGTGTTGGGCTCAAACACATTACTACATTGTTAGGACTATTAGCACATTATAGTTATTCAACCTTTGGGGACATCTCATGGTGGATAGATGCATCCACAAATATATGCAAGAGATGGGTGGGAAATCCTGAGTTATGAAAGGTGGCATGACGGATTGTTACTAGATACTAGATTGTTTATCTGTGGGGGATATTATGTGGAGGCCATACAAGGTATTTGGTGGATGGTTAGAGGATGGGGTGGAGTTGAGATGTATTTTGGTGAGTTATTAGCTTCATGATCAATAGCCTGATGTTTATAAGTGTTTTCAGTTTGAGTATGTGACCAGACAGTTTGGCATCCCCCATGATGTGCCTCCAATAACACACATTTGGAAATGATCTATGTGGGATCCACATTAGGAAGGGGATTTGGGTCATCTGACTCCTAAAAACCTAGCTCATGTTCCATTAGCAAACATGGATCTTATGATCTAGACACTTGATACTAATGATGTTGGTTTTACACTAGCCTATACATAATGGCAGTTAGCCCATAGGTGGCCTATTTTGTTTCCTATAATAATATATGATGCACTTGCAGAACATGTTAGAGAGGATGTAGGTGATGCAGTAGTGGTTAACCCTTAGGCTCCTCCTATGAGTAAATATGTGTATTTTAGAATCTTGTGTATAGTTTTATAGATGTTGATAACGTTGATATGGATTTTGATAACGTTGATATTGATTTGTTTTATAGGGGATGATGATTATAGGCCACTCATCATGTAAACATCCTCACAGTTATCACATGACACATGCCCAGTGAGGTGATCCTTGGTGGGATTTTGGAGTAAGTGATAGACATTATGGGAAAGCATGTTCCCTTATTTTATTATGCAACTATAGCTACTACAACTTATGTTACAATATCAATAAAGCGTGATGTTGTAATTACCAATATGTTGTTCCCCAAAAATGTCACTCATTTTTGGAACAACGTATGAACTATTTTGGCCTTACAAGACCAAAATTTTCTCTTCCCTTTCCAAAAATTTGTTATGAGCTTTCAAATTCCCCATTTTTCAAGCTTTTTCAGTAAAGGGATTAGCAAGTTCAAAGGTTCAAAGGCTTTTACACTTTGGTTCAATCAAAAAGGGTCTATTAGCAAGCATCAAAACAAGGATTGAACCATTGAACCTTGAACCTTTTCAGTTCAATGGGTTCAATGGGTTCAAAGGTTCAACGTCATCAACAAGAGCTAAGTGATTTGACAGAGGTTCAAAGTTTGACCGTTTCAAGGTTTCGCGGCCCCGATCACTTAACGAGTCTCAAATGCTTGAACCGTTGAACCTTGAACTATTTTGGTTCATCATTTCAACGAGTTCAACACTCAATCAGTTCAACGCACCACGTTCAAAGGTTCAAAGGCCACTTTAGTAAAGAAAAGAAGCGTGTGCAAAAGAAAGAGTCAGGTGGATGCTGCCAAGTGTCGATAGCCGAGCCCCACTAAACTTTGTTTTTGTGAATTGGCAGATACTGCCACGTGTCCCTCTTGAAGCTTGTTGGAAGCCTCCAAGTGTCAATATCTACAGTCTCTTCCCTTAAGCTTCACTGTTTCAAGCAAAGACCATGGTGGGCCCAGGCACGAGTGACTAAATGAATTAGAACACACCAAGTGTCTACATCCGTGTGACTAACAAATGTATTCAAATTGGCCACGTGTCCCTTACAGAGATCAGTGAAAGTCGACAAGTGTCATCATCTAAGAGAACCTAAATGAGCCCCAAGTATTTCTATGATACTATAATAGCCTGATAGTAGAAAGTGCCTAGTGTCGACGGCAGAGTGTTTCAACATGATGCAACGAAAGACTCCACGTGTCCTTGGCAAGAAGTGATGAATACTACTACATGTCAAAGAGGGATGCCCTTACGGGAGGCATAGAGCCAAGGAAAGGAATTCCTTTAGACAAATTATCTGAAGGAATTTCTTTAGACTTTTTGTTTGAAAGAAATACATGGAACAACAGGCCCGCCAAAGATGAGAATCCCAAAGGCCACCGAGAGGATCCCAAAAGACAAAGACCTTTGCAGAGGGACACTCGACACATGAAATAGACCTTTTTCAAGACCCCAAAGGGCAAGTTCCCTTCAAGAAAGGTTTGAGCCTCAAAGTACAGTGGAAGCTGCCAGGTGTCACATGCTGAGACACAGTTTTAGATGAAGCTTCAAAGCACGAAACTCACCACGTGTCCCATCCCAGTGCACCAGAAGTTGTCACGTGTCTGCATCCATGCCTCTAGCTACTAACAAGTTTCAAAGCTTATTCTTATAAGCCTATTTCAAATCTACGGATGCTGCCACATGTCCTCACCCACGTCACAATGGAAAGTGACCATGGCAAGCGAGAAAGACACGAGAGAGTTGCTGGGAAGAATGACGGGCCCGTAAACGTCAAATTTGTCATAATGAAGTGTCTGTTGATTTTAGCAGACTTAAACTATAGACCCAAATGCGTTTAAAAGACTCTAAAGCTAGGACCAAGAGAAGGAAGAGACAAAGAGGGAAACTCATAAGGAGTTAATTCCAGCAGGTGAAGCAGTTCGCCAGGTAGATATTAGGGGCCTGCAAACATTAAAAGCACCATCTTTTTGTCCCCTTTAAGATAAAGGCAGAATAGACAGTTGCACAGCTAAGTAGGTGATGGAATGAGAGATTTAAGCTTGAGAGGAGGCACTCGAGATGAATCGACATGCCACAGTCAAGGTAGCTGCCCTACTCCAGCATGGCCCTTCCTGACAAGACCAATAATGCATCCAAGGCATTGAATGCACCAAATGGGTCACTCCATGGGACAAAGTGCCAAGCCTCTCTTGCCTCTATATAATGTAATCTTTTGTATCATTTGAGGGAGATCTTCCCCTTACCAGAAGCGAAACTCTACCCAAATTGAAAGGTATTACTAAGACTTTGAGCTCAGATTGTAGTTCATATTTCTTTGATTGAATGAGAAAGCAAGTTACTTGCAGACTTTGTGCTGTTATAGCTTGTGCTACTTTAGGAGATTGTTCTTATGTCTATCTTTTGAAATCATTCTTGTTTATTTGATTTAACAAGTAGAACTAGTGGAGGTGATAAGGAAGGTGTCCTGAAGCCAACTACTTTTAGACTTTGTGCTGTCATAGTTGTCTTCAGTGTGTGTTTTTCTTTTTCTATTTTTATGTAAAAGACCTTGGGATGACTTTGTGCCCTCATTGTCTTTTGTATCTCCCTCTAGGGCAGTCAAGGTGGAGACTTTGTGCTACATCTTAGATTGCTGGTTACTCTACTACCCCGTTACTGATCCTACTAGAAAGATTCATGTTGTTTGTAAGAACAAACACTTCTGAAAGAAGAGAAGTGCCTTCTGTCGCTTCACCAAGATTTCTACTATCTAGGAAGGGATCTGGCTCTTGGCTGAATGTTACTTTTGAAAGAAGAGAGGTACCTTCACCAATCACCCATGATTTCTCCTCTATTTGTTAGCATCATCTTTGAAAAAAGAGAGATGGATGGTTTATCCCACCCCTATGTCTTACTTTCTGCTTATATATATAGTATATAGCTTTTGCATATTTAATAGGGAACCTCCCCTTGATGAGAGGAGAGATTTGTCCCCTGTTGATGTAGTAAACCTGCACACTAGGACGACCCATCTCCCTATGTTGTGGTGATAGGAACTATTTTGGTCACTAGTTAGTTGGCCGACAAAATATTCACCCAACACAATAGATATGCATTTATTATTGAGCATTATTAGCCGAAGGTAGATCTCATGAGACATCAGATGCCCCATCCTACTCTGTTAGTGGACCTTGCCCAAAATGTGATTCAAGAGTACATGTAGTTGTAACATGACCATGGGGCACTAAAGGCACGTGTTGTCATATATGAGAACAGTGAGTGGAGGATTCAATTTTGCTTGAGATTGCTAGTAGTTGATAGTGAAGCCTCCTCTTCGCATATTCAATTGTTTGTAGAGGGTGGTGGTGATGTACAGAGTAATGATCCCATTATAAAGTTATAGTGTATTATGTTTTACTTTTAAAAAAATTGATATATATACATATAGGGTATTTGATATATTTGTTCTTAGATTGGACTCATGTGGAATTTTGATTTGGTACATGTTCTTATATATATTAACTCGTGTGATGATATTTGGTATTGAAATTTTTTGATGTATTTGAAATGAAATGTGTTATTTAGATTTATGATCTATTTATGTATTTAATTTAATTGTAAATTATCAAACAAGTGAACCATCATGATGGAAATAGGAATTGTGCACCAAATTGATTATTACTCAAAGTTGTCTTGTGATATTGTAAATGTGATTTTGCATTTATAGATATGGTTGTAACTTTTGGCACCTGTGTTTGATACTGATCATTTGATGTTATTTTTTTTATAGCTCTGATGTGCATTTTGATACTTTGATTTGGTATCCAAATTGAAGATGTGTTATTATCATGGATCTTTTTATATTTCTTGATGAGTATATTGATTTGCAAGGTGATAATCCCTTTATCGATAAGTTGTTTGATACTTTCCTATAATTAATAACAATTATTATTTTGATGTCCTTTAAAACCATGGTAAGTGCAAAATGCCTTGCTTTCTATGTCTTCATGATGATGAGGAGAATGGTAGTCATTAGGAGGGAGAGTGATTAAATTTTCATCCAATAATGTATCTAGAATATCATGTGATGATTTTTTAATTTGTCAAACTAGAGTGATTGTCTCTTACTAGAAGTAGGTTTGTTCACTTTAGGTGATGCTTTATAAACTATTTCCTTTCTTTTATTGAGTACTTTGATTTGTTATTCCTTGATAAGAACTGTCTTGAGTGCCTCATCTATCTTATGAATGATTTGAAGTGGATTATCTCTTGTAGATGTTAAATTTGGATTCCTTAGTTTATTGATAATTTTTTGCTTGCATGGAAATGATTTTGACCCTATAACCTTTTGTGTTGAAGAATTGAGATCACGTGCATATTTGAACACATCCATGTATAATTTCCCAAAATAGTTGTAAATTTTATGCATGTCCCTCTTTAAATGGAGATAGAAGACCGCTACTGAAGATAAATTATTTTTCAAAATCTAAGGGTTGATAATTTAATGAATGCAAAGTATCCTTGAACCAAAAAATGTAGTCTTCAATGAGCTCATTGTGACCTTATTGAAAACTTCGTAAATGTTTCAATGTGAGCTCAGGTAATTGTTGTGCCCTAACACACACACACACACTCCATTTTAAAAATTCAAATGGGTACCTATTATTGTTGAAAATATTTGTGGTCCTATAAACCTAATCAATCCATGATATGGATTTATTCATGCAAAATTCTAGCGTTGTCTTCGAAAGTCTAAACTTACATAAATTTAAACTATGAACATCAAAGCTTGAACAGATATGTTATGTTATTTTAAACCTTAGGTTTTCATATTTCCCTTAAAAAAGTTGGCACTTTGATTTATGTACTAATATAACTAATGTTTTATCCCAATGTTCCTATGTTTTAAATCATTTGTGACCAGGCCCTACCCTTGTCACACAAGATTGGGATAGGTGGCATCACCACATTATCTAAAGCCATCAGCTTTGATGAAATTTTTAAAAGTCTTCAATGTCCCCAAACTTTTACAATTTGACAAGTGGAATTCATATGTTACATAGAGCCTATAGCCCTTTACAAAATTTTCTAAGTGTTCAAAGTCTTTGGGCTTTAAGAAGAGGCCACACGACATTTTTTCATTACATAGAACCTCAAAAGATTTGAAGGTTAAGTTAATGGTCTAATGGTGTCAAGCTTTCAAGTTCAAAATGTTTGACAAGTGGTGCCTTTTTGTCACCTAATTATATAGAAGGATTAACATAGTATAATAGTTTCGATTTCCCATGGTTTAATGGTTCCAAGCTTCCAAGCTCCAAGCATTTGATACTTGGCACATTTTCATTTACTCATAACTAAAGAAATATTATATAGGTCTAATGGTCTCAAGGTCCCGAGGTCTAATACCTCCGTGCTTTTGAGTTTTGAGAAGATGACGAGTGGTAAAATTCTATTAGTTCAGAGTTTCAAGGAAGAAATATTCAATCAATGGGATAATGGTCTCATGGCATCATGCCCCCGTGCCTTCGAGGCCCCGAGATTATGCCACATGTTAGCATTTTATTGTATGAAATGTTTAAATAAATGTACACACTTTAAAAGGCCCAAAATCATATGCCCCCATGTCTCTGATTCCCCACAAATCTGACGTGGCTGTATAGGTTTGTTTCATGTGTTATTAAGCCAAACTAATGGTACCATTAATGGCATTCTAAAAAATATAGTCTATATATGAGATCTCCACATATGGGAGTAAGTTTTATGATTCATTTTGATAGTTCGATATGCATAGAGTAGAGACAAGGCATGCAGTGATTGTGAGGTGAGTTAATCTTCATTCAGTGCCTCTACGTGAATGTGCAAGCATATCTGAGATTATTTTCCTAACAATGATGTCATTTTTTTATTTTTATTTTTAAAATCAATATGCTTATTCATGCCCTAAACTTTTGTACAGGTTTATAGGGTTATGAATTGGTTTCTTGAAAATAGTTATCTAAAAATGGTTTATGGCTTTTCTTATGATTTATGCAAAAATAGTTTATGGGTTTGAAAGTTTGTGATGTTTTGATAACTCAATGCGCATAGGTTAGATAATAGGAATGCAGTTAAAGTGATGTGAGTTAAGATCGACTTAATGTCTCTGCATGATTTTTCTCATTTTTTAATGGATAATTATGTCAAATTTTTATTCTTTAAATCAAAACATTTATTTGTGCCATAAACTTTTGTATAGGTATCTAGGGTCAAGCTTGAATTTGTGTTTTGCGCTCTTTTTTTGGTGACACTCATATAATTTTTTATTTTTTTTGAAATAAATTTTGTGGTGGAAAATATATGTGCATGGTTGTTTATATCATTATGGCATAAATAATCAGTTCGCAAAGTTAAGAGCTATAAACCTAAAAATGGTTTTTGGTTATGGGTTTATTGGTTGTTAGTAATGCGGTGTTTTTGTTTCTTTAAGATATGGTTTACTCTATTTTTTATAAAATAAATAAATTTTTAATGTGTTCTAAGGGGTGTAAAATAATAAATATTAGAATGGTAAAGATATATAATATTTAACTATTCTAATTATGACAAATTGCTAAATATGGAAAACTAATATTTTTGGAGAACACTAAGAAGAGATATACTTATCTTAAACACATATTTATATTGATTACTCTGATTGTCTATCGATAAAAATCAAAATAAGGGGTGATTGTACAAGTTTAGGATTAGAATCAGTAACAAAAATAGAATATAGACAAGTCTATTCTAAGTGGATGGCCATGTAGTGCATTCCAATCCATTGACTGTAGACTTGTTCCAGTTGGCTGTGACATGATTTTGACAAGAAAATACAAAGAAATATGAAATCCAAATGTGATAAATCAAATATAGAAACAAAATAAATTCTGGACAAGACCATTATAAGTGAACAATAGTGTAGTGCACTTGAGTCCATTGATTGTGGACTTATCCCTATTGACTGTGATGCCTAACTGATTATTTCATCTCCTATGCTTTCATTTATTTAGGGTTGTTACCATAATTTAAGATAGGAAATGTCATGTGAAGTAACTCTAATGACAAAACCCTTGTTTCATGCACACAACCAAATTAGAATCAAATTGGGGGGTGGGCGGCAGGGCGGGGGCGCAGGCGTTTAGGTGAAAAGGATTGAGTTGGACTAACCTTGGTCAATCCTCATCGAATAACCAAGTGATGCACTACATTGTCAATACTTCAAAGAGGGCTCAAAATCAAATGTAGTTCTCCCACTACATGTGTGTGTCAAATGTTGAATGCGAGCCTATATGCTCTTTTTATTATTTGACCCTTAGCATAAGTATGCAAATGATAATTTATCCTTGAATATAACTTCAAAAAACTTATATATAAAACATGAAAATCTTTTGATAACTTTTTGAGAGTGAGGAGAATCATCTTTAATGCCTTAGAGAAGCCTTGTATTTATAGATATATTGATTTTGAATTTGGGATCTATTAGCATGCAAAGTTTGACCCCGAATGGACCGAAATAAGGATAAAATGAAATATGACTCAAAAAAAGCTATGAAAGTTACACCTAGACAAGTCTACGCTGAGCAGACAGGGCCACAGTCTGGTCCTTCCAATTTCTATGGACTTATCCAAAAGAAAAAAGGACCAATAGTGGGGATCCCCATGACAACATGATAATATAAATAGCCAATAGACAAACTCATAAATTAGAACAAAGAAAAGACTTAAGTAAAATGCATAAGTGCATTATTAGCTGCCAATAATATATGCATACAAAGTTGTAATAAAATGACATAAAGGATAAAGTTTTCTAAATTTGGGTGTCTAAATTTGCCCTTGCACCCCTTGCTTCACCACCCTCTCCCCTTTTAGTAATGAAACTGTTAGAGTAAAGGAAAGAATTTAAACTTGATTGTGTATGTCACACTTTATCTTTTTAGAGATTGTTGATTATGTCGGCTACATCATGATACAATGTACAATAACACATGGAGTAGTTAATGTCCATTTATGAAATCTAAAACTTTGAATATGAAATTGTAGAGATAAAGAGTATGGAGGAAGTACACATGTATTTGTGTTGCATTATGTTACTTTTGGAGAATGCTTGTGTTGTGCTAAATGAAGAGAAGATGCTTTTGGTCCTGTTCATTTCCTGGCCAAATAAAATAATAGTCCTATGTGTGGTAAAGGGAAAGTAAATATGTCATTGGGTGGCATTATACCCATGACCATATTGACTTAATAAGATATTAGAGAAGAAGTTCCCCCTTGATAAAGCACTTAGATAATGTAGTTGTTTATGTTGAATTGTTTGAAGAGTTGAGAGTGATCAAGTCTCAACTTTTAGATATAACCAATCAAACTCCTGAGTTGTAAAGATGCATTATTCTAATTCTTAAGATGAATAAAAGCACTTCATATACTGATCTTCAAAAATATGGAGCCATGATGGGTTTTATAGAAATTATTCCAAGGCCGTTGAGTGTCACTAGACTCAAATATACATCACTTGTAATAGGAAAACTAGAACCAGACAATGGGTTCACTAGAAGTAGTGCCAAGGCTGTTGAGTTTCATCAAACTTCAACATACATTACCCGCACTTATTCAAATCATACTCTTACATATAGATCTAGATTCCATTTTTACATAATCAAAAAGGAATGAACAATATTAATGCCCCCATCATCACCACATTGCTCATACATTTGAATTCAAATGAATATTTTACCTTTGAATTATATACTTTTCTCTTTAAACCTTAAATATTAAAATTTCTAAATTTGACAATTTGCATTTTTTGAAAAGCTTAATCATGAATGAGTATCATGTCCCCTCTAAATAGTGCCAATGATATAAAATACTATACATATATACTCAAGAGTAATTGTATTTGCAACATGTGATTTTGCTCTTTGTAATTGCTTTTCATATGCCCGTGTATATGCATCTAAGCATGCATAATTATGTACTTTTGAGTTTTTTTCAAGTGAGTGCATGTGCCCCCAAAATATGTATCAATGTGCCAAATATTTGTTATGTGTTTTGCTTTTTGAATTGCTTTAAACCTTTAAAAAACATGTACTCTATTATAGAATCTAATTTTTCATTATTTGCATCTCTATACTTATGCTTTTGATCTGATTTTGAGTGCACTTGTATGTCATGTGCCCCCAGTATTACTAAGTATATTCTTTAATCTATCATAAACTTGTAGCCTATGACTAGTTTAAACCATTTTGATTTATGTATAGTGTGTTGAGATATAATTTATAGCAAGCCTAATGGATGCACCACTTCAATGCAAGGCATGAGAGAATCAAGTGTACTGAATTTAAATAATAAGGTATATGTTTTGTAAGACACATTGATTTAAATATCGATTGAATTTACTATTTTGATTGAGCATTTTGATGATAATTTATTATATTTGAAAAAAATGTTGAAAGTTGAAAAATGTGTAGGAGATAATTCATATAAGTATGCAAACATAAAATTTTGTCATTTTTTAAAAGGTTGACTGATGTAACAAAATTCATAACATGTAGAAGAAGACATTGTATGTGTTCCAACACAACTTATGGGGAGTCATTTTGATATGTATTACTAGAGATATCATGTGCACAAGTTTTTAGAGAATTAGCTAGAAGGGGTTTGAACTTTTGAAAAAGAAAAGGTCAACTCATATAAATAGGTTGCTTGAAAAATAAATTGTACTTCATTTGCACATTAAATATTTATGATTTTGAGCTTTAAGAGAGAGATGATGTTAAAAAGGAGATTTCTAGGGTTGACTTGGTTTGAGCAAGTCATAACTAGTTTACAGTTAAAGGACACGTCGCCCTTGGTAAGTTAACAAACTAAAATTATGCCCTGAGGGATACTACTATCTTGTTATCATAGATTGTGTTGGTGAATGTTCCATGCTTGAGCAAATTCTTGTGTACCTTACTTGCATCATTGTTTTAGTTGACGATAGTGGGGTTGTTATTTCATATTAGTAACACGGATTTGTCTACGATATTAAGGATTACAGTATGAGATACTCTTGGGGTTGTACCATATTGACCCACTTATATAGGGACCTACATAGATTTATCTAAGAGGGGATTAGAGGTGGGTTGGGCTCAGTCACATTGCTACATTGTTAGGCCTACAAGCACATTATAGTTGTAATAAAATTAATTAGATGATTTGCAACAATAGAATAATATATCACAAAATTAAGAATAGAATAAGTAAATCCACAACAATATTTGGTGAAAAAGCAAAATAGTTGAATATTATGACTGAGCCACTTTGAGGGGGAAATTTCCATAACAATGCAATAAGAACACAATTCATCATATGATCCTCTAATACTAATTACTAACTCCTATATATAGTCTAATTAACCATGGTTATTCTATAGGCCAACCTAATAAGAAAATAGACGAATGTGATAAGAATATAAAAGAGGTATGTATGACACAATTTAGCCACACATATCCCTAAACATGTCATAGGATAAAGGCATAGCATGTCCCTTCCCTTCAAAACAACATTATCTTGAACATTAGCTCAACCTTGGGTGTTATTTTAGGAAATCTTCATCCTCCCATGTTGCATCTTCAAAAAACATTTTCTTCTATTTGATCAAATACTCTTAAATTACTTTAGTCCATAGTTGTTTAGTGTGCATTTGAAGGATTGCTTCAGGGTCTATAATAACCTGATCTTCCTCATCTAATTCAAGAAACTTGATCTAAGTAGAAAATATGTAGCTAACTACTTTCTTTAGGTAAGATACATGAAATATTAGATGTACACGATTGGATTGGGTGAATTCTAGCTTGTAGGCTACACTATCAATTTTTTACAAGACTTGATAAGGCCATAATACTTAGGGGACATCTTGTTATCCTTTTTTTGTTGCTTCAAAGACATCTACTTATATGGATGTAATTACACAAATACCCAATCACCTATGTCAAAATATCACTCATTACAATGTTGATCTGCTTATTGTTTCATGTGATTCTGAACCATGGCTAAATTTTCTTACAAACTAGTGAGAACCTCATGTTGATGGTGAATGTGCTCCTTAACATCTCAAAACTTAGGATAGGCCTTCAAGGTTGAAGTGATGGATTGGGGGTGATATCCATACAAATCTATTAAGGGATACATTTTGGATGAATTGTGAATATAAATATTATATGGCCATTTAACAATTGTCAACCAATGAACCCATTTATCTTGTTTATCAAAAATAAAACAATAAAGATACCCATTTATACATTTGTTGACTACCTCTATTTGTCCATCAAATTGAGGACAATAGTATGAACTATGAGCCAATTGGATACCCAAACATGCAAATAATTTAGTCTAAAAATTACTAGTAAATATGGGATCTCGATCACTTATAATGATCCTTGGAGTACCATGCCATTTAGGGAAGGTATTGAAAAAAATAAAATCTATTATACTAGCAACAAAAGGTTGTGATAGGGAACAAAAATGAACATACTTGGTGAGCCAATCCACAACTACCATGATAACATGTTTACCCTCTGACCGTGGTTACCCAGTAATAAAATCCATGGAAACCTCCTAATGTTGGCTGGGGATGGATAAAGATTGCAAAAACCCTGATGTCTTAATGGTTTCCCCTTCACTCTATTGATATCATGCATTCTACTCCATATTTTTTGACATCCCTCTTGATTCCTTCCCAAAATAAATCTTGCTTGATTCTATGATATGTTTTTAAAAATATGCAGTGACCTCTGAGTGGAGAGGTATGAAGTTCTTGACAAATTTTATGTTTGAAGAGAGAATGCTTACAAAGGTATAATCTATCTTTATACCATAATGTGTTACCCTTCCATTTTTTTAAGATTTGTTGGATCTTATTGAATATTATAAATCAAATACATGGTAACACTATCATTATCCCATTATGATCTTGCTTCATTTAACCAATCTAGTTGCCACAGGGTCATGGCACATAATAATGCCTCAACTAATTCATCCCACTGGGAGAAGGCATCTACCACCACATTCTCTTTTCCTTTCTTATACATTATTTCAAAATCATATTCTAACATTTTAGTCACCCATTTCTTTTGTTCTTCATATAATAATCGTTATTCTAAAAAAAAAATTGATTCTATCATGATCAGTCTTTACCTGAAAGTGATGACCCATTAGATAAGATCTCCATTCCTTGACTGCATGTAGAATAACCATAATATCTTTCTCATAGATTAGTTTGAACCTATTTTTTCCATTCAACTAGTGAATTTCAAATGCCAAAGGTATACCTTCTTAAATGAGTACAACCCCCATTCCATATCCTAATACATCACACTCCACAACAAAAGTTTTTAAAAAATTAGGAGTAACCAAAACTGTAATTATAAAAATTTCCATTTTGAATTGTTCAAATGCCTTGGTAGTTGAATTAGTCCATTGGAAGGAGTCTTTCTTCAAAAGAGAGGTGAGTGTGGCTTCAATGCTACCATAATTTTAGACAACCCTGTGATAGTAACCAATTAGCCCCATAAATCCTCAGAGGTTCTCGAGGGTCTTGGGAACTTGCCACTCCATCATTGCTTGGATTTTTTTCGGATCAACTTTAACTCCTTTATGTGAAACAATATGACCTAATTACTCCACTCTTGGTTAGCAAAATCACATTTGGAAGGTTTTACATAAAGTTAATGTTATTCTAGAATAGAAAGTACATGTTTCACATGCTTCAAATGGTCTTCCCAATTTTTGTTATAGATGAGGATATCATCAAAAAACACCAATATAAACTTTCTCAAAAATGACCTAAAAAGAGTATTCATCAAAACTTAAAATGTATATAGTGAAGTTGTGAGGCCAAAAGGCATGACCATAAATTCATAATGGCCTTCATGAGTTATGAAATTAGTTTTAGGTATGTCCTCATCATGGATTTGAATCTGATGATACCTTGAGTGAAGGTATAACATGGTAAAATAAACAACACCATGCAATTCATCTAGTAAATCATCAATTAATGAAATAATAAACTTATATTGGATGGTGTACTTGTTGAGTTTTCTATAGTATGGACACATCTAATAAGTGTGATCCTTCTTTTTCACCATGACCACAAGGGAAGAATATTCACTTTGATTATGTTGGATGATTCTCGCCTCCAACATCTCCTATACCATCTTATCAATTTCACTCTTTTGGACATAAATATACCTATAGGGTCTGATGTTGGGTGGTGTACTTTCGGGATGAGCTTGATGGCATGATCATGTGCAAGACTTAGAGGAAGTCCTTTTGGCATGTCAACAAAAACAACATAATGGTCATCCAACACCCTTTGTAAATTAGGATTTTTAGATTCCTTATTTGGTTGAAATTATATGGCAAATAAGCATGCCATAAATACCTCAACACCTTTTCTAAGAATCATCTGATGGTGTAACAATCCCCCAAGGTTTATCTAGAATAATGCAATATTTTTTTAAAAAACTATTTACTCAACATTTATTCTTTAATTAGATTACACCAAGAGAATCTACTTAGTGATTTTTAACATACTATCAAAGCATATTATACTTTCACAAACTTATAAGAATAACAATTCCAATCACTAACATTTTATGTAACATAACATAATTGCAAGGAAAGTAATCACTTTAAAATCTAGCTATGACTAGTACAATAATACATCTACTGCTATAGAATTATAACAAATAGTACATTACCTTTACACTAGGCAATTTTACTAAATATAATAAATAGATATTATGCTCTACGAAGCTTGAGTCAAACTAACTCTATATCTCTGATAATCTGAAGTGTAGTCTCAAAGTAAGTACTACAGTGGGGAGGGAGAGCATCATTCAAGCACTTTTCCACACCAACCATAGACCATCCATCCCTCACACAATCCCTCATCAGAGAATGGCCCTTCCTTCATAGATGGGTAGATATTGATGGTGCAGGAATCTAGAGAGACATGCTAGTATCCTTGTGCTGTAAGATTTCTACTACATGATGTGTACCATAAAAAAAATACATTCTAACATGATATCACACCACATAAATCAAACATATGAAATAGCAATGTATATATAACATTACTTTGACCAAAGTTTTCAAATAGCTATTGATCTCAAGGATCAATCAATTTCATACACACCACTTGATTATATTGCCTTCATCTTGCACTGATATCACTAACTAAGCTATTGAAGTTAATCTCACTACTTATTTAGTGCCATAAATGTGAGATTTGGTTAAGTAACACATAACCAACAGATTCAATTAGATTATTTCTTATTAATATATATAAAACATTCTAAGTATAGAAACAATCAAAATGTATACATTTAGTCCAATGAATCTCTAATCATATTATTTAATACATAATAATAATAAATAGAGTAAAACTATGTGAACTAGTTGATAACCTTTGACGTGTGGTTCCTCCCTAGGTTATTTGTGTCCATCATCAAGTTGTGACTGAGGCTATGTGTGGTCATCTTGTGAGTAACATAGTAGTACACTCGATGGGAGGGTTGAAAGGTAGGCTTTTTGGGTATGTGGCGTGAGCAGAAATGGCAATGGATTTAAATGTCAAGGTGGAAGTAGAGGAGGTTTGAGTATAGTGGTGGTGTGGTTAACTATCGATTGGTATTTTGTAAAGGATGTTTGGTTTCTTCGTCTTGTTTGTTTTTTTGGTTTTTTTGCTATTTTTTTTTATCCTTCTTGGTGGCTTAGTACCTTGATGGTCATCTGTTTCCTTTTGTAAATCTGATGGATGGGTTTTATTATAAAACTTTTCATTTTAATATATCAGGCAAGGGACCCATCAACCCTGGTAATTATCTAAAAATAAATCAATTAAAATAGTTCTTAAAAGATCATACCATCCAAGTATATTTAATGCTTTAGACTAAAATTTACTCAATCTCAAACAATAACTCAAATGTAGTACCATCTATGACAAACAACATTTATCATATGTTATTTCCTTGTACATATTTTTCAAATAAAAACAAGCCAGTCATAAATAATTTTAAGAATCAAATACCTTGAGTCCTTAACTCACATTAAACAATAATCTAACTTTAGTATTAACTTGATAAACGTTTAATGACTTGTATGCATATAATCATGGTATACTACTTCACATATTTTATAACTTAATTTACAGTCATAAACTTATACCATATTTATATGCATACCTCTCATATATACAAATATATACGATATATGTGTATATGCACACATCTCATTTATACATATATATACTATATATGTGTATCTATACATGTTTAAAAAAAATATTGTAATATCATAACTAATTGTGTATCTATTATGCTCTATGTATTCAACTGTCGTACGTAACCTTAGAGTATAATGTATACAATAGTTATACATTCCAACTACTATTTTTCATTATAAACTTCATATAATTTGAACAAAATCAATATAAATACTTTGTTTACCTATTCAGGAAGTTGCATAACTAAGCTGAATATAAATATTCCTATCTACATAACCCACTATTCTCTTTTACTCTATTTTAATTTAAAAGACATAGTCCAAATGTCAAGGAAAACTATCAATCTCATATTTCTTACATAGTTCCTTCCTAACCATGTTAATATTTTGTTTATCCCTTGTCTCATAAGCAATAATGTAAACCAAGCCAATAGTCAACTTAGGTTTAAGAGAATCATGCAACCACAAAATCCAATGTAAAACATACATATTGATTGATTTCAAAAGTCTATGCAGAATTTATTATAATGATTGACTTCAAAAATCCATGCTCAGTCAACATAAGAATTCCTCAATCAAATTGGCAATATATAAATTGTGTGTAACTATGCATATACACTATTTTATAACTATGTATATATACACAACCATCATATAACAATTGCCTTCAAAAGTTAATACACAACTTCATGATTTCAAAAATAAAGGACTCAAGATCAATTAAAAACCCTATATACATTATATAAGTTTCATATAATTATATGTATACATAGGTGACTGTATATAATTGTTTATATACATGGGTACGTATTTATGTCTGTCTCTCTCTCTCTCTCTCTCTCTCTCACACACACACACACACACACACACACACACACACACACACACACACAATATTTTAATCCTCTTGTAAAAATAAGGGAAAATAACTTCAACACTCTCAGTCGAACTTGCAGGTCCATACTATACTCAACCCATCGAACTATTAATGACTTATATACACAACCCAACCCCTAAATGGGTGTGATGGATTTTCATAATAAAATAAACATATCAGTATATGCAATTTTTAAGTTTATATGGAACATAATAACACACAAAATTTCCCTTAAGAGGCAAGGTTTGAAAACCTATTCCCAACCAAGTCATATATATATATATATTAAAAACCTGATTATAGGTTTCATACTTCATGGCTATGGCTTAAAAATTATTCAGAGTGACCACACAAAGTTTCCAACCTTTTTTCATTCACTATATCATCACACAGTCCTATTCTCATAGGCTTAGGTTTTAAAGGATAATGATTTAGTTCTATGGATGGATGATCTATCCATAGATCTAAATCCATATCACAAGTATAGATCTAGCAATAGACCACCAAAAAACCATACAACAAAACATACACAAAATTTCCAAGCCTGGAAACCATGAAATGGAATTACACCACCAACTTGGTAATAGCTTCCAAATTATTCTTTTCATGCTTGAATTTATTTTTTAACTTCCCTTAGCTTGCCTTCCTCTTCTTACTGTGTTGTGTCATGTCGTGTTGTGTCTTCCCCTACCTCCATTCCTTTTCTTATTCTTTTTCCACCACTCCATATTTCTCCCCTGAAATTCAAAAAAATTTGGCTAAGATGATGATTATGTCAATGCATGTTTGTCGTGGCCCAAAATAGAACTCACAATCTCCATAATGTCTTTCATGCAGAAAACCCCGAAATTCATCAAAAATGGTTTATCAAAAGATTACCACTCGAGTTAAGACAACAAGATCCTTAATTCCTCTCGAAGGTTCATAATAACAAAATAAATAATTATTATAAAATCATTTAAATATGCATGTCAACTTTATAAAAGTCATCCACATTATATCCCATGCATCAACCTTTTCAAAAGTCTAGAAACATTATCCTTATTAATGATATTTATAACTCACAATTCTATATAACATAAGACTAGTACCACTTGCATTTCAATCCTCTAGCTAAGGTTGATTTCATAGGATAATAATGCAACTATTGGCATTAACACAAAAAGGTTAACAACATTACGATTTTAAATAACAATGAGATTATGGAGAAATCAATAATCAACTTTCAACCACAAAGATAATCCTATTGAACATTATAATCTTTCATCACACATAGATATGTAGGAATGCTTGCCGTTGCGCCAAAAGGTCGACCTGTTAACGCCCGATACAAACCCCAGATAAGTACCCACGGGAGGCTGTTAGTCCATGTCACGAATCCCTGAGGGGGACGCTGGCGATTAGTCCAACAATCCCCCCCTCAGCGTCACCTGAGGGGATTCGAACCCGTGACCACCGCTCTGATACCAATTGTAGGAATGCTTGCCGTTGCGCCAAAAGGTCGACCTGTTAACGCCCGATACAAACCCCAGATAAGTACCCACGGGAGGCTGTTAGTCCATGTCACGAATCCCTGAGGGGGACGCTGGCGATTAGTCCAACAATAAATACATCAAATCAAGGCAATGATATTTATCGAATATCATTCAAACCAGTCACTGTGTTAGACAACCATATTAGTGTAAGCATCGACAACATGATCATAAAACAACATTGTATGAGCAAATCTATGCATCACAATCATATATGAGATCACACAATTAGATCATCATAAGCATCAACCAATACATGATCATAGTAGAAGTATATTAGCATTCAAAAACAAATTAACTATCTAAATCAAATAAAGAGTTAAATAAGTTATTCTACTGTGGTGTCTGTTGGGTTACTAGCAATTCTTCTATCATCCTCCAATCATCCCATCTACGCCATCCTCTCTGATTATGCTCTCCCTCTTTTATGCTTTGAGGAAAGAATCAATCCTACATTCACCTCATGACAAGTAGGTAGTTAGTTTGAGTCATCATATATATCAAAAATTAATGATGCATAACTAACAAATATACATCTATAATGTACAAAATAAGAAAGTACAATTATCACATAATTAATCCATCATGTAAACTAATTAGTATATAACTATCCCATAACCAATATATGTCATAAAGTTCAAATCAAAAAAATAATAATCTAATGATAACCATAATAATCTATATATATTTAAAGGTTATAATACTTAGGATGAAATTAGGATGTAATAGATAGCAACTAACCAGTTGTAGAGATTTAGCTCATAATCCACATAGTTCAAAAGCCCTGCCTTTTAAATGGAACCTCATGAATAGTTCTTGGAAATTCATCTCAATAGTGCCCAAAGTGGCAAGCCACTACACTCCCAAAATAATGTCAGTTTATTCCATGGGAATAGAAAACATAGGGGAATATAATAAGTAGTCTCACATAACAATCTTAATGCCATAACATTTTCTAGAATAGTTAATTGTACCACCATCTGCAATCATGACCTAAAATTCCAAAGCTGGGTAAATGAAATAACCCAAATGAGTTGCCAACTTACTGTTGATGAAGTTATGTGTAATTCCAAAGACAACTAACATAGTCACCTTTTATTTCTTTAGGAAACCCACCACCTTAAAAGTTTGAGGAATACTAATGCTTGAAAGTGTATGCCATAAAATAGTAGGTTGAGAATCTTTAGATTCATCCTTGGGTTCTTCCAAACCTACCCCTAAAGCCTCATCATCTTCTTCCTCCTCATTGGTACCTTCAATTATTGGAAATATTGTCATTGATGTTAAAGGTCTAACATTATTGGTGATAAAGGCCCCATTTCATTTAATGGTGTATTTAATATTTATATCTTGGCTAATGTGTGTTAATATTTATTTAATATTAATGAATATATTTTTTGTTGCATATAAGTCAAAACAGGGCCCATGAAGAAGTCAAAGAGTCACAAGGTAAAAGACAAAAGAGGAATGAGACGTATTTTCTCATGAAGAGTCATCTTGAGAAATTCCAAGAGTCACCATGTGAAGATAAAAGAGGGTATGACACATTTTTCCATAAAAGAACACTTTGAAGAGTACGAAAAGTCACCAAGATAAAGACAAAAGAGGAAATGATGCTTTTGCTTATGAAGGGTCACCATATGACTTTTCAAAAGCAAGGATATGAAGGGTCATGCAAGTTTGGTGCCATTTTCCATGAGGATTGAAGGGTCATAAAGGGTGAATGCCAAAGGTCATTTGGAAAGCTATAAATAAAGGCTTGAGAAGCCATTTGTAATATGGTAGAGAGTGCATGGTTTGTATTTGATTTCAAAAAGAGAAAAGTAGGAGATATTGTATAATTCTATCATTTGTTGAGTAAGCAACATCGAGAGATAGTTGTGTTTTATACACAAGAGGGGTTGGTGCCCCTGTGGGTTGGTGCTCCTGCAAGTTGGTGCTTGTGAACTTTGTAATTTAAGTTAGTGCTCATTCATATACTTGAGATTGTTCTTTGTGGTTTTTCTCACTTTGGATTTTCACGTAAAAATTTGGTCTCTCTCTCTCTCTCTCTCTCTCTCTCTCTCTCTCTCTCTCTCTCTCTCTCTCTCTCTCTCTCTCTCTCTCTCTCTCTCTCTCTCTCTCTCTCGTGTGGTGCATATTATTATTTCAAATTTTATTGCATATCTTGAATGTGTGATTAAGTGGTTAAAAAAAAGAAATCAAATTAAGTAAAAGATATATAATGTACTGGTTCACCCCCCTTGTCAGTATATTTCATGCTTAACAATTGGTATCATAGTAGGTTTCTTTGGAAAACGTTTTATAGCTTGAAGCTAGATTGGGAAAACACGATTGTTGGATCACATGAAAGTTTTTCTACAAATAAGGCACCTTTGTTTGATGGGACAAATTATGATTTTTGGAGCATAAGGATGAAGACTTATTTGATGGCCCTTGGATTCGACATTTGACAAGCAGTGGTAGAGGAATATGAAGAGCCACAATCACTTGTAACTACTCCAATAGAAAAGAAGGCAAGTGAAAATAATGCTAAAGATTTAAGTGATATTTTATGTGGTTTATGTGAATTAGAATTTATTAAAGTTATGCAATGTAAATTTGTTGATGAAACTTGGGTAAAACTTAAAAATATTTATAAAGGTGATGACAAGGTTCAACAAGCTAAGCTTCAAATTTTCAAAAGATAGTTTGAGAGTTTGAAGATGGAAAAGGAAGAAAATATAGCAAGTTATCTTTTGCAGGTTGATCAAATAGTTAATGAGATTTAAGGTCTTGGATAAAAGTTAGAAGAATCAATTGTGGTTCAAATTTTTTTGAGATCTCTACCATTGAGATATGATGCAAAATTTTTGGCAATTGAAGAGAAAAAATTTAGCCAAGCTAAAGATGGATGAGATACATGGTATTCTTATGACATATGAGATGTAGACCAAACAAGAGAAACCCTCAAAGAGAGAAGTTGCTTTTAAGACATCAAAGAAAGAGAAGGCTAAGATTCAAGAATCAAGTGATAGTTCTAGCGATGATGAAGATGACAACGGAGATCTATTCATTCGCAAGATGAAAAAGGGCATAGGTAAATATCAAGAAAAATTCCCTTTGAAATATTTTAATTATGAAAAGATTAGACATTTTGTAGTTAAGTGCTCAAATAAGGGCAATGGTGACAATGAAGAAGGAAATTCTACATATAAGAAGAATTTCAAAGAAAAATTCAAGAAGGGATTCGAGAAGAAGACTTTATATTCTAAAGATCTTAGCTCAGCCGAAGATAGTGGGTCAGTGATTTAGAAGAAGAAAAGATTATATTCATGGCCATACATAAAGATGCCTCCACATGATGATCAAGAAGAACATGATGAAGCCAAAGTAAATCTAGAAGGAGAACTCATTTGTGGCTTAGAAGAGTTAAAAGCTGTTGAGAAGAATAATCGAAGATTAAAGCTCTAGATCGAGAAAAATGAAAAGGAATCAAAGGAAATATTTGAAGATCTATAAGCACACTTTGAAGAAGCAAAGAATAATGAAGAAGATTTAAGGGCACAATTGCAAAAAGTAAGTAAAGAATGTGAAAGCTATGTTATTGAAATTACTTCTTTAAAAGTAGATCTTAAAAAAACAAATAAAACAATAAATGATAGAGCAGCCAATGATTCAAAATTTGAGAATAACACTAATATGTTGAATAATATATTAGAAAGTCAAAGATCAATGTTAGATAAGATAGGTATTAGATTTGAAAAAGAGAAAGGGGAGGCCAATACTTTCATAGACAAGGAAAAAGGAAAGAGTTATGTAGAAGCTCTTACAAAAGAAGAAATCAAAAGGGAAGAAGTTAAGAATATAAAGGACATCTCAAACAAAGAAGGCTAAAAAGAATAGAGATACAAAAGGCAATTAGGTCAGAGATACACAAATAGGTCCTATTTTTATGGTTACTATTTTTATTGTAATGGATATGGTCATAAGAAAATAAAATGTCAAAAAAAGGCTAACAATTTCAGAAATAAGAAGAAGAAAAGTCATGCAGAGTCAAGCAGAAGCCACAACTCTTTTGTTCCTCTATCAGGCATTAATGAAGAAGACATAATATGTTACAAGTGTAACAACTTCAGACACATAGTATGATACTGTAGAATCATGTTCAAGTCAGTCAAAAAGGATAGAGTTTCAAAGCTTCATTTATCAAGAAGAAAGTTCAAATAGGTTTATGGCAGAAGAATTAACTTGAAAAATCTATGTTGCTACAAACAACTTTGCATATAAGAAATGAAGAAAAGCTATGGTTCATTGATAATGGATTTTTGAGGCACATGATAGGAGGCAAAAGTAAGTTCATAACTTTGAAGAAGATCAATGGTGGCATAGTGAAATTCAGAGATAATACTATTGCCAAAATTGCCAAAAAAAGTACACTAAGTTTAGATAATGGTAGAACTAAAACTAAAAATGTTTTCTGTGTAGAAGGTCTTAAGCATAATATTTTGAGTGCAAGTCAAATGAGTGATCAGAGACACACACTAAAGTTTTATGTAGAAGGTTATGAAATTAGGATAAAATATTGAGATGTGTTGGTTGCAGATGCTCAGAGAATAGGTAATAATTTGTATATGCTATCAGACATCAAAGGTCAAAGATGTTTGAGTTAGATTGAAAATTTTTGGCTATGGCACAAGAGAATGGGACATAAATTTTGACAATCTTGTCAATATTAGCAAGAATCAAGTAGGTAGAAATCTTACAAAGATTACAAAGCCATCTGACACACTTTTTGAACCTTGTCAGCATGGGAAGTAGGCTAGAAGGTAGTTCAAAACAAAAGAGTACTCGACCACTCAGATGATAGAGCTTGTTCACACTAATCTGTGTGGACCTATGAGAACTCAAAGTACTTAAGGTGAGAAATATTTCATGTTGCTTATTTATAATTTTTTATGTATGACTTAGGTAATACTTTTACAGAAAAAATCAGAAGCTTTCAGACATTTAAAAGCATTCAAAACATTAGTTGAGAATGAAACTAGTTTAAAGATTAAGTGTCTAAGATTAGATCAAGGAGGAGAATTCATGTTATATCAATTTATTGAGTTTTGTGGAGACCATGGAATAAAGAGACATTTTCAGCAGTAAGAACTCCATAGTAAAGTGGAGTAGTTGAGTGGAGAAACAAAATAATTTAGGAGATGGCAAGGACAATGCTAAATGAATCCAAGATACCAGATAAATATTGGAGAGAAGTAGTTTCTACGATAGTGCATATTCAAAATAAATCATTATTAAGAGTCAATAGTGACAAAACTCCTTATGAGCTATGGAAAGACAAACTAGCAATAGTTGATTAGTTCAGATTTTTTGGTAGAAGATGCTTCATAAAGAAAACTGATGAAAAACTTGGTAAGTTTGAATCCAGAGCAAATGAAGGTATATTTCTTGGTTATTCTTGAAAAATTAAAGCTTATAAATGTTATAACAAAAGAACCAAGAAAATTGTTGAAAGTGCAAGTGTCAGGATAAAAGAAGATGGAACACAAAGAATCAATGATCTAGTAAACATTCTTGAAATCATTAAAAAGGAAGATTTTGAAGAATCAAATGAAGATGAGAAAAAGGAGAAAAAAGACACCAAAACTCCATCCAAATATTTTCAAAGAAATCATAATGAAAGTGACATCATTGGGGACATAAATGAAAGAATTCACACCAGAAGAATGATGGTAAGTGAATCTGAACAAGTTAATTTTTCTTTGTTATCTAAAATTTAGCTTAGAACTTTTTCAGAAACTAGACATGATAAGTATTAGGTTAAGGCTATGGATGAAAAATTAAATCAGATAGAAAAGAATGATACTTGGGAATTAGTGTTAGACAAAAAGATCACAATGTGATAGAACAAAATGAGTTTATAGAAATAAGTTGAATGAAAATGGAGAAGTGACTAGGAATAAAGCAAGATTTGTATGTAAAATATATGATCAGATTGAGAGAATAGATTTTGAAGAAACTTTTGCACTAGTGGAAAGACTAGAGGCTATTAGAATGTTTCTTGCATATTCAGTGTTTAAAAATTTCAATGTGTTTTAGATGAATGTCAAATCTGCCTTCCTAAACAAGAATCTAGAAGAAGTCTACATTGAGCAGCCTGAGGGATTTATTTTCTCAAATATTAGTAACCATGTATATAGTTTGAAGAAAGCATTGTATGGATTGAAACAAGCTCACAAAGCTTGGTATGCAAGACTTGATAAGTACCTATAGGATCAAGGTTTGAAGAGAGGATTTGTTGACAGTAATCTCTACATCAAAATAGAAGGTGAGCATCAATTGATTGTTGTGGTATATGTTGATGACATCATTTTTGGAGAAAATATTGAAAAGATGATAAAATATTTTTTTGATAATAAGCAAAAATAATTTGAGATGTCTATGCTTGGAGAATTGCCATTTCTCTTATGATTGCAAATATTTTAGTCAGATAAAGGAATTTTCATATCTCAAAGTAAATATGCCAAGGAAATGTTGAAAATTTTTGGTTTTGAGGATTGTGCACCAGTTGGCACACCAATGTGTATAGGAAATAAGGTGAGAAAGGATGAACATTCACCTGCTACAGATCAATCTTTGTATAGATCTATGATTGGTAGTCTTTTATATTTGACAACATTGAGGTTAGACATCATGCATGCAGTAGGTATAGTTGCAAGATATTAGTCAGCTCCAAAAGATAGTCATGTTCAGTTGGTGAAGATAATATTCAGATATATCAAGGGGACACTGGATTGTGGATTGTGGTATCTCACAGGCAGAGCTTTCACTTTTGTTGCTTATACAAATTTAGATTTGGCAAGTTTCTTGGATGACATAAAGAGTACAAGTGGATGAGCTTTCTTCCTTGGTGATATCTTAGTATCATGGCTAAGCAAAAAGCAGAATTTGATATCACTTTATATAACTGAATCATATTATATTGCGGTAGTATTGTGTTGTACTCAAGTGATTTAGATGAAGTAAATTTTGGAAGATATCAAGGTAAAATATGATGAACCTATTTCTATTTTTTGTGACAACACAAGTGTTATTAATATTTCAAAGAATCCAATAATGCATTTAAGAACAAAACATATTCCCATTATATATCATTTCTTGAGAGAGCAGGTTGCCGATCAATAAGTTAAGATGGAATATATCAGTACTACAGAGTAGATTGTAGATATTTTCACAAAAGCACTACCAAAAGACACATTTGAGTATCTGTAGGAGAAGTTGGGAGTAATTTCTTTTACTTCCCACCATTGAGGTTCAAAATCAGTTGAGGGGGATCTAAGTGTTAGCTCCAGGTAGGCCTTTTGCCACTGATGTCAAAGGGGGAGAAGAATAAAAATAGGTACAGGCACAGGTACATGTGCAAAAAAAGGTACAAGGAACATGTATAGGTCATTACAATAAGAGGGAGTTATTGTATGTTTTTCAGATGGCAGTATGTGCAAGTTTTAAGATGTGATAGTTTCAGTTTGAGGTTGCCATCAATGGCAAAGGGGGAGATTGTTGGAAATATTGTCATTGATGTCAAAGGTCTAGCATTATTGGTGATAAAGGCCCCATTACATTTAATGGTGTATTTAATATTCATATCTTGGCTAATGTGTGTTAATATTTATTTAATATTAATGAATATATTATTGGTTGCCTATAAGTCAAAAGAGGGCCCATGAAGAAGTCAAAGAGTCACGGGATAAAAGATAAAAGAGGAATGGGATGCATTTTCTCATGAAGAGTCATCTTGAGGAATTCCAAGAGTCATCATGTGAAGACAAAAGAGGGTATGGAACATTTTTCCATGAAGGGACACTTTGAGGAATAGGAAAAGTCACCAAGATAAAGACAAAAGAGGAAATGACACTTTTGCTTATGAAGGGTCACCATATGACTTTTCAAATGCAAGGATACGAAGGGTCATACAAGTTTGGCACCATTTTACATGAGGATTGAAGGGTCACAAAGGGTGAATGCCAAAGTTCATTTGGAAAGCTATAAATAAAGGCTTGAGAATCCATTTGTAATATGCAAGAGAGTGCATGGTTTGTATTTGTTTTCAAAGAGAGAAAAGTAGGAGATATTGCAGAGTTCTATCATTTGTTGAGTAAGCAACATTGAGAGATAGTTGTGTTTTATACACAAGAGGGGTTGGTGCACTTATGGATTGGTGTTCACAAATATTTGCAAGAGGTTGGTGCTCTTGTGGGTTGGTACTCATAAATAGTTGCTATGTTGGTGCTCGGCAAAGGGGTTGGTGCTCCTGCAAGTTGGTGCTTACAAAATTTGTAATTTGAGTTGGTGCTCATTCATATACTTGAAATTGTTCTCCATGGTTTTTTTCACTTTGGGTTTTCATGTAAAAATTTGGTCTCTCTCTCTCTCTCTCTCTCTCTCTCTCTCTCTCTCTCTCTCTCTCTCTCTCTCTCTCTCTCTCTCTCTCTCTCTCTCTCTCTCTTGTGTGGTGCATATTATTGTTTCAAGTTTTATTACATATCTTGAATGTGTGATTAAGTGGTTAAAGAAAAGAAATCAGATTAAGTAAAAGATATATAATATACTGATTCATCCCCCCTCTCATTATATTTAATTTTTAACATCAATGTAAAACAACTTCTTTTCAACATATCAATGTCCTTTGCTTCATTTGCTATCAAAGCCAAAACACAAACCTTTTGCATGCTTTTTTTCACTTTGTTGAGGGGTCAATCTGGTAGGCTTTAGAAACGATGGTGTTGAGAACGTGCATTCATAGACATTAGTGAAAGGCATTCATATAATCAACTCTTTTTCTTAAGCTATGCATGCCATTGGTATGAATTCATTAACATTACTAGGATTAAACATGTAAACCTCAAATTGGATGTTATCTTTGACGACACCCAAAAATAGATTAGTTAGATTTTTTTCAATGATGTCTATAATATGTAAGGAGAGATTTTGAAATTGATGAATGTAATCTTTTATAGTCTTGATTTGGCATAGTTTGGCTAGCTAGCTGAAGTAGTTTTTAGATACATTGTTGTGATAGTAGAGTTGTAACTCTTCAAAAATATCAACTATGAAACTAGGACACCCTTCTTTTTATTTTGAGTACATAACCAATGACACCAAATAAAATGCTCAGGTTCCATATATAGATAGGCCATGACAACCTTTTATGAATAGGGAGTCTGATGTATATCAAATAAATTTTCAATTTGAGTAAGCCATGTGAGCATATCCTTACCATTAAACTTGTACAAGTCGACTTTTGGAAACATCAACTTCAGCCGTAGATTGGTGCTACAATTGTTTGGATTGGGAGACCCAAACTGGAGTGGTGGAGAGTTATTTTACAAAGGCTAAGCTACAAGGTTGGATAATTGCCCAATTAGTTATTGTAATTAATCCCTCAATTCATTCATCTCCTCTCTTATCCCCATGAATTCCCCTTGAAATGCATGGAGATCATCTTTCTGCACCATGCCATGTAACTTTGATTGAAGGTGTTGAACCACCACTTAAATACTCATATTTGAACTTATGGACTCCATGCCCTCTTGGTGAGGAATTTTAGGAATTTATCGACCTTTCTTTCATCTAGGAGTGTTAGGCCCAACCATGTATAAATCTTGGAAAGGTTATAGCCCCTAAAAAAATGTATTGATAGATGACACCATTGCAGTCGCCTCACCTCGATGAATTCAACATCTATTAATGTGCATAAGGGTGAAAAAATTTAACCCAAAAAAGTTTACTTGAAGAATATACCGTTATGATCCTCTCACAGAGATGAATCTAATGACTACTAATTTGCACAAGGTTAAAAAATTTCCAGACTATTTTTTACAAATTTTTCCCATGTTTGTAAAATAAATCCACAAACAAAATTATGGTGATGAAAAAATTCAATTCTTCTTGGATCACAAGTTATGTTTTTTCACCTTCTAGTGCTCAAGACACCAAATTTAAAAAAAATGTGCCACAAAAACTTGCCCAAATCAAAGCTCTTATACCAATTTTAATGGAATTACTTAGATGATTTGCAATAATAAAATAATATATCATTAATTGAGAAAAAAATAAGCAGATTGACAACAAAAATTAGTGAAAAAATAGAATAATTGAATATTATAACTAAGCCACTTTGAGGGGGCAACCTCGAGAACAATGAAATAAGAACAAAATTCATAAAATGATCTTCTAAGACTAACTACTACTTAATATATAGAGTATACTTAGCCATGGTTATTCCATAGGCCAACCTAATAAGAACATAGATAAATGTGGCAAGAATATAAAAGAGGTATGTATTCCACAAATCGGCCACACATATCCCTAAACATGCCATAGGATAAGGGCATAAAAATAGCTATTTGACTGTTGGGGTCATTTCATGGTGGATGGGTGTATCCATAAATATATCCAAAGAGATGGGTGGGGATAACCCAAGTTATGAGAGGTGGTTCGATGGAGTGTATCTATGGAAAATATTATGTGGAGGCCTTACAAGAGATTCAGTGGATGTTTAGAGGATGGGGTGGAGTTGAAATGCATTTGGGTGAGTTATTGGTTCATGATTAATAGCCTGATGTTTATGACCATTTTCAACTTGAGTGTGAAAATAGATAGTTTGGCATCCCCCATAATGTGCCTCTAATGACACACATGTGGAGATGATATGTGTGGGATCCTTCACAGGAAATGGATATGAGTCATCCGAATCTTACAGGCCTAGATCCTATCCCATTAGAAAACATGGATCTCATGATCCACACACTAGACATTGATGATGTTGGTTTTACATTAGCCTATACATGATGGTGGTAGCCCATTGGTGGATTATTTTTTTCATATTATAGTAGACAATGCACTTACAACACACAATAGAGTAGATGTAGGTGGTGTGATAGTGGTTTATCCCCAAACTCCTCATACGAGTAAGTATATGTGTATTTTAGTGTTTTGTGTATAGTTTTATGGATTTTCATAATGTTGATATTGTTTTGTTTTGTAAGGGATGATGATTATTGGCCACTCAAAATAGAGACATCCTTCCAAGCTCTCACATGACACATTTTCGGTGAGGCAGTCCTTGGTGGGATTTTGGAAAAAGTAACAAATATTGTGGGAAAGCATGCTACCTTATTTTATCATGCAACTATAGATGTTAAAACTTATGTTACAACAATAATAGTGTGATGATGTAATTATCGATAGAGATGTGGTTAGTGTTAAGCATGATTAATTGAGGGTAGAGATCATGTGACAATAGATGCCCTTTCTTACTCCATCAATGGACCTTGGAAAAAATGTGTTTCAAGAGTACATGTAGTTATAACATGAGCATGTAACTCTAAAGGTGTGGGTTTCATATACAAGAATAGTGAGTGGCGGAGTCAATCTCACTTGAGACGATGAGTAGTTGGTAGTGAAGCTTTCTCATCACATAGTCCATTATTAGTAGAGGGTGGTGGTGATGTACAGAGCAATGATCCCATTATAGAGTGATATTATGTTGTACTTGAAAAACATTTGATATATATATATATATATATATATATATATATATATATATATATATATATATATATATATATATATGGTCTTTGATATATTTGTTCTTAGATTGGACTCGTGGAATTTTGATTTTGTACATGTTTTTTGATAGATTATTGATTTTTTTAATCTATTTGAAAGTGAAATGTGTTATTTTGATTTACAATACATGTGTGTATTTAATTTAATTGAAAACTATCGAATGAGCAAACCATCCTGACAGAAATAAGAATTGTGCACTATATTGATTATTATTCTCTTGTGATATTATATATGTGCTTTTGAATTTATATATATGGTTGTACCTTGTGGCACCTATATTTGATATTGCTCATTTGATATTATTTTTTTATAGCTCTAACCTGCATTGTGATGATTTTGCTTTGGTATCCAAATTGGAGTTGCTATTATCATGGATCTTTGTATATTTATTGTTGAATATATTGATTTAAAATGCGATAATCCTTCTATTGACAAGTTGTGTGATCTTTTCCCATAATGCACAACAATTATTATTTTGATGTCTATTAATACCATGGTAAGTGTAAAATTCCTTGATTTTTATGTACTCACGATGATGGGGAGAATGGTAGTCATTAGGAGGGAGAGTGACTAAATCTTCATCCACCAATAGATGTAGAATATTATATGATCAATCTTTTAATCTATCAAACTAGAGTGATGGTCTCTTGCTAGAATTTTTTTTTTCACTTTAGTGAGGCTTTGTAAATTGTTTTGTTTCCTTTATTGAGTACTTTGAATTGTTCTTCCTTGATAAGAACTATCTTGAGTGCCTCATTTATCTTATGAATGGATTGAAATGGATTCTCTCTTTTAGATGTTAAATTTGGATTCCTATGTATATTGATAATTACTTGCTTGCATGGAGATGATTCTGAATCGGTAACCTTTTATGTTACAGAATTTATATCACATGCATATTTGAACACATCCATGTATAATTTCCCAAAAGAGATGTAAATTTTATGCATGTCTCTCTTTAAATGGAGATAGAAGACCCCTATTAAAGATAAATTGTTTTTCCAAATCTGAAGGTTGATAAGTTAATGAAGCAAAGTATCCATGAAACAAAAAATTAAGCCTTTAATAAGCTCATTGTGACCTTGTTGTAAACTTTGTAAAGGTTCCAATGTGAGCTTAGGTAACATGTGTTTATGATAGTCAAATAAGAATGCATCCTTTAACTTTTTGGAAATAGATAAGGAGCTATTGGATAAGTTGTAAAACCATGCTGATGTATCTCTTGTAAGACTTCTATGAAAATCTTTGAGTAATATATGTTCATCATTCCTCAATTCTCCAAAATAAAGGGTACATTATGTCAAATGAGTGCAATGATCTCTGCAATCATCAAACATTGGTAGTGTAGGTATGATAAAATATTTTGGACATGGATGCTCATATACAACTTGTGTAAGGGGTTGTCCTATGATAAATTAATATTTACACAACATGATCTAGTTTGTAATGTGGAATCAAGAAATTACTTTTGAAGGTTTCCAATAGCATGCATCATGGAGATAATATGACTAGTAAGAATGGTATTGGTTTAAAAAGGTGCACTTATGGGTTGAATGTTATCATCTATTTGAAACATTGGTATAAGAATATCATGACAAATGTCATTGGATGGTTGAGGATTACATTCTAAAATAATATTAGTACCAATTTAAAGACAATTGCATGGATTATTATCTAGAATTGCATTCTAAAAGATATTAGTATTAACTTAAAGATAATTGCATTGATTGGATGGTTGAGGATGTCATTGGATGGTTGAGGATAATTTCACTATTGAAGCACACTTATACTATTACACACTAAGCAAAACTTCTCTCTTTTTTCCAAATCTGATTTTAATCATTTGAAATAAATATTAGCTAATTCAACCAAATATTATATTCAATTTAAGTGAATTATTTTTAAGTATTCAATCCATCTAGATACACACATGTAGTCAAAGGAGCACAATCGCACTAAACACTCTAAGTAGGTGAACTATGTGGGATTAATTTCTCTCTTCAAAGTATTGGATACATAGGTAATGATCAATCATCATGGGGGTGATTGGGGTTAGCTTAGCCCATTACACTTGCCCTTTTTTATTTATAGTTTTTAAGCTATTTCTAGGGTTTTAACATTGAATAAGTCATTTTCAAGTCATCCACGCATGTTCAAAGGTTAAATTTATGCACATAGGCATATTTAAAGAAAGCATAAGTAACTATACTTTTATTTAGTTGATTTTTCATAGAGGATAATATCAACCCATAGAGGACCATAGTGATAATTGATCATGTCCCATTTTGGTTAGTTCTGACCTTGAGAAATTATAGTCACAATTCATGTTGTACGTGTAGGATCCGAATTGATCATTTCCAACTATCTTCTAGTCACACATAGTTAGAATATAGGTAGAAAACAACTAAGTCTTCTTATGTTTATCATAGTTATCCGTCTTTCATTATTTTTTGATTCATCTATTCCAGTACTTTACTTTCATTTTTCTAGTTGCAAGTTATTTTACAACATTCATTATCTTTTTATTCATTTTATCTTAATTATAATTAATCACCAAGTTAATATCAAATTCTGATAAAACACAATGCAAGTATAAAAGGATAAATAATTATGAATGTAATTTAGCCACTGTGAATCAAATGTCTCCATTAATGTGTGTTTTATGCACATCACAAGTTGGAGTATTCACCCCCTCATTTTAGAATCACCAGATATGACCCATGACACAAATTATATTTTATGGTTTTTTAATGGATCCTAGGGGTGGAATATATTGGCATTGTAATGTATCGTCACAAATATTTGAAATTGATCTGTGTGATTAACTAACACTTATGTAGAACAACACTTCAAACTAAATAAAATGGTTATTTAAAATAATTCCTATCCTACTACATAATGAATGTGATGGAAGAAATAGTTGAAATAGAGGAAAAGGTAAGGCATAAAAGAGTATTATATATTTTTTGATCTATCTTTTGCTAAAGCAAACATTTCATAAAACTTACTATGAAATAAAACTATTATTTGTTAAATTCAATTTTCTAACTTGAATATGAACGAATATACTGCCACAGTCTAAGGAATCAATAAAATTAATAAACTTAACAAATATTATTTAGGAAGATGATCTATTACATAAAATAACATACACACTTCCATCTACAAATAGTATATTAAAATCTTAATCTAATCAATTCATTTATAAAAAGCAATAAATTTATCTAATTGATGAAAGTTATTAACTAAGAAGATACATACCCTTATCTAATTGAGAAAGGGAAAATAAGAAACTATCAACATATTGACATAGGAAATTCTTCAAGAATATCTTCTTTTAGTCAAATTGCAATGTGTTCCTACACTTGCAAAATGATTTCATCTTATTTTTAATAGGATTATTATAGAGAATTTATCAAGATAATGAGAGAAATAAATCATCACAACTAACACATCATAGCATATTTTTTTCACTACCAGATCACAACAAATTCATAGTAACTTTACACGTCTCAAGAATTTAACTCTGATAGGTCCTAGTTTTATAACCTTCTCCATTGTGAAGAATGCTAAATTTATAAGTAAATATTTGGTCATTGTGATTTAATTTCCTTTTGGGATCATAATAGAAACATTTTAACAATGTTTACATATGATTTATAGCTTTGGTCAAATCATCAATGGATCACTATGGATTAAATAATCCCCTTTGGAATATATCTCTTTGAAAGTAGCAATTCTGTGTAAAATTTAGCTTTGGCCAATTTTATCTCTTGCACGACTATTTATGAATTTTTTGATGTGACTTCCTCTAATAATCATGACCTTCCATGTGGTATGATTATGGAATGGTTGGCCTCAAGTATTTATCTTTTATTTTATGTTCATTTTTTCTTTTGTAAACTAAGGATGCATTGCATTTATAAAAGTTACAACCTTTATCTCTTTTATATTTCAATGTCCATGTTTCATCTTTTATTTTGGATTCATGTGCCTTTGATTTCACCATGACCAATTGGAATGTTGCACATGGTATTTTCATATTGATTCACATCAATGGAGTCCACAATCTTTCAAATGTCTTTTCTGTGAGGCTTTGGATTCATGATTTTAGAAAAATTCCTTCATGTATTCAATGCATCCACACTTTGGCCTTTGGTTTTGATTGGGACTGATTGAGATGAAACATACTATTATCATATTCCTTCATAGTCACATAATGGATTCACAATTTTTTATTGAGATCCATGGGCCCATTACTCACTCAAGTTCACTTTACCTTGTCTATGCATCTTCATCTTTGTTATGGCTTTGAGGATTTACAAGTGGAACCATGAGATTTCCATTAAATTTCATACAAAATATTTTCAATTCATTCTAATATAGCAATGATCATAAAGGCCACAAAGTCCATAATACTATTCATCTTACAATGCAAACAAGAACAAATGACAACATTTGTAGGAACCACACTATTTGATGTTTAGAATTCAAAACCTATGGTTTTAAATTCAAGTGGAAACTACATAATCAATGAAAAATAATTTCATATTTTAAAACAAATATTTAAACATTAGTTTAGTCTCAATCACATGATTGTTTTATAATAATTTATTATTAATTGATGTATTAATTGTGATAAAATGTATATAAGAATAACAAATGTTGTAGAGAACTTGTAACTAGCAAAATGAAAGTAAAGTAATAAAATGTAAAATGATCAAATGAATGAAATAAGATAGCCATGAAAAGTACAAATATGAAAAGAAAACTTAGCTGATTCATGCTTGTTAGGTTGATTGTGTGCAATTAAAAGGTGGTTAGAATGATCAAATTAGCTAGATTATGCAGGTGTAACTAAAACTCAAACTATCACTATTCAAGATCAAAAGTGATTGGAAGCAATCAGGATCAACTATCATTATTATCCTATGTGGATCAATCTTGACCTCTATGGAAAAATAAGAAACTAATGGCACAATCTCCTATGCCTTCTTAAAATATGCATGTGTGCAAAAAATTGACCTTCACCTATGAGAGGATCACCCACAAATGACTTCTCTAAATTTTAAACCCTACTAGGGTTTATAATAGTTGAAATCTTACAAAAAAAAGATGGGAGTGTAATGGAATAAGCTAACCCCATTCACCCCTAATGATTGATCACTTCCTACATATCCAATACTCTGAAGAGGGAAATCAAGCCCACATAGTTCTCCCATCTAAAGTGTTTAGTGTCATAGTGCTCCTTTGGTTACATCTATACATCTAGAGATGGATTGAATATATGACAATGATTTACTTGAATTAGATAAAATAGGATCATGACTTGGCTAAAGGTTACTTCAAATGAATATAATATAATTTGTATATAATAGGGAAGCTTTGCACAGTGTACAATAGTGTAAGTGTGCCTTAAATATTGAGATTGTTAAGTAGTAGAATAGGTGACTTAGAGGGGCATTTATGGTAATCCAAAAGGGGAAATCGTCACTCTAGCTATATTAAAAACATAGACCAAATTTTAAGGGAGGGTTTAACTTTGAAAAAGAACCACTGCTATAAAGAGACAAAATCAACCCATAGGCATCAGGATCAACTAGTCATCTTAACCCATATGGGTTGATTTTAACTTGGAATGGTGACACCTAATATTGAGTATTTGAATGGTTGTACTGATGCTTAGATACATTTTTAAAAATAAATAATTTTTGATGTAGGTGTAAACAATGACTTAGATGGGATTGGTCTTTACAAGTGCTTATAATAGAGCGAGGTGGAAAATATGAGCAATTTGAGGGCTCAAGTCAATAAAAGTAATTATGGGAAAAAATTGACATTATCAAGTATTCATGACTGAATTTGAGTGCCTACATTCCACCTCTTTAATATATAAATAAAATTACTAGTGTAAAAGGAAAGATGTACCTAAGTATTTACAACACTCTTGGCCTTTGAGCAGATACTTCAATTGTGTAGGGAACTTTAACTAAACAAACCCTACAACAATTCATGAAGTAGTAATTTGTTCTTTTGAAATATAAAAAAAAGCTTAAACTTTGAAAATTAAAACTTTGAAAAGTAAAACCCATGTTACTTTTTTACTTTTTTTGAAGATGATGCTTCCTTGAAGCACTAGAGCATTGGTGTTGCCCATGAGACACTTGGAGAAATTGGTATCTTTATTAAACCATGGTGAATTGAGGGTTATCAATCCTCAATTTGAAGTGAACTTATAAAATATAACCCATAAAGGGATGTATAAACCTCAACTTTCTTTGTTGATCTTTGTAATGCTAAGACATAAACAAGTTGGAATCTAAAATAGATTCATAATATATAATGCTAGAGGGCGTTGAATCTCTAAGTTATGGATTATGCATTTTAATTGAAATAACCACAACATATGGCTTATATTTAATTGTCAATTCATTCCTTAATTCCTGTATGTATGATCAAAATGCATAACACCCATGTCCCTACCATGACCTCATATAACAAGTAGTTATTGAAAATGTGGCATGGATTTGTATCATGCCCCTTGAATTTGAACTAGTAAAATATGTGCATGAATATTTATCATGCCCCCATGTGAGAAATGTAATTGTAATTATATGTAGATGTAACCTTTGTAATTTATGTTTGTAACTTGTGTGGATATACACATGTATATGCACCAAAATGTATGAATATGTAACCTATTCCTATAATGTGAATGCCTATGCCCCCATAATTTGTACAAATAACTAAATTTTGAGCTATTTTGAATTCTTTGAAACTATGTTTTGTACCCAAAATTGATTTTGGATTGTAGAGGATCATTTATTGATTGAAAATCCCATTGAAATGCCCCCTTTTGAGGTGATGGATGTATACTAAAAGTCATTCATCTAAAAAAAAAGTTAACTGTATCATGCATATCAAGATATATTAATTGAATATAATAGCATATATGAAAAGATATGTCATCATAGTAGGATATGTATCATTCAAAGCATGTATGAAACATATGAGTCAAGGCCTAAAGTGTCAAATTTTTATAAATGTATCAATAGAGCTCATAGTAGAAGTTGTAAAAGAAGAAGTGTATGCAATAGTTAATGCATGATATGGTTCATGACAATCATCAAAATCAACAAGTTCAACAAACATAGAAACACAAAAAATGCAATGTCACTCAAAATTAATAATGTTGTAAACAAGGGACATGCTCAAAGGTTACACAAAACATAGGGCCAAGGGCCATAAGCAATGGACATATTTAAATTTCACACATACCAAGAAAAAATCTCATAAATATGTTCAAGCAATAGTTGCACATAAGGTCCAAGGGCCACACACAATAGATAAGAAAAATCTAATCTACTATGTATAGGTAATAACATAAATGGAGCATGAAACTAGTAATATGGTCTACACCATGTATATATAATGTGATCATATCCTAAAAATGACATATCCATGTACACAATGTAAGATATAAATGTTAGTAAGAGATTTGTAAAGAGTATATAGTGTATTACAATATAGGAATTAGAGAAGGGTAACATTTATATATACTGTAACTTTTGGATAAGATGCCCCAAACATGACATGGACATTATTTTAGAATAAAGTCCAACATATAAGTCCATAAAAAATTATATGTCCTAAAAAACACTAATAAATGTTGGTGAAATGCATGTGTGATAGTAAAAGATTGTCACCTAGCAATCATTAGATAAATAACATATGAAAATGATGTAAAATAGATGTCTAATCATTCATGGTCATGATTTTGTATTTGTATAATATGTTGAATATTTTTAAAACATTTGAATTTTTAGTACTTTTTTGAATTTTGAAACAAGAACCATAAAGACTAGAAAATAAAACCTAAGTTCAAAATAAAAAGAAAAAAAAGGGATCTAAACAATCTGCAACATAAATTGAGTTGAAATATACATTGAATATGATGGCATGGCAATGTATGGGCAAGATTCCCCCACTATATATGTGGATGGTAGCTAAAAAATTCATTTGGGAGATAGAATAGGGATGTAGAGGAATGGTTGTACATCCTCATCTCATCAAATGTACATTTGTCAAGGTATGTAACACTTTTGTGTATACAAAAGAAAAATTTAGTATAAATAATAATGTTACGTAAACTTAGATTGAGTATAATATTAAAAAATTGTATGTATTAAGGATCTGTTTGATCAATTTTTTAATTTGGCTATGTAAAATGCTACATGTCAATATCAAAAAGGTTAATACAATAGTGATAATTGATCTTGAAAGTTTTTAGTCGATACTATCTATGATAGAAAATATAGTATGTTTTATTTATACTATGAAAACAACATGTTAAATGACATATAATGGTAGCATGAGATCCATGCTTTTGGACTATTCATATTAGGAAATTTGAAAAAGAAAATCCAAGAGACCAAAAAGACACAAAGAGATAAGTCCTAGAATATTGATCGAATTTATCACATGCCTAAAAAGTGAAAGAACAACATGATGAAGTAATCAAGAATCTACGTAAAAATGATTTTTACTTTTTTGATTACTTAAATGTTGTTTACTTTTTAGAATAATTAAAATTGGAATGTGTTAACCAATGATCCCCTTGAGAGGAGAGCCATAATAAGGATCTATAATAAACTCTACAAAGGTCACCTTTTGTGGATGAAAAGTGCTAGATGTGGATGATTCAGAATCAAAAAAGGCATCATGTACTGTAATGAAACTATCTAGATCACTTCTCATGTAATCCTATGTGGGAGGAGTAGGTCTAGGATACTTAAGATGGTTTAAAATTTTATGAGTAGTAGAACATTGTTCCAAATGTTGTGTTCTTTGTCGAACATATTGATTGGTATGTATCACCAATTTAGAAGATGTTACATGTGATGGTGATTTTTGTGATCTTACCACATTTTTATGATATGCTTATTTTTGCATTGGTTGTTTTTGAGACTTTTGCACTTTTTTTTGAATTCATTGCATAAAAATCTTTTACATAGGTGGAATAATTATAAATGTGCATTATTCTTGAATAGATGTATAAATGCACTGCGATGGTGGATGGGGTGGAGGTACTATACATTGTAGAGGGTATTGATATATAATTCCTAAAACATATGACCACTTGATTACAATGAATATAATTTAGGCATCTATATACCATGGAAGGTACAACATGTTGATTTTGTAACTAAGGTCATCCTAATATCATGGCAAGGGCCCCATTCTATGGTAGAACTAGAAAATGAGAAGATAATATAGAAGGAGCCATTTGAAGAGGAAACAAAATGTGTCTCAAAGTAATTTATTTTTTCCCATTGAATGTTTTAGATGTTGTTCATAAATCATGTTGTGTGTAACCTAATTAATGGAGTAATGTCATTGTACATGAGTTCTCACTTGATCTATTATCAATTAGTACACTTTGAATGAGTTGTTTATCAATATATGCTCATATGTATAAGATACAAAAATAAGAATAATCATCCACTATCTCATTATTATCAAAGGTAATCATAGGAAATGGTTGGGATGTTTGAGTAATTGTACAAATGATTCCATCTAATGGATGATCATATGACTCAGGAGGTGGGTATGCATGATAAGTATGATGCATTGTTGAATTATCCTTGTTTGTCTCATGCTTTGGGAATGACTCACTAAAAATATTGAATTTAGAATTTGCATTTTGTTGATTCGTAGTTTACTATGTAGGAGTGCCTAGCTTAATGACATTGATAAGATTTTGAATATGGTCTTTAAGCTTAAAAATTTTGTTGGTAGAGTGTTTGTTGCATTTGTGGTAATCATAATATGAATTGTTATCTGATTTAACCTTTTTAGGGCTTTACAATGAAAAGCCTTTGTTTGGTTAAGGGGGTTGAGATGACTAAATTAGCTAAATAAATATGAAATAATTAAGTACTGATTTATTATGACCTTTGAATTTTTTTGAAATTCTTAAAATAGTAATAAATAGCCATAAATAGAGACTTATCTAAAAAATAATTTTTGTGGATGATCTAGGTCCTAAAAGTTTAGATATGGGCAATAGTTTGTGTCATCAACAAGATTCTAATGTTTAATTATTTACTGGATAATAGCACCCAGTATGGACAATAGTGCCATCTATGTGTAGTGTCCTCAATGTGGGACTAATATCCCTCTTGTGGGATTGTTATTATTTTTTGAGAGCACCAATGCCTATCTATGTATGTCATGTTCCTATGTGACTTAAACTTGGAGCTTTATATTGTGTCTGAAAAAACTGATTTAATGTGTAAACCCTAGTCTCTTTGTAAGCATGACATGCACAATATTTTTGTGTGTTTTAGGAGGATGGACTAGACATCTTCAACACCCCACTATGTAGAGAGTTGTTTACATACCAATACTCTAAAGAGGGATCAAGTCTGATGTAGTTCTCCCACCTAGTGCCTGATGCAAGTGCAAGTGAATGCCAAAATGAGAGTGGCCTTGAATGCCTTGAATGTGCTTGAGATTTGAAATTCTTAAAAATTAGGCTTAAGGTTGTTGTAGATGGTATAAAAGGTAGGGTATAATAGGAATCAAAGACCTTGATTTTGCACAACTTTGTCTTTGGTTTGAATAAATTTTGCATCTATTTTCCATCTCGTGAATAGAGGTGAATCAAACTTGAATTTATAGGGTTCTGTTATTTATGCTGATAATAAAATGAGCTTAGTTCAACCTTATGAGGGTTACACATTTAAAAAAATATCCATTGAGAAGAGCTAGGGATAAGGACAATAGCTTTCAGTTGGGGACACTAACACCATATGGTTGTAGTCTCTCAAATGTGGTGCTAATGTCTTCTTTGTAGACTGTTAAGTAATTTGGATTGGGGTCTAAGATGATAGTTTTAGGACCATGTTATGATTATATATATGTGAATGTGGTCTATTGAATGAATAGAAAAGTAAGTCTAATGCTCAATGCTAGGTATATGGCTAGTCTAAGGATATGTTAACTCAAGCGATAATCTTAACATCTAATTACTAGCATTAGGTGATTATATTTGCCCTATTTATGCTAGTAATGTAGCAAATCAAAATGACTAGAATAAAAGAAAAAGAAGCAGACCTAGACATACCTTGGAAGTGAAGCTCATATAGCTGAGTTTGAGTATGTGAATCTAGGTCTATGAATTTGAAACATGATCCAAATTAATGTCCTGAAATGAAAGATGAAAAAATTAGTCCTTACTTAAGAGATGATCAAAATTAAAAGACTATGATGAAATGAAATACTTGAGTAAAGATGAGTAAGGAGAGAGGAAATGAATAGATACACCTCATTAGGTACATGAACTAATGCATGAACCTAGTGACAACCTATGTGTGTGAGTGTGCATAGTGATCATATCATTTAATAAATTGAACTAAGCAGATGGCTTGCTCAGTTCTCATATGGGTTGCTCAAGAACTCAATCCAATTTTAACTCCATTTCCATCCACTAATTGATGGATCCTGATCTTTATGAATATCTTGGATAAGATTGTGTGTCTAACCCTTTGATGTAGGTGGATCAAGAACTCAAGTGGGATATATCTCCATCATTGCCCACCTATGTGAAGTAGATGCATTTGTATCTATATTTCATAAATTGATAAAAGTATCTAACTGAGTAAATCTAACTATGTATTCAACTCCACGGCCACTTAGGTATATTCGACAGCTTTGGGCCACTCGAGAATGCTAACTACTGCAGATGGAGTAAGGCATTAATCTAGTGATAACTTGAAATTAGATAACAAGTTATACAACATAGAGAATGACATGGAGTTTACCATTTCATCTAATCAACCAATCTGTAGCTAAGAATATGGAAACTATTTGTTGCACACATGCCCCCAATCTGGGATTTGAGTTTATTGAATCTAAATTAAGTATGTAATAGCTAAACTTGTGTACCTGATATGAATGTATGAGTGACCATGCCACACATGATACCCCCAAATCTGAGTAAATGGTATGAATCTGAGCTAAAATGAATGAATCTAAGCTAAATCTAAACAAAACTACCAAACTTGTGATTGTATCTATGTAAATATGTATTGTACCTAGTGTACTAGTTTGAATGATCTGGACAGTCCTAAAGCTATGGTTACTAGAGAGTAGTGCCATGTAGTGGATAATATTACCCTATGGTGCTAGTGTCTCAATATGGGTGCTAATGACTCCTTAATTTGATTTTTGAGTGATATGGACTAAATTATAAATCTCTAATCTATTATATGTCTGCCTTGAGTCTGATGTTTTAAATTGAGCATGTGTGCTAAAATTTATCTATGAAAAATAATGTAGGAGCTTGATTTTTATGACAAACCCCTATGAATTCCCTTCATTTTAAGGGTGTTTGTGAAACCTATGTAAGAACCACCCTCTAAATAAGTAGCTCTACAAAATGTGTTAATTAAAACATGTGCATGATATTCCAATATAATATACAAATGTAACATCAGAATGTAAATGTATATGATCATAAGTAGGAAACTTAATGTATGTTGTAATCTAGCCTTTGCACAAGGGTTTCAAGATAGATGTAAGTATTGTATATATTAGAAAAATCTGAGTAACTACCTATGGGGATGGGGCATGATGTCCATCAAGGCTCCCAAGTAAGATAGGTTAGATGCATGAGGTCCCTCATGGCATTGAAAACTGGTGTGTGTGTGTGTGTGTAAAAAGCAAATACAAGTGTCATGGTGTAGAAGCTTATGAGGAAGCAAATATAAAAACACATGAGGCACATAAAAGGTAGGCCAAGGGGTCATAATACAAGGGACATGGGCACATGTCACTAAATATGAGAATGAAGACGTACAAGGACATGTTCAATGTCCACATACATAAATAATAAACAATTTGGCATATAGCCACCTAGAAGAACATGTTCAAATGTCCACGTATAGAAGCAGGAAAGCACACAAAAGGGACATGGGCACATGTCCAAGACATACAAATAGAGAAGTGGCATAGAAGCCAAAGAACAATGACATTTTCAAATGCCCTCAAAGATGGAAGAATCATAGGAAACACAAGCAAGTCTAATCTAGGAACTAGAAATGACATGCATAATTATGTAGTACAAATATATGTAGATGTTAGGATGCATAAATACTAAGTCTAACTAGTGATAGTCGACAAAAAATTTATGCAATGGGGAGCAATGATCAATATCAAGACACATCAATGCATAAACTAGGATGTATAGTATGAAAATATAAAACTTGGTTATAGAAGCTATATAGGAGATGCCCCAAAGTGGGCAGATGTATCAATTTATAAACTTGGATCAGTGTAAATGCCCCTAATGGGTAGATGATAGTTGGTCTAGATCAGTGTAGTGGATTGGATTCCTATCTAGAATCTACAAGTACTCAACAAGAATATAAGTGAAACATATGTGTATGATAAAAGTGATTATACTAAGATAGCTATTAATATGTAATATATGACAAGTAGTAAAAATGTAAACATAACAATGCATACAATCTATAAAAAAATTTATTTTTTAAATATTTGAATGTTTTTGTATTTTGACATGTTATATTATTTTTGTGTTTTCTGAGTATAATCTATGTACAAGCAAATGAAAATAAACTATGTACAAGGAGTGAGAGAGAGAGAGAAAGTAAATACTAGAAATGTAAATGAAATAAAATGCAAGTAAAGTGTAATGTCTGCATAGACCCAAGATTACATTCATGCAATGTGGATAATCAAATGATGGATCTGGTAGAAGATCATCTAGTGTTTGATACTAAGCCTGAATAAACTTAAATAAGTCATCACCATCATGATTGTCATACCAATATGTATATATTAGTGGGGTCTAGTCCTTGGCATGAGTTTGGAGTCTGTGCATCTGAATGGCATGTTGCTGAACTATGTAAGATATCTCTTGCACAGTCCTAAGGTAAACCACATTAGACTGTGGAGTATCTATGTGAAACCTATGTCTCTCATTGATTTCATCATGTAAAATATGAACCATGTGTCCATCACAAGTGAATGCCAAACATCTCTTTGACTGACCAACTATAGCATCCATCACTTGCAACCATGTACTGTCGAGTGTAGCCTGTATATGGGTGTCTTTGCTTAAAATGAATAATAAAGTATTGGCCACCTAGGGGCCACATGAAACTAGTAATGTAACATGTCCAATGGAGTCTTGATAGTGTATAACATGTTGTAGCTCACTCTCCTGATGACGAATGTGGTGTAAAAATCCCAAAGTGCAAGTATTAGGATTAGAATCCTCATTTATAGACTCATGTGGAAGATATCTATTTGATACAAATATATGTATAGTCAATGGATCATGTCATGAATATTTATGTCAATGATGACTCTATCGTGGTGCTTATATCTGTGTAGTAGCTCATATGACTGGTGGTGGTGCCTTTGGAGGTGAAAGCTGTATAATCTATATTGTACCCTTAGCCTTAAATTTATTTAGCTTATGTTATAGTGCTACACATGTGTTTGTATCATGTCTTATGAGTCTATGTAAGTGTCAATATGGTTGCCCTACCTATGGTCATAATATGTTAGCTGATATGTGTCAAACTATGGGTAATAACATCAATCCTCTATCAAGTAATAACTATAATATATGGTGTGGTCTATCTTGTGAGCTCCTTGCTTAATTTTATATGACTGAATCAGTATCCAAGGATGTTGGCATATGTACTAAATGGATCAAGGGATATATTGTTGACTGTGGCTGAGTATGGGATCTTGTAGTTGTAGAATCCTAAATAATTGATTCTACTAGTGTATGATGAGGTATCAGTGCCTTTGAATTATCTATGTATTCCCTTGGGCCCAATGGTGTAAAGATTAATCCACATAAATAATCATCAATGTTTATAGTTGGTTGATCATCCTCTTTAGTGGCCTATGAATTTGTGTCAAAATTATGAATGTAAGCCTCTTCTGAATTGATAAGTAGTGGTAACTAGGTTGTGATAATCTCATCATTTATCCTAAATGAGGATGTCTTTACTATGAGAAGTTGTTCTTCTATGCTCAGTGAAGGTAATTGTGCATGGAGAGGCTATTCTTCTATCATCAGTGAAGGTAACTATGTTCAGAGAGGTTGGTCCTCTATCATCGATGAAGATGCCTATGTTGTAGGAAGTTCTGAAGGTGGTATATGAATAGTATTACTAGACTCCACCACCTCATAAGTATGCATCCACTCATTTAGAATCTGATGAGGTGGGGGTTTGATGAGAACATGAGGTGTCCCATCTAATGATGTACTCTGTGTTAGAGGCTCCATGAGCCATCAATATATAAATGGTTGATTATCTGTTGGACATGTGTATAGGTACTCATAATGTAAAAATTTGACACATATGTGAAGAGTGGAAGGTACAACCTCTATAACATGTATCTAGGGTCTTTTGAGTAGTGAATTATAATATAAATGGTTTGACATGACTTGAAAGTGTGTAGATAATGTCCAATGTGATTGATCTCAATGTTTGTCTAAAAATGTCATCAAATCCTCAGATGTTCTTGTATGTTTTTTGAATAGATTCTATATCAAACCCCATGGTTACAAAAATGTGAGGTTACATATATTGAGTCATGAATCATTGTTGATGAGAACTCATTTAATAGATATGTTGTTGATTTGAGCTTGAATAAAAAGTGGCAAGTTTTGATCAATGATTGATTGTGAAGGTTAATCCTCATTGGAAAAAGATATCACATCCTTCACATCTTTTATAGTGTTCATGATAGATGCAAAATAGGATGGCTTGATATCACAAGGCACAAATGTGTGATTGAGTTTTTGAAATAAAATGTCTTTGAAGATTATTACTTTTTGAAGTAATTCCAAGATAGATATTTAATATGGTGTATTCCTCAATTGATCCACAATATCAAATTCTCTTTAGTGATCTTTGGGTGTTTTTGTAGTGTGTTGGGGATGAGGAGGAATGGTAGGGTTACAATACTCTTGTATAGGCTGAGGAGGCACCCTATTCTACATAATGATATCTCTAACCACATGATCTACTATTTTCTTGGTGTGAGTAGTATAGGTGGGATGGAAGTGTAGATAATCAAGTGGTCTAGGTGAAGGTGGAAAAAGGGATTCCTCTGAGTTCTTTGTCATCTAGTAGTAACTAGAGGTAGGTCAAAGTGATCCATATAGTAATGATCTTAAAAAAATGAGGCTCACATGATGGAAGATCAATATGTGAAACAAGCTTAGCTCAAACTGAATCCATGATAGGAGTAACATATATGTGTACCTTTTGACAAAAGGTTGGTAATAAACATTCTAAGTAAATTACCAAGCTTTGTACCATGAAATGAAAGATAATTTTTGTCATGATAATCATGGTAGCAAGATATAAATTGAGACTGAGTAACTACTATAAATGTGAACCCTAAGGTTGTATAGGGTTTAGGGTTTTTAAATCTAGGGTTTCTTTGTACTAATTTAAATTATATGTAAAATAAATTGAAACCCTAATGTGAAATTGATTTAATTTACCTAGGTTGTCTAAAAAAATTAGAAAATTAGAAGTATGCAACCCTAAATATATTAAACAAAATTTGGATGAATGTAAGCTAGGGTTTGAAGCAATGTTTGAAGTAAAATGGGTTCACCAAATGATTTAACCTTTGTAGGGTTTTACAATGAAAATCCTATGTTTGGTTAAGGGGGGTGAGATGCCTAAATCAACTAAATAAATATGTAATAATTAAATATTGATTTTTTATGCCCTTTGACTTCTTTTGACCTTATAAAAATAGTAATAAATAGGTATAAATAGAGAATTATTTGAAAACTAATTGTCATGGATGATCTAGGTTCTAAAAGTTTAGATCTGGGTAGTAATATGTGTCATCAATAGGATTTTGATGTTCGTCTATTCACTAGACCGTAGCACCCAGTATGGATAGTAGTGTCATTTGTGTGTAGTGTCCTCAATATGGTGCTAATGTCCCCTTTGTAAGATTGTTCCTTTTTTTGGGAGCACTTGTGCCTATGTCTGTATGTCATGTTCATGCATGATTAAAACTTAGAGCTCTATGTTGTGTTTGGAAAACTTGATTTAATGTGCAAACCCTAGTCTCCTTGGAAGTATGTCATGAGCCATATTTTTTTTTGTGTTAGTAGGATGTATTGGACATCCTCAACACCTCACTATGTATAAAGTTGCCTACATACCAATACTTTGAAGAGGGATCAAGCCTGATGTAGTTCTCCCACCTAGTGCTTGATGAAAGTGCAAGTGATTACTAGAATGAGAGTGGCCTTGATTGCCTTTAACCTACTTAAACTTTGAAATGATTGAAAATTGGGTTTAGGGTTACTATAGATGGTAGTATGTAGAAAATAGGGAAGAATATGGATCAAATACCTTACTTTTGTACAACTTTGTCTTTGGTTTGAATAGCTTTTGCATCTCTTTTCCATCTAGTGAAAAGATGTGGATTAGACTTATATTTATAGGGTTATATTACTTGTGCAGATAAGAAAATGAGCTTAAGTCAACCCTAAAAGGGGCACACATTTGAAAACTATCTATTTGGAAGAGTTAGGGATAAGGAAAATAATGCCCAGTTGGGGACACTAGCACCATGTGGCTGTAGTATCCTAAATGTGGTGTTAATGTCCTATTTGCAAACTACTAAGTAATTTCGATTGGGGTCTAATATGGTAGTTTTGAGACTGTGTTATGACTAGATGTAGGTGACTATGGTTTTTTTAATGACTAGAAAAGTAAGTCTAATGCTCAAGGATAGGTCTATGTCTAGCCTAAGATAGGTTAGCTCAAGTGACACTCTTAACATTCAATTACCACTCTTAGGTGATTACACTATTGAATGATTTACTTTATGGTCTACTCATGTCAACATGTAGTGGTGGAGGTAAAGTAATTAGATTGCATTCAAATAAAATTTGTAGTAATTTATGAGTTGGTTGTGATAATTTAGAGAATTTCCTTCTTGGTTGATATGATAAGACTAACTTAAGACTAACTTGCTTGAAGGTTGAGATATAACATTAACTATGATCTTTGTATCAATTTTAGTATCTATTGAATTAAATTTGTAATATGGTTTGTTTTAAAACTTCATTGAAGAAGTTTAAGTAAGGTGCATATTTGAGATTGTTCAAAAGTGATAAGTTTGGCTTCCATTTATCTTATTGTACGATAAAATTCCTCAAATGTTCTGAATTTCTTGAAAATGGTTGACTCATTCAAAGGTGCAAGCAAAATTTGTCTAAAGATATCTTTTAATTCATTATTTTCCAAGGTGTTCATCATTTTGGCAAACATGGTCTTGTAACAATGTACATAGTTAATAATAGGCTCATTAGTTACTTATTTAAGCTTAGTAATTTGTGCATAAGAAAGATTTTCATCAATGTTGATAGCAAAATGCTTGAGAAACTGATCTACTATTGGATTGAATACTTTGAATAATTAGATAGGTAATTCATAAAACTAATATAAGACATAATATTTTAGGATTTTTGGAAACAACTTAGTTACCAACTTGTCATTCAAAGCTAATCTAGACACACCACATGAAGAGATCGAAGGCGTTGTATTGAATCTCCTTTACTTTCATATGGTGAAAGTTTAGGAGCTAAAAAAGGGTAAAGGATATTGTGTAATCTCAAGCACAAATGGATTATGAAGTAAGGCATGTGCATCCATCATTTAACTAGATTTTGGTATACCTTATTTTGACTACAACACCTTAATATACAAAGCTGAAATAGTTTGCATGAGGGATTATGTAACAAACAAGGTAGGTGATGTATTATGTGTAGCTATCAAGGATTCTGTATGAGTCATTTGGTTGGGCATGAGAATTGATATTTATTATAAGCATTGTGTTTCCCCCAAACCCAAAGGTGTAGATGCAATGATAGTGTCAATAGTAGAGGTAATAACAATTGTGGCAGGGTTAATAAAAAGTTGATCAATATTACTGTCAAAGTTAATTTTTTCTTCAAATGTGCTAGTGTAAGCATGTTTATTTTATTCTTGTCAAGATATAAATAGAAAATAATCAATTCCATCTAGGTGGGCATCAAGATATTCACTAACTTACTTTGCATCAACATGATCAAATATGTTTTCCTTATTAGAATAAGATTCATGGGCCCTGCCATTCTCTATAGTCATAATAATCCCATCAAGCGGGTGCATAGTAAGGATGTTTGCATAGTAAGTCTTATAACATCCTAAATGTATAATTGTTATTTTTATCATGTGATACTTGATTTTAATTTTTTTTTGCATTAATGGCACTTGTGTCTTAGCATGTGATTTGATTCATTTTATTACATGATTATTTATGATGTTCCTTATTAGGGCAAGAAAACATGCAATGAAAACTAGGAAAGCTTAAAGAAAAATTGCTCATTCATTTTTAGCCATATATTCTTTTCAAATTGAGAAGCAAGAAACACAAAATTGAAATTTATATCCTAAATAAAGGATTTTTTTGGTGTATGGCGATTAGTAAATACCCCTAAAATCCAATGTCAAAATAAAATGACTTTAGTGTCAAATATCAAATGTGAAGTCAAAAGAAAGTGCTTTTAGTGTCAAATATTGAATCCAAAGTCGAAAGAAAATTATTTTAGTGTTCGATATTATATCCAAGGTCAAAAGAAAATTATTTTAGTGTCAGATATTTAGGAATTTATCTAAATCCTAAGACAATTTTTTTGAAGTAATGCTTGATTAAAATGTATGGGTTCACCAATATATTTTATCATAATTTAGAATCAATTGGTGTATTAACTTTAATTAAGATAAAATGAATAGAAGGAAATAAAAATACTATAAATAACTTGTAATTAGTGGAAGGAGAGTAAAGTACTGAAATAGACAAATCTCAAATGAATGAAATAAGCTAACTATGATAAATACAAAGAGGAAAATAAAAATTAACCGATTCATGCCTATTAGATTGAAAATGTGTGATTGAAAGGTGCTTGGAATGATCAGATCATACCTAATTTTTTGTGTGAAACTAAAAATGGAACTATCACTATTAGGGTCAAAACCAATTGGAAGCAGTTTAGATCGAATTCCATTACTATATTTTGTGGGTCAATCTTGACAACTATGGAAAAACATGAAACTAAGGGCACAATCAAGTGTGCTTGCTTGAAATATGCTTGTGTTCAGAAATTTGACATTTAACTATGTGAGAATGACCTACAAATGACTTATACAAAGTTGAAACTCTACTAGGGTTTGCAATAGCTAAAAACCTAAAAAAATAAAGGGAGAGTGTAATAGGCTGATATGACCCCATTCACCCCTGTGATGATTGATCTCTACCTACAAATCAAATACTTTGAGGGAAATCAAACCCATTAATTATCCAACCTAGAGTACTTAGTGAGATAGTGCTCCTTTAGCTACATGTATAAATCTATAAATGGCTTGAATACTTGGTAATATTTTGTTTAGATAAAATAGGTTAGTGACTTGGCTAAAGGACACTTCAAATGAATAAAAGCAAATTTTTAAAGAATAGGGAAGATTTGCTCAATGTGCAATAGTGTAAGCATGCCTCAAATATTGAAATTGAAAAGAAGTAGAATATGTGACTTAGAAGTGAATAGAAATTCAACATGGTAAATCCTCACGCTTCCTATCCTAAAAATATAGATCAACTTGTAAGGGAGAGTTTAACTATGAAAAAAGAACCATTTTTGGAGAGGGACAAGATCAATCCATAGAGGTCAGGATTGATTGGCCATCCTGATATGTACAAGTCAATTTTAACCTAGAATAGTAATGCTCAATATTGAAAATTTGAATGTCTGTACATATGCTTATAGATATTTTTAGGAATTAAGAACATTTATGGAGGTGTAAAACAACAAATTAAAAGGGATGGATCCACACAAGTGCTTAAGATAAAATGAGGTGGTGAAACAAGACCAATTTAAGGGCTGAAGTCACTTAAACTAAATGTGAGCTAAAACTAACATTATCAAGTATTCATGACCACATTTGAGTGTCTACTATAACATACAGGGTTTCCATATCTCAAAAGTGTCAATAATGTGTGAAAATGATTCATTTACCTTATCATGATCTAGGAAAGAATCTATATTCTTGATAAATTTACCTTTGGCTCCATGCTATGCCTTGCTTCACTACCAACTAGGCATCCATAACCGCAATGGAGATTACTTGAATCACTCTTGTAAGAGATTTTTTTAAATTTTTAATCAATAATTTCTAGTTATCCTTTTATTACTTTTTTCTTTTTTTTCACAAGGGTTGGGAACCAATATAACCAGTGTATAGGGATAGTCAAACAAGTTTGGTCACAAGTGATCTTTACATTAGTTTCACATATTCCTCAAGGATATTTTAAAGTGATAATGTGCAAATTTTAGCTTTATATGATTATATATTTTGCAACTACATGGATAATTATGACTTTGTCAATGTGATCACCTCAGAGAATCATGAACTTCCATGTAGTGCAATCTTAGAATAGTTTGAATCACATAATTATATTTTATATTATAGTTGTTTTATCTTTTTTAAATTATGGATGCATTGGATTTATAAAATCAAATCTTTATTGCTTTTGTATCTCAATGGCCACATGTCATATTTTGATTGTCTTGACTTCACAAAGTTCCTTTACAACTATATGTGCCTTTGATTTTGTTGTGACCACTTAGATTATTGCATGTGGAAATTGCATATTTCCTCACATCAACAGAGTCCAGAGGTTTTTGACTAGAGATTTTATAAAATCACCTTTATTTCTCCCATGTGTATGTATTTTCCCCTTTGGTTTTGATTTAAACCCCTTGCAATGACACATGGTCTCATTTGATTCCCTCGTAGTCATATATGGCTTCTAAAATTTTGAATGAGATCCATGGCCATGTTACTTACTTTAAATCACTTTACTTTGTCTATGCATCCGCATGTTTGTTGTGGATTTATGTATTGAAAGCTATCCACTTGTGATTTATTCACACTCCACATATTTTCTAGGGTGGTCTCAAGCTTCTAAGTGGATCCGTTGAGATATTAAATGCATTTTATTGTTTTAATGTTTCCTCCATCTGTAATCAAAAGAATAAGTTGTAGCTAATATTAAAAATATCAATATCTACACACAATATTTGTAAGTCATTTTAATACAACAATGACCACAAATGTGAGAAGTGACATGAATCTGAATGTCACATAGTCCATAATATTGTTCATCTTATGGCCCAAAAGAGAACTTATGTCATTTTGATGGACTCTTGGAGTCACAGGATCATTGACCTTCTATGTGGTGTGATCACAAAATGGTCGGCCTCACATAATTCTATTTTATACAATGCTTGCTTTGTCTTTTGTAAACAGTAGATGCATTAGATATATAAAATCCAACCTTTATTGATTTTGTATCTCGATGTCCACATGTCATCTTTGGATTGTCTCACCTTTGCATAGTTCCTTCATAATTTCAAGTGCCTTTAATTTCATTGTGGCCACTCAAATTCCTGCACACGACAACTATTTACTACCTTGCATCGACAGAGACCAAAATATTTCAATTTTTTTAGGTGACACAGTGGATATATGATTTTATAAATTTTACTTTAATTCTCCAATAAATACACACTTTTCCCGTTGGTTTTACTAGGATCCCTTGGGATGACACATGGTTTCAATGTTTCTCTCATAGTCATGGAATGGATTCACAAATTTTGAATGAGATATGCATACCTATTACTTGTGCTTCAATTCAATTTACTCTATCCATGTGTTTGGATCTTCATTATGGTTTTAAGAATTGATAGGTGGCTACTTGCGATTGCTTTGCATTCCACAAACTTCATTAGGTGGTTGCAAGTTTCCAAGTAGATCCATTGGGATCTTAAATGCATTTTATCATTTTTATGGGTCTGCCCTCCTGTAATCAAAATAATAGGCCACCGCTAATATTAAATATATTAAAATCCAAATAAAATATATAGAGTTCATTATAATACAACAATGATCACAAATGAGACAAGTAACATGCATCTAAAGGTCACAAAGTCCATAATATTATACATCCTATGGTCTAAAATAGAACACGTGGCATTCCCACTAAACCTCACAATTAGAAGATCACTAACCTTCCATGTGGCATAATCATGGAATGGTTGGCCTCGTATAATTCTATTTTATACTGTGTTCACTTTAAAAAAAAAAAATTATGAATGCCTTAGATTTATAAAATCTAACTTTTATCACTTTTACATCTTAATGGCCGCGTGTCATATTTTGATTGTCTTTTCCTCATGGAGTTCCTTTGCTTTCATCGTTACCACTTGGATTGTTGCACATGACAATTGCCTAATGCCTCACATCATTGGAGTCCACAAACTTTGAAATGTTCTTTAGATGATGCCATGAACCCGTGATTTTATAAAATTCATCTTTAATTCTCCAATGCATCCACACTTTGCCCTTTTGTTTTGATTATGACCCCTTGTGATGACATGTGGTCTCATTTGATTCCCTCATAATCACATAATGGCTTCACAACTTTTGAACAAGATCCAATAACCTGTTAGTCACTTCAATTCATTTTTCTTTGTCTATGCATCCACATCTTTGTTGTGGCTTTGCTGATTGACAAGTGGTTGCCTAACATTGCTTCACATTCTATGGAATTCCTTGGGTGGTCACAAGTTTCCAAACAAATCTGTTGAGATCTTAAATCCATTTTATTATTTCCATGAGTCCACCCTCTCTTATGATCAAAAGAAAAATATGTCGTTAACATTAAAAATAATAAAATCCATACACAATATTTTCAAGTCATCCCAATACGACAACGATCGCAAATGACAAGAAGCATGCATCAAAATGTCACTAAGTCCATAATATTATTCATCTTGTGGCCCGAAAGAGAATATGTGGCATTCCCATAGGATCTCGTAGTCACAAGATCATATAGTGACTTCTTAATATTTTGGAAGGTCTGCGAACCCATTAGAATGTCAATTCCAATATATAATTTGTATGGGTTTGGAGACAGTGAAAATATGATATACATGATAATCACCTATTAGCTACGGGATCACATAGTTCATTTTTATAATTTTAATAACTACATAGACCCATTAAGTTTATTAATTCCATTTTATATTATCTGTTAGTCTACTAAAACCTTGATCATGTCCATGATTAATAAGGGTCCCAAAAGATTAAAATTTAGTGCAAACTTATTCATCTGAGTTATTATCTCTAGTCCCTTTATTCAATGTTGATTCACACAATTTTTAATTTTTGGATATACACGTGGACCCTTTCAATAGTCCACAAAATTACACAAAAGCATAATCAATTCTACTTTAACATCAAGTACTAAAGTCATATAACAATGCTTGTCTCGTTTAATTGTTAGCTATAGTTTGATGAGTACCATATGTTGAGATATTAAAAAAAATTCCTTCTCCCAACATCATATATTTTGTTTCCCAGTAATATTTGCATGAATGCCGATGGTGAGACCTAGTGATGAGCCCTGAGTGATTTCCGAGCCTCTATCCAGATTCAATACCTCCTAAAGCTTAAGAGATCAAATACCTTTATATTTACACATCTAGCTGGATAGAAAGAACTCACCCTAATAAAACTGAAAAACTCTAAATCGCTAGACTAAACCTTGATCCTCACTTATTTAAAAAAATATTAATATGAATGCTAAATAATTATAAATCAACATAATGATAATGATGTTAAACCTAATCATAATCTTCACCTTCACCGTATCTATCTATGCACATTATGCTTGATTCATATTCACATATTAACCTTTATACTTTTTTATGCTGAGGAATTCAGGCTCCATATTTGTTCTTCATTTTGAGTTGCGAATGCTAGAATAAAAATTTCATTATTCCTCGAAAAGAAAACATAAATTGCAGATTTGCTTGTGTTACAGGTTTTTTTAATGAAAGGCATTGATAGTTACAAATCATGGATAATTTCAAAAGCCTTGAGCCTTGATAAATCTGAGAGTCAACTTGTTTTTAAGCTACTATGCAAACTTATTTACATGATTATATTTTTAAGTGGCTAATTAAACTTTTTATAAGTTTGTGATTCTTTTCCTGGACTCTGACTTTTCTTCATTTGCAATAGTTATTTCTCCACATTTTTTTCAGTGTTTTTATCATTTTACAAAAGGGATGTTTCTATCTGCAACTCTAATTTTATTGAAATCAATATGTAGTGGAAAATATTCTCTCATTTTATCTATTTAGAAATAAAGTTTAATTTTTAATTTTTTAAAATTTTCGTATATTTTTTCAATGTTAAATTTAATTTAAAAAAATGAATTTATATTGATTAATTATATTTTATTCTTTTAATATGTTTGAAGATATTATATATAATTATTAAATTCGAAAATAAATATATAATAGATTTATAATATTAAATAAGTATATATTTAAATTAATAATTTTTTTGATTAAATACTTATGAATAAGGGACATCCAACCTATCAAAATCATCTAAAATAAATCTTATTTAACTTTTTATATTAATATCTACAAAACTTTATATCTTAATATATGAATGTAAACAACCATCATTTTAATCAATCAAATTACAACTCTTTTAATTACTAATTTATTTATTAGTTTTTAAAAATTGATCAATAAAATCATTTAATATATTTATAATCCCTAAAACCATAATTCATTCATATGTCATTTATAAACCCATTGATATTTTATATATGCTTCCACATTTTGGAAGCATTCCTATTAAATGCAATCATAAGTATCTGCAAAAATGACATCCAATTACTATTGAATATATCTTCTTATAATGTTCCAAAATTTTCATTTGGACACATGCTAAGTATATATACTGCAAAAAGTACTAAAAGTTGTAACACTTAGCTTTACACCTTCCAATTATATTTGTTTAAAATAATAAAATATTTTCCAAACTGAATCTTTATACATCTTATAATCCTTTCATTCTATGAAACAATATAATGTGAAAATATTTTGTCAAACAATTTACTTGCCTATTTTATCAGATAATTCAATTGACTTTAGCATGCTTCCGCTTAGTTGGTTCCTTCTGCCTCAAATTTATATTATATTTAGATGTTTCATTTTTATTTGACATTCAATTATTTATTTTTGATAATTAGGTAGGGATTAGTCTCATTGCTATCATGTGAGTCCTTTCCAATGTAAAATTTTATTGCTTTTCAACTTTTTCAATAATTAAAATAAATATTTATTCAAAAAATATTAATTTTGAAATGTTTATTTAAGATTTGTTATATAATTATATTTATTGAAATGTTTTATATTAATTAATGATTTTATCATTTTTTATAAATTTTATATTAATAAAAAATAAATTGTATTATTATATTAGTTTTAAAAATAATTATGAAAAAAAATTTCAAATCCTATCATATATTAAAGATTATGTAATTTTTTTTGGATGAAATATATTTATATATCAATTTAATAAAAATATACAAATAATTCACAAAAAAAGGGTGGTATGAGAGTACGCCATGATATATTAGGCAGAGCTTAGGAAAAAAATTAAAGTATCAAAATCTAAGCAAAGCCTAGAAACAAGTCACAAAGTCATAAAAAGAGAGCAAGGTCAGTAGGCAGAGGATCCATATCATCAGGACCCCAACCCAAGTTTGGCAAATTATTGCCATCTGGAACAAGCTCCCAGTCAGTGACTTGGACAGTGTCTGTATCATCATTTGTTTATGTCTGAGTGGCTGAGATAGCCAAAGAGAGCTTGGATAACTTATCCAACACATCTGCATGGCCTCCAGGTGATGGCCCCCAAGTATCTGGGCATGGAAGAGGAGGAGGAACGCCCCAACCATCCTGCCCAGCAGGGGAAGAAAGTGGTGGCTACCACCCTTACTGCTGCCTAGGAAGAGAAACATGCTGGTATGGGGTGTCACTATGAGAGCACCGCCTGGAAAGATTGTAATAATGCCTATCATGAGGTGATCGAAGCACTCTGTCATCTAATCTGGGATCCCTGGGTGGAGAAGATAGAACCCAAGCCATAGTATAAGGAGTATCTCCCCAATGGGAGAGGAGACCTTGAAGATACCCAAGCTCCATAACCACTTTGGCTTGGACTTGAATCTGCAAAAGAACATTGGAGATAGAATATTTGTGCAAAACAAAAACATTACAATCAACAATAGCATGATTAAACATATAATTATTTCTTTCTTTCTAAATCTATAAGAGAATCTCCACTCTGAAAGTATAACAGACTTGCATGTATTTGAAGGGCATCATGAGTTTGTCTCCAAAGAGGATATGCTGTCAAAGGAAGAAATCAAGCTGGAAAGGCCTAAAAAGATCATAGATCCATGTCCAGACCCTTTAAGCTTTGGAATAATACTAGCAGAGATGAGGAAGCATCTCAAGGTGGCCATAGAAGGGGCAAGTAGGCAGGTAGACTCTAAGCTGAATGAGTTTTCTACCAATAGGTAAGCCTTAATGCAGTATACACAAAGCTAAGTGAGCAAGCTTGGGATCCACACAAACCCCCCAAATAGTGTTGAAGCAAAAGCTCTATGTTTTAACAGATGACTACAACCCTCAGTGAGCATTAAACTTGTCAACCATGGGCAAATGGGGGGTGAGCCAAGCATATCCCAGTCGAGAAGTGTAGTTGTGGAAAGGGGTCTCAACATACCATTTCCAGTCCTTTCACCATGGCCGAGTGAAATGGATTGAGATTTTATGGAGCATGAAAGTTAGGACGACATTGAGAATCCCCTAGTAAGATTCCTTATCTACATTGGGTAATCAGAATTTAGCTTCTACCTCTTCCCAAGATAGCCAAGAGTGAGAATACCTACAGAAGATATCCTTGACAAAATGAATTCCTGTACAAAAAATTGAGGGCGTTGATCCAAGGGACTTCTGGCAAGGGTACTTCATTGCGAGAAAAAATGGGAGACCACCAAAGAGAGTGGGAGTCAACAAAGATCCCGTTACAATAATTGGAACCATTCTAGAATAACTATGGCTTAATCTTTTCCCAAGCCTTCTAAATGCTTTTGGCCACAAAGGACCCAGTGATCTGGATGGGAGACTGGACAGAGAGTAAATTGGGGAAGTTAAGCCTTTTTCAGGATTTCTTTCCCTTAAGGAAGCCTAAGGAGATACAGTGTCTGAATAATACCTTCCAAGCTTTTGGGCCCTCAATGGCCAACACAATCCATTTGGCACATAAGGCAATTCCTTGTTGAGCTATGTCAATGAGTCCCATCCCTCCAACTGCATGTGTGAGGTAGAAATATTCCTAGGCCACTGTATGGAATCCTTTACCTTGTGGGGAATTTTCTCAAAAGAAATATCTGAGCATCTTTTCTAGCTTCTGGTAAGATTTTTTGGAAGGTACCCAACATGATGAGTAATACACATGGGTGGATGCAAGAATTTTTTAGCAGATTTGAAATTTTCCTACCAAAGAAAGAGACTTGGTCACCCAATATTCTATATTCTTAGGAACTCTATCGATAACATATTTCCATAGTAAGAATTGAAATATTTCATCATCTTGGATCCAATTCCAACTAAATTTAATAGCCCACATTGGTAGAGGGAAATAAGATTGTCTGTAGCAACGATTTTTCTACCATTGAATGCTAGAGCCAGAGGCTAGGTAACAGGTGTCAAGACACTGTAAGGCATTGTCTACATTGGCTTTATCTTTAATGAGGGTAAGGAAGGAGTCATTTGCAAAGTGGCCATTAAGCAATTGCATATCTTCGTATGAATTAGATGCACTAGGAGGGAAATAAATTCTCTTAACAAGGCCACTAGCTTGGGCATTGCTAAGAAGATATCCAAAACCCTCAGCTGTAAGAATGGACAAAGTAGGAGCCAGAGGGCACCCTTGGTGAATAGAACATAATAAGCCAAATTTCTCAGAGGTAACTCCATTAATGGAGAGGACAACTGAGGCATAATAGAAAAATATCTAAATAGTTTGAATGAAGATGAGCCTAAAACCCAGATCTCAAAACATAACTAAGATAAAAGGCCATTTGATGTGATCACAAGATTTTTTAAAGTCAATTTTGATGAACATAGATTATTGCGTAGACCATCTGAGCCAATTCATCCCTTCTTAGATGGCAATGATGTTATCCAAGATATTACAGCTTCTAATGGAGCCCATTTATTTTGGTTGCACAATGAGAGGCAACATATTGTGCAGTCAAATTACCAGAGCCTTGGCAATAATTTTATAGAAAAAATTCAAGAGGGTGATGGGGTGCCAGTTGAAGATCAACTTAGGATCTCCCTACTTAGTTATGAATTTGATATTTACTTTATATATATTTTTACCCAGTGAATGTGCATGAAACAATTTTTGATAAACTTTATGCAAGTCACTGTCGACAAAATCCCAATGAGTTTTGTAGAATTCATAGGGGAAACCATCAATGTTAGGGGATTTGTCATTAGCCATGTGAGACACCACTTCATGCAAGTCATCAATAGTGAGGGGCCTTTCACAAATCAACTTCTGGGCGGGAGTGAGTTTGCATGGCACCACTAAAAGGCATTGTTGAAGGGTAGTTTCACACTCAGCCAAAGATGTTTGAGCTTTGAACACTTGCTAATAATGGTGAATAGCTTGTACAATCTACGGAGTCTCAGTGACTCTGTTACCATCCTTAATAATGACTTGAATTTGCTGCTTCAAGTTTTTGGCTTGCAATAATTAAAATAAATCCTTAGAAGTTTTATCCCCTATTTTAAGCTAATAAAGCCTAGGTTTGACTTGGGCTCCACGGGTATTGTAGTTATTTGCAATCTAAATGTGGTACCTCAAGGATGCAACTCTCACCTACAATATCTCATTAAAGGGATCTTTTTCTAGAGATAGACCTATACAGTTCACTTATGAGGTAGTAGTAGAGTAGGAGTGTCTCCAAATTCTGGCAAGTTTATGGCCATATATCTACAGGAAGTAGGAGGTCCTTTTGATGGCATCATCCCACCAGAGAATCCAACTAGATTCTTAGGAAGGACATGGATCTAAATTCCAAACTCTCCTAATGTGTGCCACTGTGGGCTCATGATTGAGCAAGGAGGTGTTAAGGAAGAATTGTATTTTATGGAATTTGGGTTTCATGAACTGCCATGTCACATAAAATTGAATGGGGGAGTGATAGAAAAGCCCAAAATCTAACAACTCCTGTATCTAAGGAAAAAAGTCATTATCAAAAGAGAAGTACAGTTGGGTAGATATCATTGCCCTATTTAGATGCTTTAGAATTTGAGTGGGGCCTTCCCTAAAATTACTCCAGGTGTACCAAACTCCATCTTTAGGTCATTGTGTTAAATTGGGGTCATAAAGGCCCCATTTAGTGCACATGTAAAACTACACCTCCCTTTCACCAGCTATCCACCTCATAGGCAAGTGGCCCATTTTGTCCTCAGGAGATGCCACCATATTAAAATCATCACATACCACCCAATGGGTATCGGGGAGATCATTCACTATCCATCACCATAAATGAGAAAACTCTAAAGCGTCATTCAAGGCATAAATATTAATAAAGCCAAAGGAGTAGCTTTCAATGTTAAAAAGAGCTAAAACTAACTGATTGGTGGGGTCCACACCAAATTGCACTAAGTGTGGCCACCACCTTAGAAAAATGAATGTGATCACCCCTCCATGTCCTATGGCATGATTGATATGAAGAATGATACTGTCATGATAAATGAATTTACTGACAACCATCAATAAAAAATGCACCACCTTGACTTCCTGCAGACAAAATAATGTTCATCTTAGGAAACTTCCTTCTGAAATCATGCACAACAAACTTACATTTTAGGTCTGTGAGACCTTGAACATTCCATGAAAAGAAATTTATAGATGATGGGTGTCAAGGGACATGTCCTCCAAGTTTGGCCCTTCCTGGGTGTCATATCGATTCTACAAAAAGTGTCCACTATTGGCACTCAAGAACTCATATTGTTTCTTCAAGTAAGGGTTAGTCAGAAACTCTCCTTCTGGCTCGTCAATCCTCTAAAGAGGGCTGTAAGAATGTTTGGGCATATCCTACTGAGCAAGAATTAGAATAATGGTTGGCTGTGAGTCTAAAGAATTAGGCACAGAGGCCTCAACACCTTGGGATAAAATGTTAGTATCTAGAGGAATGTTGAATACCCTAGTATTATTTACCAATTATGGGGTTGCAATTGATGAAAACTCTTTTGCAATATGAGCCTTCTCCTATGGGCCATTACTTGAAGACAACTTGCCTTTTTTGGCAATAGCAGTAGAGTTTGCAGCCTTGGTATGAGTGTTCTTCTTCCCAACCATAGTCCAACCATCCTCAGCTGGTGTCTTGCTAGCTTTAGGAGAGGGCTTAGAGGGAGAGACTATGCAGTTGGATGCATTATTGTAAGTCAATTGAAGGGGATAATCCTGTATCTTATGGCCTATATCTTGGTAGTAGAAGCAAGTGTTATGTAAGTTGATATGCAAGACTCACTTAGAGTACCTTATATCCCTGACCTATATTTCCACAAACTCCTTAAGGTCCTAAGAGAGGTCTACTTCTATGCAGACCCTTTTTTGCCATCTGGCAGAGTAGAACTAGTTTTGTTCATGACACCCCACATGGCCTATGAAGGATGCTATCTAGTGAATAAAGTGCCAGCATGGGAATGGAAGGCCTAAAAATTCAACCCAAACTGAGACTTTAAGAGTAGACTGCTCTAAGACCACAAAGTCTAGTATCTAAGGGGAGAGAACCATAAGCAAGTTCATGACATACCAAGTGGAAGACTTATGGAGGATTCCTTAGACATGGGATGGGTCAGAAAATTAGAAGAGAAAGAAACCCTTAGTCATGTTCTAGATGCTCTCTAGCTTAATGTTGTGAGATGCTTAGTGAGTTTGAACCGAAGACCGTAACATACTTTTAGAGGAGATTCTCCTGACAAAATATCCTATTAAATAAAACTACTCTAACCATTAACAAGTAGAATTAAATTCAAGAATAGGCAGTATAACATCAAGTTCTAAAGCATTAACTCATGGTATACTTTTGAGACAAACTTCCTTGGGCACTTGCAAGGGACCATTGCTTAGTGCTCCTTTATTCTTCTCCACAACTAAAATAACTAGGAGAGAATGGGGAGAAGACATTATAAAGGTTGGCCTTGATTGAAGGTGAGAAACCCTAAATGGCCATAAATGTTAAGTCTCATAGGTGCCTAAGGCCACGATATGACACAAGGCTAGTCAAGTAGAGAACCAAGGGCTGACTCAATATTGTGTATGGAAAAAACCCTAGCAGAGTGAAAAATCCTTAAACCACCAGGCTCCCACACCGTTTTGATGTAATTTTGTTTGGATTAAAAAGATATTACTAATTTTGAGTGTCTTCTTTCAAATAAAAATAAAAATTATCCTATGATGATTAAAATAAACATTAAATTTAAAATAGACCATTTTAATTGACATCTCACACTATTACATTCAAACCTTACCACCACACCTTATTATCATTATAGGTCACCTTATTATAATTCAAACACAAATAAATATTTAAATTTATTAATATTTTAATGAAATCTCAACCTATATAATATTTTATATAAATTCAAAATTTCATAAATTTGATTGGTGGTATTACATTACATGATAATGTTTTAAAATGATATTGTGGATGTTTTTTGATTTTAAAATTTAACATTTCTAACATGTTCTTGAAGTAATTGAAATTGGAACTATTTTAAATTATTTTATTGGAATTGATAATATGTTCCTTTTACACATCATATTGCAACAAGTCTTTCTAGACACCTTATTATTTTACCAATGACATCGGGAGGTGGTGCTGATATGTAATATAGTGATTGTGTTTATTTTTAATTTCAACTTTAAATTTGATTTGATTTGACTATCACTTAGAATTTTTTCTTTTTTCTTGGAGAATTCAATCAAAAAATCCTAATATTTGGGGCATATGATAGATTTGGGAGGCCTTTTTTCCAGAAAGATTATTTTAAGCTTGACACGTTGGTGTAGTTAGATTGACACAATTTGTGGAAATAAATTATAAATTTGTGAATAAGATAATGATGTTATAAATAATTTTGATATGTAAAAAATTCAAGATAAGGGTCGAGATTGATATCTCTGGATATTTTTTAGATAAATATATTTAAGATATCTATACTAGTTTTATTTAGTTTTATACCCACAACATATATCAAGAGAAGAGTTCATTGACAATTTGATTTAAAAAATGCTTTCCAAAGTAAGTAAACAAATCCTAATTTTTGTTGTTATTTTTCTTTTACTAACAATTCCAATCTTGTATTATGTTTCAGTGCACTCTTAACTCCAAAGTTTAGTATTTCATCCATTGAGATCAATAATGTTTGTATGTGCTAGTTTCACATGAAGTCTTATACTCAAAATTGGTGTCTTACTTGGTAGTGAAATTACCTTTACCTTTTATTTGATTGATCATACTGATATCATATATCTACTCAACCTTCATTTACTATGTAAACTATAAGATTGTTCTTTTTGGGTCATGCCCTTGAAACATAATCTTAGTAAGTGGGTAACCCCCAAGGTAAATTTTAGAGATGAGGATCATAACCATGAAAATTTTAGGGATCTACGAACTCATGATTGGTTATTTGGAGGATTTTGGCACACACAACACTTTTACAAAAAAAAAACATATATGTTACAATTTCTTACTTGAATAGCCTTATGATTTATATTCCCAATGGGTTTTTAATTGCTGAAAATTTGATGGTTCTTAATTTTTAAAAATATTTAGATCACAACACATTTTATGGGCCCTTTAATAACATTTGTCAAAATTTTAGAGAGAAAATTTGAAATTTAAATAAATTCACCTATTATACTTAACCCAAATTTATTAAATGTGGTGTTTGTGTGTGCATGTATATATACTAAATTAAATGCCATTTTTCATCCCTACTATATATGAATTTGGAATTGTTCAATGACTCGACGATATACAATGATTAAATAAATAGGTAATCAAACATATAAATAAATCAAGAACTTACATATATGAATCAATAAATCTATTGATCCAATTTAAAATATATTTGTGATCATTTTTAAAATTTTATACATTTATGAATTTTTATTAGATAGAGATGCTTTTCCATCCACACAATTCTTTTCTATGACTATGATTGTTTTCCATACATGTGATGATTTTAAATACATGCGATGCTTTTCCATGCACATGATGCATTTCCATACAAGTGATGTTTTTACATGCATGTGATGCTTTTCCAACCATGCAGTGTTTTTTTAGGAACCGATGCTTTTGCACCACCTTAAATTGTCTAGGGACATTAATTTCTTCCAAAAATAGAAAGCAAATAAAATGGGAGGCGATAAGTATTTTTTGGTTAGAGTGAGTGGCCAAGTTTTCATTCATTGAACATGTTGAAAATGAAATAAAAATGGACCTCCCAAGGAATGAAAATGTATAATTTGTAGCTAAACTTCGTAGGGACAAGACAATGCAACAAAAATTAGATACTATTGAGAAATATTTAGGAAAGATATATGAAAAGAATCCTATAGATGTAGTTGTCAGGAATGTTTTCAATAGAAAATTATGTATGAATGTTTACATATGAGGTATATAAAATCATAATAAGAGCACAAGATAACTCAAAGAACACTTACTTAAAATGGAAGAACAATTACATATCAATTTTACAAGGTCATTCAAAACAATAATTCAAGTAAAACAATTCAATAGTTGTTGTTTTTCACACTCTACAAAGAGGTCATCCTATACAAAAAATCAATTTGAATATAAGAACACACTCTCTTTTCTTGGTTTCCCACACTTTCCTCATTCTCATTGGTCTGAAAGCAATGGTTGAGATTAAGCCAAATGCCTAGTAGTAGATATAATTATCGAGTATGTATGAATGTTTATACCATTGAAAATCACGTGATTTCATTATTTCATTGTAAGAAATAATCATATTCTAAAAAATGTTATATATTAATTATTCTTAAAATTTTAGAAGTGAAGAAGTACAATCTCCAACTTATGACCTCCTTTTGTAATATATAATAAATTATATGGAATATATAAGTAATTAAATTTTTTGATCATTTTAAAACTATAAAATATATAAAATATTCAATAAATTACATGTTTGTGATCGTTTATAAACTTTTCAACATTTATGAAATTTTACTATACGTAGAGTTTTTTTAATCTTGTGATGCTTTTCCATGCTCTTATATTTAAATGTAAATGAATTATTTTAGAGCTTTTCCCATATTTACATTTAGGTTATAATAGACTTGTGCTACTTTTACTTAATTCCCTTTTAGATATCATCAATATTGAAAAAATAACAATAATGACTTATCATGGAAGAAGAGGTTTGTTAGGGGGTAGATGCATTAATTTCATGACCTCTGGCACTAATGACATAAAATATTCTTTGATAGTCTCTGATTCTTCCATAACATCCTCCAGACAACTATTCTAATGTCATACCTTAACCAGAGTATTAATCATCACTTCCCTTGACAAGGTATTAACATTGGAGTAATAGCTTGGATTGGTAAATCTTAATAGTAGCATCGATAAGAAGATAACCGAATTATTGTTTATGTCATTTGATCATGATACTTAAGACCTTATACATCCTTCTAACCACCATCTATTGAATTTAAAGATTTTGAAAACTAAAACTCCTCCCTCTTATTTGTTGTAAATATTCATGAGGAAGGTACACCTCTATATTCAATACATAGTCACTTGTATCCATGATGCTTTCATGTAGCTGAATAAACATTTTTTGTTCCTATAATTGGATAACAACCCAATTATATAAAGGCCTTCCCAATATGGTTTCCTCCTGCTCCTTTTCTTGGAATACTACTATATGTTTTTATATAGTATGCACTACCCATTATAACTATTGCCTAATTTTAGTGATTTATTGTTTAGAGCCATCATGCTTCAAATTCTTGTATCGCTTTGTAACTTGGCCAATAGAATGGGATAGTTTTCCAAGGTCAATAAATTCTTCTATATCCACAACTTCATGTAGAATCTTTGAAGCATCTATTCTCAAGGTCTATTGAAGTTTCTTTACAGTCTTGAAAAAATTATAATGTTCTTGTTGAACCACAACAGACCAAGTCTATATTCTAATTAATTTTTTTTAACTACAAAAACTTAAAAATGAATTCAAGTTAGGAAGTGTGAAAAATGGTTGGATTCTTACATGCAATCAGAAAATAAGAAGATAAAAGTGAAATATTAATGAAGTAAACAAAAAACATACTAAATCAATATGAAAAACATGCCAATGATGTGTAACTCATAATCAATCACATCTTATCTCATATTTGACACATATAATTTTGTTGTGACTTGGATATTGGAAATTTTTTTGAGGAAGGCTAGGTCATATCCATGGTCTTACACTAAAACTCATAAAGGGAACACCGATGAGTTGGAATTAATGTGAAAATATGGTTAAAGGGGATGTTTGGAATGGTAGTGTGAAAATTTTGGTAATTTGTGAGGAAGGTCAGGTCCTATCCATAATCTTACAATGCAACTCACAAATGGAATACCTAGGGGAGTGATAAATGAGAAGAATAATACTTCTGAAGGGGAAATAGTAGGATTGTAGGGAGTGAAAAAGGGCATGTAAAAATAATAATGTAGTCATCTTATGAAAAGACCTTAGGAGACATAAGGCATACTAAGGACATGAGAAGACATTTATTTATTCCTCGAAAAGAAAACATAAATTGCAGATTTGCTTGTGTTACATGTTTTTTTAATGAAAGGTAGTGATAGTTACAAATCATGGATAATTTCAAAAGCCTTAAGCCTTGATAAATCTGAGAGTCAACTTGTTTTTAAGCTACTATGAAAAATTATTTACATGATTATATTTTAAAGTGGCTAATTAAACTTTTTATAAGTTTGTGATTCTTTTCCTGGACTGTGACTTTTCTTCATTTGCAATATTTAGTTCTCCACATTTTTTTCAGTATTTTTATCATTTTACAAAAGGGATGTTTCTATCTGCAACTCTAATTTTATTGAAATCAATATGTAGTGGAAAATATTCTCTCAATTTATCCATATAGAAATAAAGTTTAATTTTTAATTTTTAATTTTTTAAAATTTTCGTACATGTTTTTAAATGTTAAAATCAATTTAAAAAAATTGAATTTATATTTATTAATTATATTTTATTCTTTTGATATGTTTGAAGATATTATATATAATTATTGAATTCGGAAATAAATATATAACATATTTATAATATTAAATAAATATATATTTAAATCAATAAATTTTTCTGATCAAATAGTTTTTAGTAAGGGACATCCACCCTATCAAAATCATTCAAAATACAATCCTACTTAACTTTTTATATCAATATCTACGAAAACTTATATCTTAATATATGAATATAAACAACTATCATTTTCATCAATCAAATTACAACCCTTTTAATTACTAATTCATTTATTTATTAATTTTTATAAATTTATCAACAAAATCATTTTATATATTTATAATCCCTAATATCATAATTCATTCAGACGTCATTTGTAAACCCATTGATATTTTATATATGCTTCCACATTTTGGAAGCATTCCTATTAAATGCAATCATAAGTATCTGCAAAAATGACATCCAATTATTATTCAATATATCTTCTTATAATGTTCCAAAATTTTCATTTGGACACATGCTAAGTATATATACTGCAAAAAGTACTAAAAGTTGTAAGATTGAGCTTTACACCTTCCAATTATATTTGTATAGAAAAATAAAATATTTTCTAAATTGAATCTTTATACATCTTATAATCCTTTCATTCTATGAAACAATATAATGTTAAAATATTTTGTCAAACAATTTACTTGCCTATTTTATCAGATAATTCAATTGACTTTAGCATGCTTCTGTTTAGTTGGTTCCTTCTACCTCAAATTTCTATTATGTTTAGATGTTTCATTTTTATTTGACATTCAATTATTTATTTTTGATAATTAGGTAGGGATTAGTCTCATTGCTATCATGTGAGTCCTTGTCCAATGTAAAATATTATTGCTCTCAACTTTTTCAATAATTAAAATAAATATTTATTAATTTTAAATGTTTATTTAAGATGTGTTATATAATTATATTTATTGAAATGTTCTATATTAATTAATGATTTTATCATTTTTTTATAAATTTTATATTAATAAGAAATAAATTGTTTTAATATAATTGTATCATTATATTAGTTTTAAAAAAAATTGTGAAAAAAGATTTCAAATCTCATCATATATTAAAGATTACATAATTTTTTTTTGATGAAATATATCTATATATTAACTTAACAAATATATACAAATAATTCACAAAAAAAAGGTGGTATGAGAGTACGTTATGATACATTAGGCAGAGCTTAGGAGCAAAAATAAGTATCAAAATCTAAGCAAATCCTAGATACAAGTCACAAAGTCATAAAAATAGATAACTTTTATGCAGCAAGAACAAGGCCAATAGGCAAAGGATCCATATCCTCAGGGCCCCAACCCAAGTTTGACAAATCATTGCCATCTGGAACAAGCTCCCAGCCAGTGACTTGGGCAGTGTCTGTATCATGATTTACTTATGTCTAAGTGGGAGAGATAGCCAAAGAGAGCCTGGAGAACTTATCTAACACATTTGCACGGCCCTCCAAGTGACACCCCCCAAGTATATAGGCATGGAGGAGGAGGAGGAACACCCCAACCATCCTACCTAATAGGGGAAGAAAGCGGTGGTTGCCACCCTTGCTACTGCCTAGGAGGAGAAACACGCTGGTATAGGGTGTTGCTGTGAGAGCAACACTTGGAATGACTGCAATGATGCCTATCACAAGGTGATCGAGGCACTCTATCATCCAATATGGGATCCCTGGGTAGAGAAAGTAGAACTTGAGCCATAGTACAAGGAGTATCTCCCTAATGGGAGAGGAAACCCTGAAGATACCCAAGCTCCATAGCCACTTTATTGGCTTGGACTTGAATTTGCAAAAGAACATTGGAGATGATAGAATATTTGTGCAAAGCAGAAACATTACAATCAATAGTAGCATGATTAAACACAAAATTATTTCTTTCTTTCTAAATCTAGAAGAGAATCTCTACTCTGGAAGTACGCCAGACTTGCATGTATTTGAAGGGCATTACGAGTTTGTCTCTAAGGAGGATATGCTGACAAAGGAAGAATTCAGGTTGGAAAGCCCTGAAAAGACAATGGATCCATGTCCAGACCCTTTAAGCTTTGGAATAATACCAGTAGAGATAAGGAAGATCTCAAGGTGGTCATAGAAGGGGCAAGTATGTAGGTGGACTCCAAGCTAAATTAGTCTTCTACCAATAGGTAAGCCTTAGTGCAGTATACACCAAGTAAAGTAAGAAAGCTTGGGCTCCACGTAAACCCCCCAAACAATGTTGAAGTGAAAGCTCCATGTTTTAACAGATGATTACAACCCTCAGCGGGCATTAAGCTTGTCAACCATGGGCAAATGGGGGGTGAGCCAAGCATATCCCAGTCAAGGAGTGTAGTTATGGAAAGGCATCCCAACATACCATATCCAGTCCTTCCACCATGGTCGAGTGGAATGGATCAAGATTTTATGGAGCATGAAAGCTGAGATAACATTGAGAATCCCCTAATAGGATTCCTTATCTACATTGGCTAATAAAAATTTGGTTTTTTCCTCCTCCCAAGATAGCCAAGAGCAAGAACACTTGTAGAAGATATCCTTGACATAATGAATTCCTTTATGAAAAAACTTGAGGGCATTGATCCAGGGGACTTTTGGCAGGAGTACTTCATTGAGAGAAAAAATGGGAGACCACCAAAGAGAGTGAGAGTTAGCAGAGAACCCATTATGAAAATTGGAACCATTCTAGAATAACTATGGCTTAATCTTTTCCCAAGCCTTATAGATGCTTTGGCCACAAAGGACTCAGTGATTTGGATGGGAGACTAGATGGAGAGTAAATTGGGGAAGTTGAGCCTTTTTTAGGCTTTCTTTCCCTTAAGTAAGCCTGAGGAGATACAGTGTCTGAATAGCACCTTTTAAGCTTCTAGGCCCTCAATGGCCAACACAATCCATTTGGCACATAAAGGAATTCCTTGCTAAGCTATGTCGATGAGGCCCATCCCTCCAACTTCATGTGTGAGGTAGAAATATTCCTAGGCCACCCTGTGGAATCCTTCACCTTATGGGGAATTTTCCCGAAAGAAATCTCTGAGTAACTTTTCCAGCTTTTGGTAAGATTTTTTGGAAGGTACCCAGCATGATGAGTAATACACATGGGTGGACGCAATAATTTTTTAGCAGATTTGAAATTTTCCTACCAATGAAAGAGACTTGGTCACCCAATATTCTAGATTCTTAGGAACTCTATCAATAACATATTGCCATAGTAAGAATGGTGAAGCATTGAAATATTTCATCATGTTGGATCCACTTCCAACTGAATTTAACATCCCACAGTGGTGGAGGGAGGTAAGATTGTCTCTAGCAACGAGTTTTCTACCATTGAATGTTGTAGCCAGAGGCCACGTAAAAGGTATCAAGATAATGTAAGGCATTGTCCACATTGGATTTATCTTTAATGAGGGTAAGGAAGGAGTCATATGCAAAGTGGCCATTAAGCAATTGCATATATTCATATGAATCAGATGCATTGGAAGGAAAATAAATTCCCTTAACAAAGCCACTAGCTTGGGCATTGTTAAAAAGTTATCCAAAACCCTTAGCTATAAGAATGTACAAGGCAGGAGCCAGAGGGCACCCTTGGTGAATGGAATAGAATAAGCCAAATTTCTCAGAGGTAACTCCATTAATGGAGAGGACAACCAAGGCATAAGAGAAAAGCATCTAAATAGTTTGTATGAAAATGAGCCTAAAACCTAGAGCTCAAAACATATCTAAGATAAAAGGCCATTAGATGTGATCACAAGATTTTTCAAAGTCAATTTTGATGAACATAGCTTGTTGCTTAGATCGTCTAGCCCAATCCATCCCTTCTCAGATGACAATGATGTTATCCAAGATATTATAGCTTCTGATGGAGCCCATTTATTTTGGATGCACAATGAGAGGTAACATATTGTGCAATCAAATTACCAGAGTCTTGTCAATAATTTTATAGGAAACATTCAAGAGGGTGATGGGGTGTTAGTTTAAGATCAACTTAGGATCTCCCTGCTTAGGTATAAATTTGATATTTCCTTTGTTTATATTTTTACCCAGTGAATGTGCATGAAACACTTTTTGATAAACCTTATGCAAGTCATTGCCCACAAGATCCTAAAGAGTTTTGTAGAATTCACAGGGGAAGCCATCAATGTCAGGGGCTTTGTCATTAGCCATGTGAGACACCACTTCATGCAAATCGTCAATAGTGAGGGGCTTATCATAAAGCAACTGCTAGGTGGGAGTGAGTTTGCATGGAACCACTAAAAGGTATTGTTGAAGGGTTGTTTCACATTTAGTTGAAGATGTTTGAGCTTTGAACACTTGTTAATAATGGTAGATAAAATCTTGCATAATCTATGGATTCTTTGTGACTCTGTTACCAGTCTCAATAATGACTTGAATTTGCTACTTCAAGTTTTTGGCTTGTATTAATTAAAATAAATCCTTATAAGTTTTATGCCCTATTTTAAGCCAATGAAGCCTAGCTTTGACTTGGGATCCTTGGGTATTGTAGTTGTTTGTAATCTAAATATGGTACCTCAAGGACACAACTCTCACTTGTAAGATCTCATTAAAGGGATTTTTTTCTAAAGCTAGACCCATACAACTCAATTATGAACTAGTAGCAGAAAAGGAGTGTCTCCAAATTTTGGCAAGTTTATAGCCATAGATCTATAAGAAGTGGGAGGTCCTTTTGATGACATCATCCCACCAAAGAATCCAACTAGATTCTTAGGAAGGACATGGTTCTAAATTTCAAACTTTACTAATGTGTGCCACCGTGGGCCCATAATTGAGCAAGGAGGTGTTAAGGAAGAATTATATTTTGTGGACTTTGGGTTTCATGAACTACCATGTCACATAAAATTGAATGGGGGAGTGATAAAAAATCCCAAAATATAACAATGCTTGTATCAGAAGAAAAAAGTCATTATCAAAAGAGAAGTATGATTAGGTGGACATCATTACCCTATCTAGATGCTTTAGAATTCAAGTGGGGCCTTCCCTAAAATTACTCTAGGTGTACCAAACTCCATATGCAGGCTAGTGTGTTAAATTAGGGTCATAAAGGCCCCATTTAGTGCACATGTAAAACCACACCTCCCTTTCATCAACTGGCCACTCATAGGCAAGTGGCCCATTTTGTCCTCAGGAGATGCCACCATATTAAAATAATCACATAACACCCAATGGGTATCAGGGAGATCATTCACTATCCATCACCATAAATGAGAACACTCCAAAGCATCATTCGAGGCATAAATATTAATAAAGCCAAAGGAGTGGCTTTCAATGTTAAAAAGAGCCCAAACTAATTGATTGGTGGGGTCCACACCAAATTGTACTAAGTATGGCCACCACCTTGGAGAAATGAATGTGATCACCCCTCCATGTCCTGTGGCATGGTTGCTATGAAGAATGATATTATCATGCTAGATGGAATTACTAACAGCTATCAATAAAAAAATCTACCACCTTGAATTCCTACAGACAGAGAATGTCCATCTTAGGAAACTTCCTTTTGAAATCATGCACAACAAATGTATGTTTTAGGTCTGTGAGACCCCGAACATTCCATAAAAATCAATTCATAGATGATGAGTGTCAAGAGACATGTCCTCTGAGTCCAGCCCTTCTAGGGCATCATATCAATTCTATAAAAAATTTCCATTGTTGGCACTCAAGAACTCATTTTTTTTCTTCAAGTCAGGGTCAATCAGAAACTCTCCTTCTTCCACCTTGTCAATCCTCTGAGGAGGGCTGTAAGAATGTTTGAGAATATCTTGCTGAGTAAGAATTGGAAGAGTGGTTGGCTATGAGTCTTTAGAATTAGGCATAGAGGCCTCAACACCTTGGGATAAAATTTTAGTATCTAGAGGAATGTTGAATACCCTGGTATTTTTTACCAATTATGGGGCTACAATTGATGAGGGCTCTTTTACAATAGGAGCCTTATCCTATGGGCCATTACTTGAAGATGGCTTGCCTTTTTTGGGAGTAGCAATAGATTTTGTAGCTGTGGTGTGAGTGTTCTTCTTCCCAACTGTAGTGCAACCATCCTCAACAGGTGTCTTGCTAGCTTTAGGAGAGGGCTTGCAGGGAGAGGCTATGTAGTTGGATGCATTATTGTAAGCCAATTGAATGGGACAATATTGTATCTTATGGCCTGTGGCTTGGTAGTAAAAGCAAGTGTTAGGCCATTTGATATACAAGACTCACTAAGAGTACCTTATATCCCTGACCTAGATTTCCACAAACTCCTTAAGGTCCTAAGAGAGGTCTACTTCTATGTAGACCCTTTTTTGCCGTTTGGTAGAGTAGAACCAGTTTTGTTCATGAAAACCCACATGGCCTATGAAGGATGCTATATAGTGAATAAAGTTCTAGCATGGGAATGAAAGGCCTAGAAATTCAACCCACACTGAGACTTTAAGAGCAGACTGCTCTGAGACCACAAAGTCTTGTGTTTAGGGGGAGAGAACCATAAGTGAGTTTTTGACATACCAAGTGGTAGACTTATGGAGGATTCCTCAAGCATGGGATGGGTCAGAAAATTAGAAGAGAAAGAAACACTTAGTCATGTTCTAGATGCTCTCCAGCTTAATATTATGAGTTGCCTAGTGAGTTTGAACCCAAGACCATAACATACTTTCAGAGGGGATTCTCCTGAAAAAATATCCTATTAAATAAAACTGCTCTAACCATTGACATGCATAATTAAATTTAGGAATACGTATCATGACATCAGGTTCCAAGGCATTAACTCATGGTATACTTTTAGGACAAACTTCCTTGGGCACTTGTAGGGGGCCATTGCTCAGTGCTCTTGTATTCTTCACAATGAAAACAACCAGGAGAGAATGGGGAGAAGACATTATAAAGTTTGTCCTTTCTCAAAGGTGAGAAACCCTAAATGGTAATAAATGTTAATTCTCATAAGTGTCTAAGGCCACAATATGACACAAGGTGGGTCAAGCAAAGAACCAAGGGTCGACTCAATGACGTGCATGGAAAAAACCCTAGTAGAGCAAAAAATCCATAAACCATCGGGCTCCCACATCGTTTTGATGTAATTTTGTTTTGATTAAAAAGATATTTTTAATTTTGAGTGTCTTCCTTCAAATAAAAAGAAAAATTATCCTATGATGATTAAAATAAACATTAAATTTAAAATATACCATTTTAAATTGACATCTCATACTATTACATTCTAACCTAACCACCACACCTTATTATCATTATAGGTCACCTTATTATAATTCAAACACAAATAAATATTTAAATTTATTAACATTTTAATGAAATCTCAACCTATATATTATTTTATATAAATTCAAAATTTCACAAATTTGATTGGTGGTATTACATTACATGATAATGTTTTGAAATGATATTGTGGACATTTTTTGATTTTAAAATTTAACATTTCTAACATGTTCTCTAAGCAATTGAAATTGAAACTATTTTAAATTATCTTTTTGGACTTGATAATATGTTCCTTTTACACATCATATTGCAACAAGTCTTTCTACACGCATTATTGTTTTACCAATGACGTCGAGAGGTGGTGCTGATATGTAATATAGTGATTGTGTTTATTTTTAGTTTCAACTTTAAATTTGATTTTATTTGATTATCACTTAGAAAATTTTCTTTTTTCTTGTATAATTCAATCAAAAAATCCTAATTTCTTGGTCATATGATAGATTTGGGAGCCCTTTTTTTCCAAAAAGATTATTTTAAGATTGACACATTGGTGTAGTTAGATTGACACGATTTGTGGATAACAAATTATAAATTTGTGAATAATATAATGAAGTTATAAATAATTTTGATATGTAAAAAATTCAAGATAAGGGTCGAGATTGATATCTCTGGATATTTTTCAGATAAATATATTTAAGATATCTATACTAGTTTTATACCCACAACATATATCAAGAGAAGAGTTCATTGACAATTTGATTTAAAAAATGCTTTCCAAAGTAGGTAAATGAATTCTAATTTTGGTTGTTATTTTTCTTTTACTAAAAATTCCAATCTTGTATTACGTTTCAGTGCACTCTTAACTCCAACAAGTTTAGTATTTCATCTATTGAGATCAATAATGTTTGTATGTGATACTTTCACATGAAGTCTTATACAAAAAATTGGTGTCTTACTTGGTAGTGAAATTACCTTTACCTTTTATTTGATTGATCATATTGACATCATATATCTACTCAGCCTTCATTTACTATGTAAACTATAAGATTGTTCTTTTTGGGTCATGCCCTTTAAACATAATCTTAGTAAGTGGGTAACTCCCAGGGTAAATTTTAGAGATGAAGATTCATAACCATGCAAATTTTAGGGATATACAAACTCATGATTGGCTATTTGGAGGAGTTTGGCCACACAACACTTTTACAAAAAAAACATATATGTTACAATTTCTTGCTTGAATAGCCATATGATTTATATTCCCAATGGGTTTTTAATTGCTGAAAAATTGATGGTTCATAATTTTTAAAAATGTTTAGATCACAACACATTTTATGGGACCTTGAATAACATTTGTCAAAATTTTAGAGAGAAATTTTTAAATTTAAATAAATTCACCTATTATACTTAGCCCAAATGTATTAAATGTGGTGTTTGTGTGTATATACTAAATTAAGTGCCATTTTTATTCCCACTAGCTATGACTTTGGAATTGTTCAATGACTCGATGATATACAATGATTAAATAAATAGGTAATCAAAAATATAAATAAATCAAGAACTTACATATATGAATCAATAAATCTATTGATCCAATTTAAAATATATTTGTGATCATTTCTAAATTTTTGTACATTTATGAATTTTTATTAGATAGAGATGCTTTTCCATCCACACAATGCTTTTCTATGACTATGATGGTTTTCTATATGTTTTCCCCCAAAAATATCACTCCTTTTTGGGACAACATTTGAACTATTTTGGTCTTACAGACTAAAATTGTCTCTTCCCTTTTCAAAATTTGTCTTGGGCATTCAAATTCCTCATTTTTTGGGCTTCAAGACTTCTACAGGTGCGTTCAATCAAAAGAATTGGTTTCTAACAATTGGTCATTTTTGGAATTGGTTTATCGTCTTGGTTCAAGTATAAATTTCCATCAGCAAGCATCAGTAGCAGGTTCAACATTGGGTTCATCTTTTGGTTCAACGTTGGTTAGTTCAAACACATGGTTCAAAGTCTTGGTTCAATGAAATGGTTCAAACCTTTGGTTCAATGGAATGGTTCAACAGTTGGTTCATCGCCAAAGTTCAAAGAGTTTCTCAAAGAAGCCTGAAGGCCATTCAAAGACTGTCTGAAGGGTAGATACCCTTGCGAAAGGCTCTTCTTGACTCAAAATGGGTCATTTCTCAAGGCCTGAAAGGGCAAGTCCAATCTAGAAAAATACCAAGCAGAAAGCCAAAAGAAGACCAAGGGGTGACACGCCCGAGGACATCAAATTCAACACAGCGAAGTAGTCATTGAAAACATAGTGATGGGCGTGCAAATGTCAAATTGAAGACAACAAAATAACTATTGATCCAAACCAGAATGCATTCCCAAAATTTAAGGCCAAGACCAACAGAAAGCGATGAAGGAATAGAACAATAAACTGAATCTAGGACCCGATTCAATTAACTGGATAAAGAGGAACGATGAAGTTAAGATCAGATCGCCAGGTGGACATTGAAAGTTACAAACTTTCAATAAGCGCGACTTATTTCCTTGCATTGATAAAATCAAATGGGTAAAGCGCCCCTAAGTTCCAGCATGTCTTCTTAACAGATTCCAATGCAAAATGATGTATTGATTATTCCCAAGTCCTTTTTGAAGAGGCTATACAAAGGACTTTCTTTTATTATAATAAGGATCTCTTTTTTGACATTTAGAACGAAACTCTGCCCAAATTGTAAGGCATTACTGAGACTTTTAGCTCAGATTGCCGATCATATTTTATTACTGGAATAAGAAAGCAAGTGGTTTTTCAGACTTTATGCTGTAATATCTTTGTTATTGAGGAAATTATTCTTATGTCTTTTTCTTCAATATATCTTATGTTTCTTTAATTCAACAAGCAAAATTAGTGATAACAGTCAAGAAGGTGTCCTAAAGAGTCAACTATGGAGAGACTTTGTGCCCCCATAATTGCCTTTAGTGTGTTTTCTTTTCATTTCTGTGTAAAGGACCTTGAGGTGACTTTGTGCCCTCATTGTCCTTCGTATCTTACTCTTGAGCAATCTAGGTGAAGACTTTGAGCTGCATCTCGATTTGCTAGTTATTACATCCTTTACTACATTTTGTTGTTACTGCCAAGAGTATTCTTGTGGTTTGCTGAATAGTACTTCTAAAAGAAGAGGAGTACTGTCTGTCATTTCCCTTGAGTTTTTCCTTTGATCTGTGCACATCATCTCTGAAATAAGAGAGATGGATGGTTTGTCCTACCCATGAGTATTATTTTCTATTTTTTTTTATATATATAGCATACCTACAGGGAACCTCCCCTTGATGAGAGGAGAGATTAGTGTCTTTTTGATGTGGTAAAACTACACATTTGGATGACTTATCTTCCTATTTTGGCTGATCAGACCTATTTTGTTTATCAGTACGCTGATCGACAAAATATTCAACCAACACTATACATGTGATGATTTTAAATACATGCAATGCTTTTTCATGCACTTGATGAATTTCCATACAAGTGATGTTTTTACATGCATGCAATGCTTTTCTATACATTTGATGCTTTTCCAGCCATGCAGTGTTTTTTTAGGAACCCCATGATTTTGCACCACTTTGAATTGTTTAGGGACATTGGTTTCTTCCAAAAATAGAAAGAAAATAAAATGGGAGGTGAGAAGTATTTTTTGGTTAGAGTGAGTGGCCAAGTTTTCATTCATTGAACATGTTTAAAATGAAATAAAAATGGACCTCCCAAGGAATGAGAATTTATAATTTGTAGCTAAACTTCGCAAGGATAATACAATGCAACAAAAATTAGATACTATTGAGAAATATTTAGGAAAGATATATGAAAAGAAGCCTATAGATGTAGTTGTTAGGAATGTTTTCCAATAGAAAATTATGTATGAATGTTTACATATGAGGTATTTAAAATCATAATAAGAGCACGAAGAAAACTTACTTAAAATGGAAGAACATTTACATATCAATTTTACAAGGTAATTCAAAAAAATTATTTAAGTAAAACAATCCAATAGTTGTTTTTCACACTCTACAAAGAGGTCATCCTATACAAAAAATCATTTTGAATATAAGAACACACTCTCTTTTCTTGGTTTCCCACACTTTCCTCATTCTCATTGGTCTGAAAGCAATGGTTGAGATTAAGCCAAATGCATAGCAGTAGATAATAATTCTCGAGTATGTATGAATTTTTATACCATTGAAAATCACGTGATTTCATTATTTCATTGTAAGAAACAATCATATTCTAAAAAATGTTATATATTAATTATTCTTAAAATTTTAGAAGTGAAGAAGCACAATCTCCAACTTATGACCTCCTTTTGTAATATAAAATAAATTATATGGAATATATAAGTAATTACATTTTTTGATCATTTTAAAACTATAAAATATTCAATAAATTACATGTTTGTGATCATTTATAAACTTTTCAACATTTATGAAATTTTACTATAAGCAGAGTTTTTTTAATCTTGTGATGCTTTTCCATGCTCCTATATTTAAAATGTAAATGAAATATTTTGGAGCTCTTCCCAAATTTACATTTAGGTTATAATAGACTTGTGTTGCTTTTAATTAATTCGCTTTTAGATATCATCAATATTGAAAAAATAACAATAATGACTTATCATGGAGGAAGAGGTTTGTTAGAGGGTGGATGCATTAATTTCATAACCTCTGGCACTAATGACATAAAATCTTCTTTGATAGTCTCTGATTCTTCCATAACATCCTACAGACAACTATTCTAATGTCATATCTTAACCAGAGTATTAATCATCACTTCCCTTGACAAGGTATTATATCATTGGAGTAATAGCTTGGATTGGTAAATCTTAATAGTAACATCGATAAGAAGACAACCTAATTGTTGTTTATGTCATTTGATCATGATAATTAAGGCCTTATACATCCTTCTAACCACCATCTATTGACTTTAAAGAGTTTGAAAATTGAAACTCCTCCCTCTTATTTGTTGTAAATATTCATGAGGAAGGTACGCCTATATATTCAATACATAGTCACTTGTATCCATGATGCTTTCATGTAGCTCAATAAACATTTTTTGTTCCTATAATTGGATAACAACTCAATTATATAAAGGCCTTCCCAATATGGTGGCCTCCTGCTCCTTTTCTTGGACTACTACTATATGTTTTTATATAGTATGCACTACCTATTATAACTATTGCCTAATTTTAGTGATTTATTGTTTAGAGCCACCATGCTTCAAATTCATGTATCTCTTTGTAACTTGGCCAATATAATGGGATAGTTTTCCAAGGTCAATAAATTTTTCTATATCCACACTTCATGTAGAATCTCTGAAGCATCTATTCTCAAGGTCTCTTGAAGTTTCTTTACAGTCTTAAAAAAATTATAATGTTCTTGTTGAACTGTAACACAACAAGTCTATATTCTAATTAAAAATTTTTAACTACAAAAACTTGAGGATTGATATTCAAGGTATCAGGAATAATAATAGCTTGAGAAGTTAGATTTGATTACAATTGACCACTACTAGTTGTTATGACATTTAACAAGGATAAATTCTATACTAATATGACAAATTTTCTCTTTCTTTTCCCACTCTTGGAAACATGATTTGCTAACCCATGTTCTTATTTTGTTGGTTTTGGTGCATGTTCATAATTCTATTGTGTGTATTGATTGTTCTTCACATTTGGGTTTTGAGCTTTAATGTTTGAATTTTGATCCATTTTATTTAATATTGATATTTCAACCTTATCATCATCATCACATTGTATATGGACCCTTATATAGTAAAATAACATCTACATCGACATATGTGGATCTTGAGTTGATGTTACTTGATTAGAAGATTCAACATGAGATTAAAATCTCCAATCTCTATGACATGTAGTGGTGTTTGAGGAGTAGATCTAGGAGGTGGTTCATTAGTTAATTCCTCCTCTATATTTATCACTCCTCCCAAATGAATACCTCTTTTTAGTGTGGTAAAATTAAATCTAATAGTATTTGTTCCATGTTTACTTGCTCCTTCAGTAGTTTGGCTCCAATGGGTATACAGTGGGACAAGAATGAATGGGATTTAGGTCCATTGGGAAGCTGTTATCTCTTTGAACTTAATATTACATCTCAATTACCTTATGTGTGTTAGTATATTATTGTAACATGGTCAAGGCATATATTATTATATACAAACTCTTTGTATGGTCAACATCATCTCCACTCTTTCCTAACTATTCTTTTTGGTATCCTCTACTTAAACTTCAAATATGGACTTGAATTAATTATCTTCATTTTATCTTGAAGTGTGGTCATAGAAATCCCTATAACTCCTAAATATTCCAAATTTAGTAACTCATTATCTATACATGCTACAAATGACTCTTGGTCCCTTTGGAAGTGTCACCTACCACATTTAAAATTTTGAAGTCACTCATCGATCACTTACCAAGTGTAGTTGTTAATGGAATGATCTTCATAACAGTGCCTATGATTGAGTGTGTAGTGGCCAAAGCCACACTTAAAGATAAGTGTTGGATTGTAGAATGTGAAGGAAATATTGATTAGGCTTATTTACCTAATCACATTTGATATACTAGAGGAATAATATGCAAAAATGTAACTTCTATTAAATATGTTGAATAGGAAAAATTATAGATGTGTGCAATGATTCATTAAGGTAAAGAGTGTAGGTTATTATGATCAAGATGAGAATGATTCCTTGATGATTTCCTAGATTGCTACAAAAGAATACATAAAGGCAAATATGTCTAAGTGTTTTGAAAATACCAACAAATTCCTTTTAGGTTTGTGTGTGGTCTCTCAGCTCAATGGATGCATATATAGCAAACATAAATTGAATGATAATGTGTATACTTATAACACACATGCGCACATGAAAAAACACTCAAATGAATTACAAGATGACAGTTATAATTGATAACGGTTGTTGGAAGAGAAGTTACAAAGTTGTTTCATCTTCCCTGACTAAGTGATGAGTGTGATCCAACATGTATGGCATGTTAATACGATGCTCTAACATGGTGCAAGTTTAGAGTGTGCCATTTGGAATTTTTCGTGGCATATAATTACTAGAAAGTGAATGTTGATTTATAAAGGTCATATATAGATATGCAATGATAACTAATATGTGGAAAATTAATGTGAAAGATGGATGACATGTTGTAAGGTTGCGAGGTGATGTGTGGCAATACATAAGTTTTGAACACTATGTAAGAGAGTTGACATGAGGCTTCAAAAGCTGCAAGTGTTGCAATATGAGGTGTAAAAGACTATAGATGCTACAAATGTTTTGAAGTGATTGATTACTACTAGATAAGTTTCAAAGATTACAAACCTAGAGTGTGACATGTATGAGTGTGTGTGGGAAATGCACCCAAGTTCCATAGTATTTTATGGATATCATAAAGTGTTGGGTGAGCTATGAAGCAAGAAATATGTGGATACTACAAGGAGATATGCCAATACCACACATAACTAGATGGATGTATACTTACTATGAGACATTGTAAGAGTGAATAGATAAATTTATATAATATGAGTGAGGATGATTGAATGATTACGAGTGGCTAGGAGGTAGGTTACAAGGTTGGACATGGATCACTCACCATTTATTAAGAAGTAATGGTTTTCATTGTGCTATTGGTTTACTATAATTATTGAACCTAAAGTTGCTAAAATTTGTATCACTTGGATCGATAAACATAGTGCCCAACCTTGACCACTCAAAACAACTGATGAGTATTATGGTAGGTGTGTGTTTCCATAACTTTAATGATCTGGTATTTGTTTGTGGGACACAAGTGCTTAGGGTTGAAATCAAAAGGATGTTATGTCAATGTTGGATCAAGAAGTAGAGGAAATTAAATCTTAAGGAGATCCATATTTAATATTTGGTACCTGCCAAAGTATGAATGAAGATAAAAATGAATGCATTCTCATCAGCTAAACAAATAATGGTGTACGGAACATAACCCAATGGCTTAATATTTCAGTGTGGACCCTTAAAACATTATTTTTAAAGGTGTGGACATAATTTATCAATAACTTAGAATACATGAGCTATGTGATGCTTGTCATGACACCCTTTTACTTTTATTATGAATATGGAATAATATGTTGAACCTAATGATGAAAAAAATGTATGCTCTATAGAAAATTCAAGTGTTGTGATGTGAGATGTGTAGGAATGTAGAAGCTACAAGTGTTGTAAAGTGCTTGCATAATACTACAAAAGCTTTAAGGACTATGAATATGGAGTGTGGCATGTATATGGATGCACATGGTAATGTTCCCAAGGATTTTTTGACCCTTTTTTGGAATCAAGTGTAAAGAGGATAACCTAATCAACTAAGAGGAAGATTATTCTATAATCATGCCAATTCAATAATTAATATTTGTGATAAATTTAGACACAATGCTAAATTATGGAAATATGATATATATGGAAAATATAATGCTAAAAGGTAATTTGATTGCTTAATTATGAAGACATATTAATAACACTTAGCTTATTAAATGATGCAAAAGCATATTTGAGAAGTGTTGGTGTAGAAACAATCATGATGATGCTCAATTGTGATTCGTTAGATTATAAAAATTATCTCTCTATTAGCCTGGATACTACTATTAAAATAGTGACACTAGCATTGATGCTTATATCTCAAAATTGATGCTTTTATCCATGGTGAAGTACAAGTCATTTTTGATAAATTCCACTTGCACCTATTAAGGGTTCCCTATCACCTTACAAATTATTTGTTTAGATTGTGCACACATATTCTGGATGTTAGTATATAGCTCTAAACCCTAGTTCCTCATATTAGTGCATGACACCTTGAAAAATAGGGGTTAGGGTTCAAGTGAAGTGGAGATGACCTCAAAGACCCCTCTGTTAGTGAGTGCTACCTACATATCTAAATTCTCTAAAGAGGGCTTCATACCGATGTAGTTCTCCCCTTATGTGGGTTTGTGTGTGATTAATTATGCAATATGCTATATAATAGTGCATGTAATACTATTCATGGGATGATATTTGAATGCTTCAACCTTGTAAGAATATTACTCCTATGATTGATATGGAAATAGAGAAGAATAGGGCAACTTAACTCAATTATGCAAATGATTTATTAAGCTTGATAGGTACTTGCTTGGTAGTAGCTAGATATCTAAATGAGTGGGTTTTGTTTTGTATTTATACTACACCTTTTGAAATAATATCATGGGAGGGATAATTGAGACAAATAGGATGACCTATAAATATTAAAATATTTTCAAATTTGAGTGTTTATGAGGTACAGGAACTAACATTAGAACTAGGATACTAACATCAATGCTAGTGTCCGAGTTTGGATGGTAGTGTATGATAGAATAGGAAAATGTAGAAGATCTATAACTGATAGTGAAGGATATATATCAGGATTTAAGCATACTATGAGCTACATGTGATTTGGATAGTTAGAATATCAAGGTCAAACTATAAGATAAACATTAAGCACAATAAAATGGTGAATATGAGTCTTGTGGCAATGAAAAATGTCGTAAACTGAATTGTTTAGCCATGAGTGATATTTTCCAATTGTGTAAGAATAGTTTATCATATAAAATCTATATTTAGCATCTAAATTCCCCCTTTTAATCTAGTAATGCATAAGGATAAAAGTACTAGGTTAAATGAAAAGAAATATATACCTTGGTGTGTATAACACATCTTTCTTTGACTTGAGCCCTATTTGAATTTGTTATTTGTGTATTACCTATAACCAAGAGCATGTTATAGTGTAATTAGTGCATATAATATAAATTTTGAAATAATTCAAATGCTTGAAATAAAAGAGGGCAAGGAAGGAGTAAACCTATGTGTCAATTCAACCATGTTACCCCTTGGTAGTTTTTTTTGGTAATGATGCTTCCTAGTTGAAGCGTTCAAGATAGAGAGGTTCATAATTGAACCTTGGAGATGTGAAGATGAGAATTAGAGGGTGATCATGCCCCAATTCTAGTGGAAAGGTGAGTTATTATAAGGCCATCAAAATTACTAAATCTCAATTGCATATCCCCAATGAATACATAATTTATCCAAGTCAAATGTATAACCATATCAAAATTCAAAAGGGGAGTAGTGCCAAGTCCATTGAGGGTGCTAAATCTCAATCACACTACTAAAAAGAGCCAAGTGTTATAGCAAATAAAATATAAAATGATGTATCTTGGTAAGGTCAGTACATAAATGTGTATCTAATTTGAATATGTATATCTGATTTTGTGTATTTGAATGGCATATGCACCTCAAATATGTCTCAAATTGAAGTATTTGTCAAAATGTATTGTGTATAATAAATTTCATAAATTTGAAAAAAATCATCCCAAATATGTGAAAATTGATGCCAAATGCATAAAAATTTGACCCAAATATATATCTAAGTCATGTAAACTGTATCAAATTCTACCAATTATGTGTATGTGGACTCATGTCTCTATGACATGCCCCCACTGATATGCCTTCCATTTTGGGGTGAAAGGAATGCAACTTGACAATCACCTTATCTCAAAAGGGTAAGATAACCATGTTATATATATATATATATATATATATATATATATATATATATATATATATATATATATATATATATATATATATATCAAACATGTAGTAATGAAGCATATATTGGTATCATGTCTAAGTATATTTATCAATGAATTTCATAATATCCAAACTTAACAAGCCCTAAGATGTATGATATGGATCACGAAAACATCTATAAATAACAAGTAAAAGTTATAAAAAAAATCAAGCACACAAGAGAAACTAATGTCACATAAAAGGGTATAAGGATGACACAAAAAAGGGGCATGTTCAGAAAGTCACACACTCATAGGAGATGACATGTTCAAATTCCACACACCAAAGAAGCAGTCAACACTCAGGGCACTATGGCCAACAAATAATTAATATGTTCAAATGTTCCAAAATCAAGACAAGGTAGAAAATAAGAAGTACACTCAATAAATCCATGTGAAAATATGAATAAGTTAAATATATAAACAACTAGCATAAACGTATCATACTAGTCCTTGCGTACATGTGCTAGTAAAATGTCATGTAGCATAGCATATAAAATACACCGTGTAAGATGCAAGCATGTGTAATCATTAATATACAAGCTCAATATGATAATGTAAAGTGATCATAAAATAATAGAACATGTATTAATCTGATCAATAGAAGCACATGTCCCTAACGTGGTGTGTCATGTGGGTAGAGGAAAGGTCCAACATTTGTACATGCATGTTTCATAGATCTAATTCATGCTTATATCACATTAAAGTACTCATAAAACATATGTATATATATAAATAAAATTATATGCTATATACTAACATAAAGTAAACCATGTATGCAAAATCCAGTAAACATGTAAATGCTAAATAATTTTTGATTTTTGATTTTTTTGAATGTTTTTGTATTTTCATGAATTTTTTGAATATTTGGAATGATTAGTAAAGGTGATATGTGTTTATTGTAGGATCATCAATATAAATTATACATTGTATTTTATTATTCTAGACTAAACAACTATCAATATGATGTCCATGCATCCTATGATATACATAATAATATTTTGTTCTCCTTAAAGGATGTAAAGGAGGTAATGTGCTCAAGATGTTTTGAAGCATTATACTTAAAATATCACTTGGAATCTTATTTGAATTTTTCATACTTTTTAAATAAGTGATTATAAACAAATTATCTTTTAGTTTCTTATTTTGATATGACACCTTATTTGGCACAATATTGCTAGATCAAGATATAAATGCATGACTATCACTAGCACATCATGAACTCTATGTATATGTAAGTTGAGTTTCCAATGATGTGATATTTAAACTAAAATATGGATGTGGCTTTTATAATTTGTCTATAGCCCTTCCCATAGTAATGATTTAATGTTTTAGGCCTTTACCAAAACAAACCCTAGGTACTTTGGAGTGAAGAATCATACCTACACCATCTAGAGGAGATGTGAGAGGTGGAGGGGTTTAAGGAAGGGTATGTTGATTACCTTCTTTTGGAATTATAGGATGGGCTAAATTACTCTTTGGAGCAGTGATAACATGGACCTTGATAGAGGGAAAGTAGCTATCATACTATTGAGGGTTAGAAGGAAGAAGATATTCCTGTTTATCCATTTTAAATGTTCTAAAGACTGAGTTAAGAACAAAATAATAAAGACCTACAAATTAAAGGGAATAATACATGATAAGGAAATCAAAATTAAAGTTGAAACCCTAGAAGGGTGAAAACCCTAAATCAAGTTAAAGTTTCAAAAGAAGACTCAGAGGTTAGGTTCACCAAATGTTTGACCCTTTTTTGATTTAAGGGTAAAGAAAATAGCCTAATAAACTAAGAATAAGACTATTCTATAAACATGACAATTAAATAATTCAGATTCATAGTCTATTATGATATAGTGTTGAATTATGGAAATATGCTAAATATGGAAAGTATAATGCCAAATAATAATTTGATTTCTTAATAACATAGAAGGAATAACAATTAGCCTATTGAATGATGCAAAAGTAGATATGATAAGTGCAAGTGTAGAAATAATCAGGATGATTCTCAATTGTGCTTTTTTAGATTATAGAAATTAGTTATCTATCACCTTAGACATTACTAGTGAAATAGGGACACTAGCGTCGACACTTATATCCTTAAATTAATGCTTTTGGCTGAAGTGAAGTACAAGTATTTTTCTATAAATTCCACTTATGCTTGTCAAAGTTCCTTGATACCTTGTATATTATATGTTTAGAGCGTGTGCACATGTTTTGGATGTTAATATGTATCTCAAAACCCTAGGTCCTCATATTATGTCATACCTCCTTAAAAAATAAGGGTTAATGTGCTCAAATGAAGTTGAGATGACTTCAAATACCCATCTATTAGTGAGTATTTCATACAAAGTCAAATACTCTCAAGAGGGCTTCAGGTTGACGTAGCTCTCCCCATTATGTTGGATTGTGTGTAAATAATTATGTAATATGATATATGTGAGTGCATTTAGTGAGCTAAATTTTAACTTGGAAAATATTACTCATGGGATACTCTTTAAATGCTTTAGACCTGTAAGAATACTAATCCTATGATTGATATGGAAATAGGAAAGAACAACATGACATTATAACTCAGTTGTGTGAATGATTCAATGAGCTTGATACGTTTTTGCTTCATAGGTGCTAGATATCTAAATGAGTGGGATTTGTTTTATATTTAAGCTACATATTTTGAAATAATCTCATGGGAGGGTTAGTTTAGACAAATATGCCGACCTATACATAAAGAAATATTTTCAAATTTGAATGTTTGTGAGGTACAAACTCTAGTGTTATAACTCAAACACCAGTATCGACGCTAGTGTCCTAGTTTGGATGATAGTGTTTGGGAGAATAAGAACATGTTGAAGATATGTAATTGACACAAAGATATTTATCATGTTTTAAGCATAATGTGGGCTATAAGTGATCTCGATAATCAAAATATTAGGGTTAGACTATAAGATAAACATTTAGGCACAATGAGATGGAAAATAGGAGCCATGCAACAACATAATATGTCCTAAACTAAAGGGTTAATCCATGAGTGATATTTTCCATGTGTACAAGACTAGTTTATCATATAAAATCTAGATTTAGCATCTATAGGAACTATGATACTTTATAAATATTGCATGGTGTTTGATGAGTTGTGAATCAAGTGAGAGATACGGGGAATATTGAAAAGAGTTGCAACAATGTTGCACATTACCAAAAGAGTGGTTATAAGAGAAATTAAGAGGGTTGTACAACTATGAGGTAAGTTATAAGTCTACACACAAATCATGGAATATATTTTTGTGTGCATTGAGTGGATTCTATATTCATATAAAGAGGACTGTAAAACTGTGAAGTAAGTTATAAGGCTACATACAAATCATGGAATATATTCTTGTGTGCATTGAGTGGATTCTATATTCATATGCACATTGTTGATGTTTTGTGATAGTGTCACTCAATTATCTTAAGGCATAGAATAAGAGTAAGCTAAAGGCGTTACCTCAACATGGTATTGAGAAATACTCACCCATTATGTTGTTGTTGCAGTACTTATTACAATATACAAGGACTCAAGAGTTTTTTGTTGATTATAGTTGACATTTCATATTCTTTGGCATGCTAAAAGAGCTTCATCTAAATAAATTGAGATCATTTCTTAGTTAATGGTCAATTCCTTATGGTTATTGGAATATCCTTGGGCTAGTGTGACCTTATTCATGGGTCTAATTTCTAGCAAGTTTATATACGAGGTTAATTTAGTTTCTTTTGATGACCTTTCTTGAAATTAACGTGGCTTATTCATTACTTTTATGGATTATTCTTGTTTAGATTCTGACTTTTTTTTTTGGATTCCTTCCTCAAAGGCATGTATTTTTGAATGTTTTTCTTTGCTCAACTATCACAGACTTTAGATTATGAAGAATCTACCATAGTTATTTATTTGGGTGCTACTTCAACTAGTTTTTGGCACTTATTTATCTTTGCAACTTTATATTTAGGTTTTTTAGATCCTGCAACAATGCTGTCCTTCAAAGAAACTAGATTCACATTTAGGTTTGGAGTTGTGCCCTACTAACATGAAAATTATTGAAAATACCAATTCATCTATTTCCATGGATGGAAAAGGATTAAGATGAAACTTTTCTATCCCATGTATACAAAACCTAAGTTTTGTCTCAAGAGAGTGCAACATACATATCCTCTTTGTGCTCATCAATGAAGGTTTTTGGTATTATGGGTTTATTATTGATGAGTTCCCTCAACTCTAAAATTCAAAATTCAAAATTATTATTTTTCCTTAGTATATATTACATACCCTTTTTCCTTTATAATTGCATATGTTTTAAATGTTACTTCAAGATCAGAGTTGGAAAAAAAGTTAATTCCACTTCTAGGGTCTTCTAATAAATAAATCATATTAAAACTATCAAGAAAATATACAATAATTTCATAAAGTGTTGTAACTTAAACAATACTTATCTCCAACAATTCAACTAAAAAATACTTTGACCAATCAAATTTGGTATTAGAAATCACCATTTGGTGTGAGATAATAATTCTACTTACAAGCACATCCTTCCAATATTTAGTTGTATTCCACAATTGATCTCTAATAAGCTCATCAATTTTTTGAATCATGAAAATATCCATAATTTCTAGGAAAACTTGTCTCTTTCACATATTTAATTGACATATTTTCTTGACTTCCTTGCTGATATGTCACATAATATTTTACCTATATTTATCAATCAATATTTCCCCATCATTAAGTAGATGGGTTACCATAGTTAGGCTTTCTCCATTGACTAGTATAAATAGTTTTGCTAAGGAACATGTCAAAAGTTTTTTTTTATTCATTCCCCATCTCCACATACCAGATCTTGAAATGGTCTTTGTGTTTCTCAGAATATTCCTATGACACTTACATCTTTGGCATGTTTCTTCATAGTCCATCCAACTCTTCCTTATACATGGCTCTCACTCTTTTGAATTTATTTGCCTAGGATTCAAATCACCAATAAGAGTTTTCACTTATTTTCTATGGATTCTTTTAATCTCTATAATTTTATAATAAAATACTTTTTTTATTTTGATTACATTGTATTCTTGGCCCATAAAAATAAAAATATGATGCATGTAATTGGCATTAATTTTAATTGACCTTTTTAGTTATATTTCTTGTTGTTTTTGTCATGTAGTGCCTTGTCAGGGTTTCCTTTATTACGAGTTTTTCTTTGTTACTGTGTTTTACTTAGTACCACAAGAAGCTTTATTCATTGTGGTGATTTATTGAGTTTTTTCATGTTAAGTTTGTTTTCATTGTGATGATTTTGATTGCACGTGATGCTTTTGTAGGCATGTGATGCACTCGAGGGAACACAATTTTGTTGTAGGTATGTGATTATTTTTTAGGAATGCGATGTTTTTACATGAATATGATGCCTTTTTAGTCATATGATACTTTTATAGGCTTGTGATGCTTTGATAGGCCTATGATGCTTTTGTAGGCATACAATGTTTTTATAGAAAAGTGATGATTTGGTAGGCAAGTGATGCTTTGAAGCCTAAGATGCTTTTTGATTTAATTTCACAAAAAAATTAATTTTTAGTTTAGTCTTTAAGTTTACAAAATTTAAATATTAAATTATTTAAATGATTTTAATAAATTATAAATATTATAAAAATCTTCATCTTTACATCCACAACAATTTTTTGGTTTTTTAATTTTTGCCACTACCATGAAGGCCAATTTATTGAGATTCTCTAACCTAATGAATATTTTTCCAAAAATATTTATCCCCTAATCTATAACAATTTTTTTATGGGTTTTTAAAAAATTCCATGTGAACTCACATGTCTCAAACTATAATTAAGCTACAAGTATAATGATATCTAAATATTTTTAGAACATCATCTCTCAAAATTTAAAAGGCATTTTATCATCTTCTAATGGTCCATTAACATTTTATTATTTATTTATTTATTATTATTTTTTTGATTGAAACATGTAGTATATTAATATATAAGAAATAAAATACATGTTTGCTAAGAAAGTAGGTGGAATGAGAGCACACCTCAAAATAAAACATACAACCACTGGGTGACAAGACAACCTAAAAATCAAAACCATAGTTAAAATAACACTATATTGACATCAACCAAAAAAATAAAAAGACAAGCAACTAGCATTATGCAACATGCACCACTAATCTTACAAAGGGAGGAGGAGGCAGAGATGAAATATTGAACTTATCTATGAGGGGGAGATATATTAGGTATGTTCCACTTGTCATCTTGTTGTCTTTATTCTTCACCTTCTTCCATTTGCTTGAGGGGGGGGGGAATCGCAAGAGCCAGTCTAGGAAACTTACCTTGAGTATCTCCACTAGGTGGTCAGAAACTAGTGTGAATAGAATCATATTGAGGTGACAGACACCCTTATAAACCACTAAAAGGAGAGAATATATGATAGGTAAGAGGTGGAGTGGTGGAAAAGGTTGAAAGGATATAAGATATTTTCCACCTACTTCCATGCACCCACTATTCATATGCTATGTTCTAGGGTCCTAAGGCTCTTCAGAGGGAACTCTACTGATAATGCACAAAACATTACCCTAGTGTCCCATGAGAGTGTAGATATGCTTAACCTCAAGGAAAATTTATCTACTTAAACTTGAATATCTAACATAACATTAGATAGAAAATAGATTCTGTTAGCAATAGAAAAATTTGACATTCTTATCTTTCCAAAAAGTAAAATGGATTTCAATTTAGAAAATATATTATCTTTGTTGATATATTATAGAGAAGAGAGTAGAATATCATAAGTGGATCATGTCCCAAACAAAATACTCCAACCTAAAATGTATAAAGAGGGAATGGATCCATTGCCAATCATCTTGGGCTCGATTACAAAAACAAAAAATATGCTTTAGAGACTTATGATGGTCACAAACAAGAGATCTAAGAGAGGGAATGCCCATGTGAAGAAGCCTATCTCCCACAAGGATATCTTGGTAAAGAATACCCTTATAAAATATGGATTTTTAGGCTTCTACCATAATGGACTAGATAGTTTGAAACCTTGTTTGAAACCTTATGTTTCAAAAAAAGGGGGAGTCATTAGTGTTTCATCATTTATTGAGCATCTCCCAAGAAACACCACTAAGAGAAAGTTATTGATAACCAATTTGGGGTTGATACCAAATCACTAGGTGGAAATAACCCAATTCCAACCTTTCCACCATTTGGGAGAACTTGTAACCCCAATTTTGTGTAATGCATAATCATGAGTAGCCATCTAGATCTTATAAATAGATTCAAAGTCCTGAGCATTCAATCTAAATTTGTTTTTTAGCTTGGGTCAAATGATCCAAGATATAGAGAGTTTATAAAATATATCACCCAAAACTTTGATACCTTTACAACAAATCTTAAGATCTTTGAGTCTGGGAAGTTTCATCAAGGGTTTCTCATTTATGGTGATAATTTGAGACCACTAGATAAAGTGAGTGTTGATAGAGAGACTAGTCCAAAACCATTCCCTTTCCACCTTATCTAGGGATTAAAAATTTCCCAAGGCTTACATATGCTCTTGACCACAAAGGTACCCATAACTTTAACCAAGGCCGGGGTGATGATAAAAAATTTTAGCCCCAAATTCTACCAAACTTTCTTCACAAAGGGAAAACTAGAAGTAATACAATTATGAAGGAGAATTTTCCAAGCCTCCTGCCATTATATATATTTAACAACCCACTTGGCACAAAGGGCAAGCCCATATTTAGTAATATCAATGAGACCTAACCCTCCAACTTCTTTGGGTTGGCAAAAAATATCCCATACTACTCAGTGAAAGCCTTTGTTGCCTTCAGAGTTGGCCCATAAAAAGTCTCTAAGTAATTTTTATAGATTCTTGTAGGTTGATTTGGAAGGAGCTCAACTAGAGGAGTAGTAGACGTCGGTGGAAGCAAGGACTTTGGAGCAAATATGAAATTTTCTATCCAGATAGAGAGGTTTGCTAATCCAATAGGATAACTTCTTTTCCACTATGAGAATAATATAGTTCCATAGCTTCACTTGGGAGGTCTAAAAAAACGAAAGGAATGCCCATAAATTTTAACATCTCTCCATGGGCAATCTATCTCCACTGGTAAAACTCAAGCAAGCTACATAAAGTACCATATCATTGTTTTAAGTATTGAGACTTGGACCATTGAATACTAGAGCCAAAGGCTAGACAAACTATTTGAAGGCACTTTGTAGCATTTTGGACAACTTCTTATTCCTTATGAAGAGTAATAAAGGAGTGATCAACATAATGTCCATTTATGAGTTGAATGTGAAGTGCCATGGGGAGATTGATTTCTTTAACAAGGCTTCTAAAATCATAATATTCGAGAAGATAGTCAACACCCTTAGCAACCAAAATATATAGAAAAAGAGAAAGAGGGAAATCATATCTAATAGATTAGATTGGTGGCCACTAATGATGAGACCAATCAAGGCATCCTAGAAGAGGGGTTGAATAAAGTGAATGAACATAGGGCAAAACCCTAGCACTTATATCATGGCTAAATTAAAGGGCCATTTAATATTATCATACATTTTTCAAAGTTAATTTTGATGAATAAGAACCTTTGCTATGAAACTTGAGCCCATTCCATCCCTTCCCACATAACTATTATCTTATCTAAATTATATCTTCTTTGAATGAAACCTATTTACTTCGACCTAATAATGAGGGGAGTATATACTCGATTCTGATCATTAAAGCTTTGAAAATTATCTTATATGAGACATTAATTAGATCAATAGGTTTACATTCGGTGATAAATTTAACAAACAAACCCTTGGCCAGAGCTTCCAAGTAAAATTAGTGTAGATCCAACCCCATATAATCCTAGAGAATTTAATAAAACTCTTAAGGGAAGACATCAATGCTTAGGGATTTATCTTGACCCATACCCATGGCATCTTGGTGGAGGTCCTTGATAGAAAGGTGTTTATCACATGCCAATTCATGGCTAATGAGAGCCTACAAGGAACAACATCTAGGTATTTATTTAACACCATTTGTTGGGCATCATAAGAGGTCTAAGCTTGAAACACCTATTTATAGTGCCTAATAAAATCTTGTAGGATGTTTGGGAGATTAGTAATGCACTCACCAACTTAATTAATAGCTTTTATTTATGTTTCTAAGTGATGGGCTCTTAATTTATAGAAAAAAACTTTGAAGACTTGATCCCTTATTTTAAGCCAATAGATGCAAACTCTAATATGAGCTCCCTGGCATTGGTGAAGTTTTGTTAGATAGATATAATACCTTAATTCTACCACTCTATTTTGTAACACCCCATCCAAAGGATCTTTTTCCAACTCCTGGGAGAGGTAGTTAAATTCTCTCACAAAGGTTAAGTTATCTCCCTTCCAAATTAGAGCTAATTATTTACCAAAGAAACATATGAACATTGTGGTACAAGTGATGGATTATTCCCACCAATTGATCCACTCAATGTATTTATATGGGTGAGGGACCGAGTTACACACTCACCTAATATGGGAAAGGGTTAGAGCATGATACAAATGGGAATTGTAAATAAAAATCTAGTCATTATAGATCTTGATTTAAAGAGCAAACCATCCAACATAAAATTTCATGGGCTGGTGGATAGAGAGGAGGGAATCCAAAATCACATTGATTGGTCTATCATACTTATACACAAAAGATAAAATATTTTGGTATAAGATAAGATCCCTATCAAGACTTTTTAGGACTTTTCTGTTACCTTGACAAAAAATTGACCAAGTGAACCAAGGTGTGGGAGAAGAAGCCCTACATTAATGATTTATGTCATATAGACCTAGTTTGTTTCATATGTATAACCAAGCTTACCTCTCACCAACACACCATATCATAAGTGTGATTCCTTATTTATCCTTAGGTAATTATGTCATATTAAAATATCCACAAAGGATCTATTGGGCCATAGGCAAGTGCTCTTCCAACCATCACCAAAGGATAACCCACTCAATGACATCATTAGAAGCATAGAGGTTGATAAGTCAGAGGATTTACTTGTTAAAGTTAAAAATTATGGAGAGTGCACTGTTATATGGTCCACTCCCTAATCCATTAAAAATGATACATAGATTGGCACAACCATTATAATAATGCTACCACATCTTATATAATGTATAAAAATATGACACGTAGCACTTGACTAGAGGATTTTAGCTACCATATGGAGATTGAAACCATTAATCTTAACCTCCCATAAATAGAGAATGTGTATATCTAAGGATTTTTGACAACTATTTCAAACCAATTACTTACTAATTAGGTTAGTTAAACCATAGATGTTCCAAGATAACAAAATCATTGAAATCTATTGAGGTTCATGGTTTTGCCCTCTCGGCCTTCTTAAATCAATTACTCAAAAAAAATTGTTGCTAGATTTTTAATATAAATACTACAAGCACAATAGGCCATTATTGTGTGTGTAATGATGCCTCATTATCATTGCTAGGAGAGAGAATCCATAATCATAGATCCACTTCATAGAGTGGAGACATAGGAGTATCTCGTGCTTAAAGAACTAGGATGAGATCCTTTTATGTCTATGTGCTTTATGTTTGAAAGAGAGAGAAGCCAATAAAAGATGATTCATGGGGATTGAAAGTCACATTAATATATTGAGGAACATTTATCATAGCTGGACAAAAGTTTGGTAGAGAAAATTGAGGTGGGACCAAAGGTAGTGGGGTGACAATATTGGCAGAGGTGGATGTCTTAGGGTTGATGGAAGGGGATTTGGGATTGTAGTTACTGGGATTATTCATTTGACTCACCACTTTCCATCTATCGTTATCTCCTGCCATCAGGTGGGTGGATTTTAGGGTAGCCTTCACTAGAGGATTTGAAGTATCCATAAGCATGAAATCATTAATCATAGGGTCTAAGGCCTGGCACCTGAAGAAGGTATTGAGAATATTTATATATTATATTCCTTGGGGAAATTGTCGCTCACCAATTTATATATAAATGTTTTCACAAAGGGATTATGTGAGGTTAACCTTATGATAGATGTGACATTGAGGGTGGGATATAAAAAAAGGCTAGTTTCAAAGAAAACATCACCAATTATTATAAAAATGGAAACAAGGCATAGATTACTTGGGGAATTCAATCTAGGTAGGGACCTTAAGTTTGGCTTTGTCTAAGACAATAAAGTCATGGGTGTAGGTGAAAAGAAAAGTAGTGATATTATCACATAACATGGGACATGTTTGTGAATAACAACACACTGTTCAAGGTTTTCAAACCTAAAAAAGAAAAATTCCTTGGTTATATTTTGAATCCCCAGAAGCTTAATACCATGAGGGTGCCAGTTAGACTATACCCAACTGCAAATCATGGATTCATCAGGAATACAACCCATAAAATATCCAATAAGGGTATGGGTTTCAAGATAGTTATAGGCAGTATTAAAAGTAGGTAAATCAAGAAAACATCAGGGGGATAATCTTGAGTACAGGGTACATTACATCATGAAAAACCTTGGGAATATACTAGGAGCCTTATTTAGTGCCATGGTCGATCCCTTCAGGTTAAATTACATCCAATGATGTAGGTTTTTGAGAGGGACCCATTAAATAATGAACACACCCAAAGGGTGAAACCCAAGGCATAAGTCAAGTAATGCAATTAAATTCAACAAGATGATCTTATAGACTCGAGAAATATGATGTTGGTATGATCAAAACTATAGAATTAAACCAACACGATGAAATTATAAACTATCTCTATAACTCCATTCTACTTATATGATTTTTATATTAAACTTTTTTATTTTAACTTTATGTATTTGTTGGATTTATCTTTGTTAATACTATCCATTTTACTTTACACTTTTTATTGAACTTATTTTATGATGGTCAATGTAGAGGACAAAAGTGTTTCATCCATAATGTCAAGTACTTACTTTAAATTTAATTTTGTCAATAAATATTTGCATGTTTCCTTCAAGATAAAAATGTTGTATCCAAATATCCATAACGATGACAACATTTGTCTAAACATCTTGAAGGAACAATGATTGGGTGATTTCATGTCTTTAGAATTAACATGTTGACAAGACATCTTGGTATTGCTATCAATATTCTAATTTCTCTTTGACCCACACTCATATGATCTTGTGGTTCTTCAAATTGCACATATGTACTAGAATGATATAAAGGTTGTGTTGTTGCTTACACAACACACTCTATTTCTTTCCAGAGTCAAGGAACCTCGTTTTGATTTTGTAGCCACTCCCTCTTGCACTCACAACTTGTTAGTCTTGGCACTCTCAATTTTCCTTGGTAGATTGCATAGATTTGCATGCCAAACTAGGTCCCACAACCATAACCATTGGATGGACCACACTTGTGTGATAAAATTTCATAGAAGACACTTAGTCCCTAGCCAAAGTCTAGCCCCCCAATTTACATGTCAATTCGATTATCAAAACCTATTCTATTAAGGTGACCAATCTTGTTCAAGTAATTTTTGTATTTTACACTTGGTCCTTAGATGCATTCTGGATGCACTTATGACACTTGTAAAATCTTACTAAATTGGGTCATAATGTGGTTTTCCTTGGCTAAACTTTCCTGATTTCTTGAACCAGTCTATCAAGTCAAATTTATCATCTTCTGGTGCTAATATCACATTTTTATCCATTTTTGTACTTCAGAGCTCAAATTGTCACTTTTTGGTTATAATTGGGACTTTTGGAGTTGATTTGGTCTTAATTGAAAATCCTAAGCTCCATAGACCTAACCAAAACTTTTTATGAGATTAGGTCTATGTTTTCAAATTTTCATTTCCTAGATCTAAATGGAATTTTTTTATGAGATTAGGTCTATGTTTTTAAATTTTTATTTTCTAGACCTAATCAAATTTTTTTGTGAGACTAGGTCTAGGATTGAAAATTTTCATTTCCTAGACCTAACCAAAACTTTTTAAGATATTAGGTCTAGGATTGAAAATTTTAATTTTTTAGACCTAATCAAAACTTTTTATGAGATTAGATCTAGGATTGCAAATTTGATTATTTTAGACCTAATCAGATTTTATTTTGAGATTAGGTCTAGGAAATTGAAAACTTGAAAAAGTGCATTTAATGACTTGATTACACATTTTTCAAAACCCAAATAGGTCTAGGAAGGCCTTTTGGAGCCCGAGTTAGGTTTTTTGGACATAACTTTCATCTTGGGTGTTAGTTTTTTGAACTGTTTAAATTGTTAGAAAGATGACTCTACCACGGATGTCATAGTACCTTTAGTTTTAATAAATTATACATGTACCATTAATTATGATCCCTAAAAGTTGTCTGTTTGGCTTGAGAGCTTTAATTTTTCAAAAATTTATGTTTTTTTAAATCTTTTTGTAAGTTGTAAAAGTGTATTAGGGGAAAGTGATGTGGGATATAATGAGATATTGGGTTCGTGGATAAATTAAAGATGCCTTACTACCTTTTAGATGGAAATAATTTACCCATGGATATCTCTTGTTCTATATATTGGTCCATTGGAGTCATTCTAAGGGTTGGCTTTTTGTTGCTCCAAAACACTTAAAGTATTCCATATTTTTATTTGGTTTTAGTGTAATTTCTTCCTCTCATTTGCTACCCTAAAGTTATGCTAAAAAAACTTGAGATCATTCATATTTTAAATAATTTTATTATTGTGTTACTCGAGTGGATCTATGGATTCTAATTGAAGTTGTGGAAGAAGATTATCGTTTCTACACATGCAATACAGTGGATTTGTGTTTCTCTATCAAGTTTTGCTCTCCTTAGACTCTTTCATGTTCTTTGTACCTAATTATATGAATGATAGTTAATACAAGGATTGGTTTTCTAGTTTGTTTACATCAAGTGGATCAAAATTGCCTCCAATATCACATGCTTTTTCTTTCCTCTTACCCTTTTTTTAGTAAGCTGTTAGATTTAAGATTTGAATGCAATATGTTATTATTATTTTATCCTGATTGTAAATTTTTTTCCATTATTTCAAATGCATTGTTGAATATTAATAAAATGAAATCAATGAACGTACAAATCGACCATATTCTTGTTATATGAAACCTTTTAAAATTGATTTTTATCACATAGGTAAATCTTTAATGCAATCTATTTTAATGTCAATTTTAATTGCAATAAATTTATCCATTATTAATTATGAAATTGTTGAATCCTAAATTCAATGGAATGAACACATCTAAATCAATTATTTTTGTTTCAAGTTGAAACCCCCATCAAATTGATGTTTATTGACATGGGCAAGTTGAAAAATGCTTGTTTATTTATTTTTGTTGCATGAGATCTATTAATTTATTAGTGAATGAATGCATATGTTATCATTCCTAAATTTATTCAAAACCCATAAAATAAACAACAAAATAAGTATTTTATTCTAATTTATTTAAGTACTAAAATACTATTAAAATATTCTAGAACCAACAAAGGCCCCTTATATGGAACAATTTACACTGAACCAACTAAGTGAGATGTAGTCTACCAAGACTTGTTAGATATAGACTTTGGAGAGATTTTTGGATCTCTTTTTAGGGGAGGTTGGACTATCCCCATCCCTCTTAAGTTGGTATGCTAAACAACCCATTAATATATTGGTGTTAAAAGGAGGGCCCATTCAGAATATTTTAACTTATCATCTATTTTCGGTCTTGTGGCCATCTTTTATGCTTCTCCCAACCTATTTTGTGCTTGAAACATACATCAACATATTGTCACTAGAAAGAGGGCCTATAATATATATTTTAACATGTCATTCATTTTGGTGTCTTAGGCCTCATCTACACTTCTCCCAAACCGTTTTGTGCTTAAAATTTACATCAACAAATTGGCACTAGAAGGAGAACCTATTTAGAATATTTTAACTTATCATCGATTTTTGATCTTGTGGCCATATTTTACGCTTCTCTCAAATCATTTTGTGCTTGAAATGTACATCAATAGATTGGCACTAGAAGAAGGGCCACCAACTACAATTTTAACAAAAAACTTTTAAATTTGACACTTTAGAGGCTTTACCCAAAATGATATTCCACATTTTAAGACTAGAAAATTAAGAATTTAAACCCACCAATGGCTAATCTTGCTTGGCTTGGTGAAGGTGGTTACCCTATGAACATTCTAGGGTTTGCTCATGATTTTCCTAATAATCCTTATGAATTATACCAAAATACATACCTGGTGATACTCAAAGTACTGAAGAACATATTCAGGTATTTAAAGATGTCATTATCTAAACTTAAATCCATCATGAGGATGTGGCTTGCCATCTATTTACTTATTTTTTGGGTGAAATTGCTTACCATTGGTACATTGGTTTACTAGATGAATGTATTAACTCATGGGAAACCTTTTAAACTATATATTTTTAACCATTTTAGTGTGTCCACCAATCTTGATTCCTTGTACTATCAATTTGGTACAACTCATAGGGAGCCCAATGAACCCATAAATGCATTAAACAATCATTTTCATCAGTTATTTAGGAGGTTGAAGGACCCATTCCTACAATTAAAAGTAGGTTACATTGATTTTACTTTAGAATATTGGATCTCCTGAATTTTATATTTATTTAGATGACTCCATCCGCTCTCACATCCTTGGCATTGACTTACCAAGAATCTTTCACAATTGAACAAAAATTAATGCCATATGGGTACAATGTTGACCCATTTTATTTTTTAAGACAACCAATTATTTACACCTAAAATCCTTTGAATTATTTACCTACAAGTCATCCCATAGACCAATTTGTACATTATAATCAAGCATTGCCTCAAACTGATAACCAACCAAATATCTCTATGACAAATGAGAACCTTGATTATTCATTTAAAGTTGGTAATTATGTCAATTCAACATTTAATCAATTGGTTGTTATGACTTGTATTAGTGGTCAAGTGTATCTTGGTGATTTTGCTAATCAAATGTCATTTGTTACATGATATCCTCAATGAGTAAGTTTTGAACAAGACTATGATACCATGCTTCTAAACACACAATTCAGGTCATATGGATGTAAAAACAATATGAATCTTGAAGCAGTTATGCTGATATAGTGTGTATAATTATATAAACACAAACCAACTCCTAAGAATAGTGATGAATATGATTTAGATGATGAAATGGTATCAATTATTTTAGGTGACCTAATAGGTAAAAATAAGAGTAGTAATGAGTTGGCCACACAAGAAGAAGAATTAGACATCTCTTGTAATAAGACAAAAGATGGAGTATAAGAATTGGATCAATTAGATGAAGAATATGCATGTTGTACATCTGAAACACTCTTGTCATATGTGGTTGTTCCTACATTTGGAAACCGATTCATGATGACAGACAACTTAGTTATAATAATTTAAATCCCGTCCCATCATTGTAGATGAATGAATTAAAAGAAAATAATGTTGAAATAGTTTTTATACATGAATAAGGTGATCTACAAGAATTCAAAATAGAATATCTCTCACCTATGGACAACCTTATATTTGATCTGATTGGCTTGAAACTGAATGAAGACATCATAAGAGTTATTGATCCTAAAGAGAAACACATGTACATTGTTGAAGATAGGTGGAAAGAAGAAGAAAATTAGGTTTTTGTCCTTACATCTTAATGCCTAGATGTTATGGAACAACTTATTTAACATGATTGCAATATTCATGTACTACTCCCAATAGTGGAGGAAACCAAAATAGAAATGAGTAACCATGAACATGATGGCCCAAATAATGAAGAAATTAGACTAGTGGAATTTAGCGCTGATAATAAATTGATTCAATACATTTATATGCATACTTTTGCTACTAATGATGAATCCAGAAGGTCCTTGACATGGGAAGAACCAAGATTACACCTTTTGAATGATGAAAATAATGAGGATGATGCCATAACATTCATTTTAGATAAAGATCTAAAAATAATGGATTCACCTATTGGCTACCATGAAGAGCTTATCTCTACTAGGTTGGGTATGTGAGTCATTTTGGTATGTGTTGATAATTGCCCTTATCCCTCACCATAATTCAATGTATGGATAGAGGTATTTCTCAAACCCTATCTCAGGTAATTTTTTAAAGTTAGATGTAAGCACATTGCTGAATTTAATTCTATAAATTTACTTAATTTGTATGAAAACATTATAAATATGACTCTTTGGGATAGTTATCATGAGTGTAGAGGTCAACACTACCATAAATACATGTTTTTATTTGGTAAGATCTCTACCAACCTTTTCAAAATCTTGGGTGAGAATGCATTCTACCTAAGGTGTCTAACTATTGAGGATGTCAAATTACTTATCAATAGACATTTCCTCAAGCACTACTCCAAACTTGAATTAGCTTGGTAAGGTCCTACAAATAACTTCTTTTTGTTTCCTAGTTTCATTATTAGTTTAGTTTGATTTTACTATTATTTTTTATTTTCATTGTTAGTTTGGCCTTGATGCTTGTCTCTTTTGGGTCTAGCCCATTTGTTTTTCCATATAAGTTCCTCTATTAGTCAAATAATGAAGAATGAAAAGGCCTATAGGTAAGTGACAAAAATGACATTCTAGTGCGTAATTAATCTGAGTAGTTTTTAACATTAGATTATATTTATAAATCATTTTTGAAGGCTTAAGCTATCATTTGAATTATGAGTTAGTTCATGTTTGGATAAGTTTGGGTAAACTATCTAATCAATGAAAATATTCTCTCGAAACTACTCACAAAAATCACATCTTGATTAGTTTCTAGGTTTATTAGGATGAACCTACTATAATGAAAATATAAGGTTAGGTCGGGGTGTGTAGTCGGTTGGACAGGTACTTCCATTGCGGCTCTGTCCACCAGTGTTCGAGTCCCTCCCTGGCCCCATGGTATCGGTATTAGTCGTTCTAGCCAGCGGCACCAGTCACATTAAAAAGTTTACCAGGCTTTTAATTTTTTTTATAAAAAATATAAGGATAAAAATATATAATTCTACCTTTCATTTTCCATGGTGGTCCCCAACCCATAATTGAGATAGTAAAAATAAAGAAATAAAATAAAAGAGAAGTAAAAAAAAAAATTAATTTCATAAAAAATCAATCTTAGGTGATTCTAGAAACCTATATCAGAACTATAGACACTCGGATGGCAATAAAAAAAGGCCTAGAGTGGGATTAGAGACAACTTTATTGAGGTTATAGATGTTTGGCTGGAAGCAAAGCAATGTCTAGGAAAGCATTCACAAGGTAGGATTCACTAATCTGATAATTATATCCATAATAGTTAGTCCTTGTAGGTTCTAAGAAGAGGAAATTAACTCATTTGCACACACTGAGTCAATGTGAATATCTGATTTGGTCTCTTAGCTATTCTCATCTTCTCCTCTGTCAAATCTATTCATGTTCCATGTATAGTCTTAGACATAGATTTTGGGTTTGTAGACATATTTATATCACTCTAAAATACTCATGAGTATTTTGTATCAGAGTCTCATTTTTTTTCTTCCATAAAATGCCGTAATTATTTTCAGAATCAAAGAATCTCTTTTTGCTTTTGTAGCCACTCATGTTTGTGCTCATGACTTGTTGGTTTTGGCACTCTCAAGTTGCCTTAGTATATCACCTTGATCTACATGCCAAAATAGGTCCTACATTCATCATCATTGGATGGACTACATATGTGTGATAAACTTTCATATAAGACACTTAGTGCCTACCCAGAGTCTAGCCCTCCCAATTTACATTTAAAGTTTGGCTTACTTAGATCTCCAAGCCCCTTCAGGGAGTCATCTTCATTTTCATGCTATTTAATTTCTCAAAAATTATCTTATTAAGATGACCAAACTTGTTTGAGTAATTTTTATATTTTACACTTAGTCCTTAGATGCATTTTGAATACACTTATAACACTTACAACATCTCACTAAATCAGGTCAAAAGTTGGTTTTCTTTGGCTAAACTTGCCTCATTTCTTGAACCAGTCTATTAGGTCAAATTTATCATCTTCTAGTGATAATATGACATTTTTATCTATTTTTGGTCTTTGGAGGTCAACTTGTCACTTTGTGGTTGTAATCAAGACTTTTGGAGTTGATTTGCTCTTAATTGAAAACCCTATGTTCCATAGATCTAAGCATAATTTTTTATGAGATTAGATCTATGTTTTCAAATTTACATTTTCTAGACCTAACTAGAACATTTTATGAGATTATGTCTATGTTTTTAAATTTTCATTTCCTAGACCTAACCAAAACTTTTTGTGAAACTAGGTCTATGTTTTCAAATTTTCATTTTCTAGACCTAATTGAAACTTTTTGTGAGATTAGGTCTATGTTTTCAAATTTTCATTTTCTAGACTTAACTAATTTTTTTTATGAGATTAGGTCTAAGATTAATTTTTTTGATTTTCTATACCTAACTGACACTTTTTATGAGATTAGGTCTAGGATCAATTTTTTTGATTTTTTAGACCTAATCAAAGCTTTTTTTAATGAGATTAGGTCTATGATTGAATATTTTGATTTTTTTAGACCTAATCAATTTTTTTTATGAGATTAGGTATAAGAGTTTGAAAACTTTAAAAATTGCATTTAATGACTTGATTGCACATTTTCCAAAGATCACATAGATTTGGGAAGGCTTTTTGGAGCCCAAGTTAGGTTTTTGGCCATAACTTTCACCTTGGGTGTCAGTTTTTTGAACAATTTGAACCATTGGAAATCTGAATCCATTATGGATGTATTGGTACATTTAGTTTTAATAAATTGTGTTATTAATTATTATCTATGTAGACACTCCATTTTGGCCACAACTGGCCCCTGATCGTATTTTAGACTAATTTCTACCAAACATCATAAATTAAGCCTAAGAATCACTTAACATCCTGATTTCATCTGCACATCATCCATTAATACTCAAAATAGTGTTGAGGCATTCCTATTTGGGATTATACCATACACAATAATAACCTCTGATAGATTCATCCTCACTCACTTTTCAACCTAACAATTAGTAGTTTGGCCTGTAGACCCATTAAGTGGGGCACTTGAACAATTCTTAAAAGAGCTAAAAAAACTAATCAAAATGAATCAACTAATATAACTAGAATAAATACTTAACCAAATTATCTATTTTCAATTAATGAATATCTAAAAATGAAAATTCAAAATATCAATTTTTTTCATCATTGCCTTTATGAGTTATTAAAGCTCTCACAAATATCTCAAAATATCTAATTTGACAGCCATGTCCATTAATTGAATATCATAATTACATGACACCTTTTAAACTTAATTGGAGTTAGCCTCAAATCACCTAGGGTTATTTTGAACTCATTACATGTTTAAACTCAACTTTAACTCACCTTAGGTGAGAGTTAACTTTGGAGGCTATAAATACAAGGCCCTACCTATTGATCAACAATTTTTCTTTATGAAATGTTATTATGTCAAAATAGATGCAAGAAACCTTTCATATTAGTGTTACCATGCCAAATTCAAAAGTCAATCAGCCAAACCAAGGTGTCAGGGAGAGGTAGAGCAAATAGAGCTTCATTGACAAATATTTATTGATGCATATAGCCGTGCAAGCCACTTTAACAAGCCATTTTGGAGCTAAAAGGAAGGTAAAAGGATGATTTATTTTATGTTCTAGCTATATTTTCATTGTTGCTTATTATCTATGCTCTCCCTAGTGTCTAGGCTAGATGTGTGAGTGTTTAGTGTGTGTATTTTGAGTTTATTTAATTGACTAATACTATACTAATCTTCTCTCTATGGATTCCTTGTTCACATGATGGCATGCCTGGTAGGACCCACACTCCACAAAATTATTCCCAAGGCATTTTAGGACATCTTTCTAATATTTTTCATGTCAAAAACTGAACAAATGGAAAGTGAAAGCTCACAGACATTCTACAGGAAATCACATTTTTGCTGTATATAGTTACTATTTTGCTCTCTGAAGTCATGATATTGTACTATGAAATCATGATATTGCAATGTAAAGTAGCGATATTGCAATTGCATTTTTGCCTTGATAAGTAATGATATTATCCTGATAAGTTGTGTTTTTCCTTTGATAAGTAGCGATTTTGCATGATAAATGGTGGTATTGTCTTTAAAGTCAATTTTATCTGCAAATCTATGATATTGATTAGAAACTTGTGGTATTGCTTTGTATAATCATGATATTACCTTCATAAACTACATTTTTGCATTGTAGAATAGTGATTTTACATTAACCCTTTGTTTTATAGGAAATCATGATTTTGCACTAAAGACTAGTGATTTTGCACTATATAGTACCGATTTTGCATTGTAAAGTCATGTTTTTACACTAACAATGTATTCTATAGGAAGTTGTAGTTTTATTCTAACTAGTTATGGTTTTGCAAGAAAATTTATGATATTACTCTGTGTATCTATGATTTTTCACTATTTGAAAAAAAATTGAAACCCGAGAGTTAAATTTCAAAAGTCATTTGCTCACTTTATTTTAGATTTTAAGCACAAGGACCTCGTAACATCTTTTATAGGACCCAAAGATCAAGGAAAGACATTTTTAAACACTCTAAGATTCAAACTCACATTTACATTTGGTGTTTTAAAATATTTTACTTGAGTCATTTTCATTTTTCAAAGTTCTCAAACAACGCCAAGGGGCTAAACTTCATATCATGTTTCACTTGGTGCTATAAAAATGAACTCACACTCTAGTTAAATGATCATAAGAGTTTTCATTTTTATGATTGTTGTTGTGTATTTATTTTACAAGCCAAGTGTAGCATATATGCTTTCCTCCCATCCCCTTTAGGAAACTTGGGTGATAAAAAATGCTTCACTTATTGCCCTTCTCACTTTGTCTAAAATCATGGAAGAAAATTTGCTAAGGCCCTTCCCAAAATCCAAGTGATTTGGATGATCCCAAAAAAATTCTAAAGTCTTACTCAATTATTTTATTTCATGCACTTTGGCTTGTGTGTGGGAGTTCATCGCGTCCCCATGAGTTCTCTAGGGAAGTGTTGACCTGGGAATTTATCTCCTGACATCACTTCAAGTACACTCCATGGTAGGGGTATATAAATTGAGTTTGACTTATTGGGATGCTTTTTTGACTGGCTAAGCAAGCTTTGTTAGTAAGAGACTACCTTCAAAACATAGATTTAACTCAAACATCGAACTATACTAAGAAATTGATAGATTTAGTAGCTATAAAAAGGACAAGACCTTTTCATAATAAGTTGGTTAATATATGTCTAAATGACGCGTTGTTCCCTAGTGTTAACCAGACATATGGGACCATTTAGAACATACAAACCTTGATAGTTTTTAAACAACCCCACTCACTGTGGATATATTGTCAATACAGGATGAGTAGCTTGAAGTTCCATGTTGTCGTATAAACTCTTGAGAGAAGAGGGGGCCTAAAAACCCTAATTTTCATGTGAATTTAAATTTTTATATTAACAATATTAATTAATCTCAAGAGCAAGCACATAGACAAAATTTGACAGTACGAAGCCACCTTTTTAATTTTTAGGATTAGGACAATACCCTTAGATGTTTTATTGTTTTTCATTTTTACTTACATTGCTTTGAGTTAAAACTGTTTATTTGTTTAAACCATGTTCAAAACAAGTCATGTTTGCACATCATTTTTTTTGTTTAAAGAGGTATTATGCTATATGTTTGACACTACACTTTGCCTTGGTCATTTATAAAAACTTTTGTGTGTGTGTGTGTGTCACTTGTTTCAAAGGGGCATTGTTACTCTGCCCATTTCATTCCAAGTCTTGTGCTTTAGAGTTTTTGAAACAAACCGTTTGTCATACCTTTAGATAATAATAACATTGTTACCCCACTCATATTATTTCAAATACTTGTTGCCTTGTATCCAATTAAAATTTCAAAAACATGTGTGATTTTTGGGTCTATGCCTAGTATCATTATGCCATCTATTTTGGTTTAGCTTATTGTCCATTTAAGAAACCAAGATTTCTAAATCAAGTTCCATATTGGTCTTGATGAGTTTAGATTTAAACATTGATTGGTTTATGCCTATGCCTCACTTAATTTTGGCTTAGGCATTTATCTCTCACTTTTGGGTTGTGTAACTTAGACTAATTCCTTGTTCGATTTAAAGCCTATTTTTGTGCTTAGATTTGGGAAGTGGTCTATCTTCCATGTGCCTAAATTCTAATGTATTTTGACAAAGGTCAAGTTTATGTTTGAATCTTAATGCCTAGTTTGAGTCAAAGTGTTTCAAATTTGTTAGATTAATTATCTTATCTTTTAGACCTAGTTTGTGCCAAGTCTAGCTTTTGTGTCATGCTCCTAAAAGACCTATCAATTCCCATTTGTCTTAGACCTAGTGTGTTTCAAAGTCTATATTTTGTGCCTTATTTCCAAAAGAACTAGAATTTTACCTTCCATTTTAGACTAATCATTTTGAACCTAGCTTTGTGCCTTGTTACCAAAGACCTATCAACCTTTTTCCTCTTTAAACCTAGATTAGAGTTGTTTGAAACACTTTTACTAAGTTTGACATTCAAATTTATATTTTCACTTGACCATTTGTGTGAGACATTTGACATTATATCTTTTAGACCAAGTTTAACGTTGATCAAATTTTGGAGAATGACTCTATTCTTAGACCCATTCCTAGACCAATGTCGCTTTCAAACCTAGACTTAGACCAAGACCATTTTCATATACCAAGACCACCCTCTTTGGGATAATTACCAAAATTAACAATGTTGATTATCATATACTATGATTTCCCTTCTTTAGGATAATTAATGTACCAATTTTGCCCTTTTAATGATAACAATACTCGATCCCCTACCTATAAAATTGATCCTCCATTGGTTTGCATGAGAAACCAAGTTCCATAATGTCTAATAATTACCATACCAAGACCTCATCCTTTGGCCTACACTAGCAACCAAACTCTACAACGCCCTTCCATTATCATTCAAGGTCTTCATCCTTTAGCTTGCATTAGAAACCAATATTTATAATGTCCATCCATTACCATTCCATGACCTCATCCTTTGGCCTGCATTAGTAACCAAGCTTCACAGAGCCCTTTCCTTACCATTTCAGGCCCTTCCAAATCCCATAACTCATTATCCCAACAATGTTGCACAAGTGAGACTAGACAAGTCACAATTACCATCTTAGATCAACAACTAATATTTGGTGAGCCCATTGTAGATGAACTTATTCATAAAGAGGTCATTATCCAACCACCGATCATTCTTAATCCATTGCCAACCTTCCCCCACTTTAAAAACCCCATGTCAGTCTTTGAGCCATAATAAAACCAGTTAGTACCTCTCTAAGATCCATCATTTGAAGACTAAGATGTGTTTAAGACTGATATTTTACAACCAATTGTAAACCAAGTCCAAGAGAACCAACCAATCTATGGCATTTTTATTGAAACACCTATTTATAATGAGTCAACTTGTGGCAAATTGCCCTTTGATACTTTCCCTATTATTGAGGAGCATCACTTTGGCAAGCCAGTCTTTATTGAGTCATGTCTTAATGATTATAGCTACCTTTAGAAAAATCATTATCTCGACCATTGTCTTATTTTTAAAAAGCCTCCCTTTGACAAGCCAATCTCTATGGAGTTATCTCTTGACCTTTTCCCCATCATTGAGGAATCTCACTTTGATAAGCCAACCTCTATGGAGTCACCCCTCAAGCTATTCCCTCTCTTTGAGGGGCATCACCTAGATGAGAGAGTCTATGTTGAACCCTTCTTAAATGACTCTATTATCTAAGGGCCCATTATGCCATCATAGGTTGTTACTTGTCCACTACCAAACATTTAATAAGACATCATTATAGTAGCATCCACACTAGATGAAGAATAAACATTGAAGTTAGGTTCTATTCTTGAACTAATATCAGATTTAGCATTAGAAATAGAATCAACATCAGTATCAACATCAAATTTAGAGTCCCTTGAGTCAGACTCAATTTCAGAATCAAAATACATTCGTGGCTATTATGACATTGGTTACACGTGACTTATAGATCAATATGAATATATTTGTGATCCTTCCACAATTTTTGAGGATGATTACTTCAACATCGACACAAGTTCTCTTAGTATCTTTTACAAGGATTGTGTTTCCTCTTTCCATTCTATGTACCATTACCATCAGCCAACATAGCCATTATATTGATATTCCACCTACTATAAGTGTCAATTAGGAAATATAGAGTCACACCTTATTGAATTGCATCCATGTTGACATATCAGTTGTAGAATATCAAGGGGACCAAGACCACATTCATGTATAAGAATAATAATCTCTTAGTGAAACATTTTCAGAGGTGCTAGGGGGAAATCAAAGTCCAAACTCAACATCTTGTAGTGAAACTTTATTTGAGGTACTAGAAGGCAATCAAAGTCAAAAGTCAATGTTCCTTAGTGAAACCTTTTTGAAGGTGCTATGGGGACAATCAAGACAACTTTATTGGTGAAAACCTCTTCGAGGCACTAATAACTAAGCACAATAGTTCTTTAATTCTTGATGAAGACATTATTAAAGATAACATCAATACAACCTTCAATCTATAGCATAATCAGATGGTAGCTACTATCAAGCTCAAACAATAAAAAAATTTGATGATCTTATTAAGAGCATATTCAGAAGTCTTTGGCCCTACCAAAAACAAAATTATGTCAAATCTAGAATCAACAACATATTGTGTGCCTAAAAATCCCAATATTCATTTGTTGCTCAACCATTATACATTTCATTATGATCCATTTATTCATTTTAAACCTATATTACATTGTCAAATTAGACCTATCAACCAATATTTATACTTATTTACTATTCTTGGTTGCACTTTCCTTTAGAGAGGCTACAAAGATATATTGTCTTGAAGTTTGGATCAAATATATTCAAAGACCAACGAAGATCAAAATAACATTATTAGAGTCCAAATCAGTAGTAGGTTCTTGATAAAGTAACTATTTATAAGAGGTTTGGGCTAACAATTTACACATAATTGACTATTTTGGTTGTATCATATGTTGATCAGGAAGTTCATCTCCACATCAGTAGGAACAAAAAAAACATTTACCTTGCCAAAACTATTTACATTGCCTTTTTTATTTTCCATTCACCTTGCCATTGTTTTATATGCTACCATTTACCTTACCTTGACACTTAGAGGCAACCCTATTACCATTATATCTAACTATCATCACATCATCATCCTTGTACCATGTCATGTTGTATACTGTTTTACCATGCCATATTGTATATTATTTTACCATGCCTTCATTATTGACCAAAGTTGTTTTTAACCTCTTTCCCAACCCTTTTAATATTAGTTCCATTCCATTTGTTCTTCTGACACTTTTAGCAATATGATTTATATCAAGTTTCAGCAGTTGATTTAGTATTATAAATAGAGGTTGTATCTTGGATCAATATGACACCAGTTTAATAATTACATTCTTCATTGTTGACATATTTTATTTCCTTTTTGGTGTTACTAATTATAACTACCTTTGGAAAAATTAGTATCATTGACCTATGCCATTGTTTCCTAATTATAACCACCTATGAGAAAATTATGAACAACACCTTTACCATGCATTACAATATCACATTGTTATTCCTATGTCATACTATGTCATTTACCTAATTTATGAACTTACTACTACCTAGTCAAATTACTCTGTTGTAAGGCAAAACTATAGTGACTTGTGTTCCTAATGGGACTATGTAGGCAATGCTCGATTCATATTGAGGTTAGCTCAGTCACCCCTAGCCCATACTCTTACCATTTTATGAGCATTTAAAGTTTGAATACTTTCATCATTTTACGATTTGGATTGTTTAGTATCTCATAATTATCAATTGAGTTGAGATGCTTAACAAATTCCAAAAACATTTGTCAAAGACTTTGACAATCCTAAAAATCACAAAATCATGAAAACTGACTTAGAATCTCCATGCAAGATATAAAGCCATCATTTTTTTGGGGATGGGCCATCTTCTTTGTTAAGTTTATTTCTATACCACCTTGATCTTTTTCCTCCCATTTTTGGGAGAACTGCATTGGCCTAATGTTTTCATAGACTATGTAGGTAACACTTGGATATATGGAGTATCTCAAGTTAGCTCGACCAGACCTTCCTTTATTTTCTGACCACTTCTTTGCCTTAAAGATTCTAGGAATCCTAGCTATTTCAAAAGTCACCACTTGTCCTTTAGTTTCCCCATGCTTATTGGCTTAAAGCCTTACACTCTTACCATTTTTTGAGTTTCTAATGTGCACATTATGTATTTACATTTGATACATTAATGACCATTGGCTTCACCTTACGCTCTTGCCATTTTATGAGTATTCTCTATTTCTTATGCTCTCACCATTTTGTGAGATCACTCCTATGTTTCCTCTACAACATAATCATATTTTTTCTGATCATTATTTTCTTCTCTCTCATATCTTGGGAGAACTAAATTTGGATTGAAGTTCATATTGGATCTTGCATCCATAGAACTATGTAGACAGTGTCCATTTTCTTTGTACATCTAGAGTCAGATCAACTACCCCTTCTTTTTCTTATATTCTCCCATTTCATTTATTTATTTTGTTGTATCCTATAACCTAGGGGAAATGTCTATCATCTTATGTATGTCATTGTTTCCCTATAGCCTATGGGAAACCTTGTGCCAATTATTCTTGTGTTGTTATACCTATGTCATTATTGTCTTGCTTTGGGGTTACCTTGTCACCAAGAGTAACACCTCTATTACACATGTACAAATAATTTGTTTTTTATTTACACTAACATTGTGATTAACCATTGTTTGTGTTTATTTCATTTTGTTCTCATTATTTTGTTGTGTTCTGTCTTTCTTTTATGTTTATTGGTATTTTGTTTCTTGATGTTTATTTGTTTGTTTACCAATTTGTTTGCTTTCATTGTTGTGCCTTACTTAGTATATTTGTGTTTATTGAGTGATTCTTTATGAATTATACTTAAGTCCATCCATATTCATACGTTAACATTGTCCCCATGGTTTTTATCATTGTTTCATTTTTTTATTATTTATTGGATCGCATGTCAATATTTTTGCATATTTTGGCTAAATTATCATAGTGTTTTATATCATGATGCATACCATCACATGCTGTAACAAAAATTAGCTCAAGAAATCTTACAAGCAATGATGTCGTGTTACTTCTCCTTGGTCACCTAAAAAAATCCTGATCTATCTAAATAATTTCCCAAATATAGAGTAATTAAAACATGAATGAATTTTAATCCTTGCTAGTTAGGACGTGCATCTCCACACTAGTAGGTAGCCCAAATTCATCTTTCTCCTCTATACTAGCTTACTCTTCCTCTATGAGTACAAATTCAGTATGTAATCCCCCTTTTCCAATTTTCCATATTGTTTCAAACTATCATGTCAATGATTATAATCACCTTTGAGCAAACCATTATGTTTTGACCTATCTAGATGTTAATGATTATAACCATCTTTGGGTAAATCATTATCATTCTCTTGCCCTGTAAGGGCATGTTTTTATTATGCTAATGATTATAAATACCTTTGTGCAAATCATTGTCTCTATCCACCCAACTAGGGCATTTTTCATTATGCTAATGATTATAACTGCCTTTGGGCAAATCATTATCTCTATCCACCCAACTAAGGCATTTTTCATTTTGATAATGATTATAATTGCCATTAGGAAAATCATTGTTTTCTTTTTACTAATAATTATAACCACATTTGTGCGAATCTTTTTTTTCCTTTTGTTAATGATTATAACCACCTTTGGGTAAATCATTATCTTTTTATTTTGCTATGTCGATGATTATAATCACCTTTGGGAAAATCATCTTTTTTATTTGTCCAACTAGGGCATCTCACTATACCACTGATTGTAACCACCTTTGGGCAAATCTCACTTTACACCCCCTTTACCTTTTGGTCCCATCATTTTCCTTCTTTTGAGGGATCGATCGCTGACCTTCTTTGCCGCTTGCTCCCTTGAGAGGGGCATCTAGGGCTCATTCTTCACTTATTAGGGCATTAAGCATAAAGGACATTTTCATTATTTGAGAAGATGTTACTATGCCAATAGTTTTTAATGCCTTTCCAAATAAGGGCAAACTATAGACACCCCATTTTGATCATAATTGGTTTCTGACTAAAATTTAGACTAATTTCTATCAAACATCACAAATTAAGCCTAAGAATCACTAAACATCCTAATTTTGTTTTCACATCATCCATTAATGCTTAAAATCATCTTGAGGCATCCGTATTTAGGGTATTATATCATACACCATAATAACCTCTCATGGATTCATCCTTAGTCACCTTATGACCTAACAACTGATAGTTTGGCCTATAGACCCATTAAGTGGGGCACTTGAACAATTCTTAAAAGAGCTAAAAAGCTAATCAAAATGAATCAACTAATTAAACTAGATTAAATGTTTAGCTAAATTATCCATTTACAATTAATGAATATCTAAAAATAGAAATTAAAAAAATCAAAATATCAAGCCTTTTCATCATTACCTTTATGAGTTGTCAAAATTATCACAACTATATCAAAACATCTAATTTGATAACCATGCTTATTAATTGAAAATCATAATGAAATCACACCTTTTTAACTCAAATGGAGTTATCCTCAACTCACTTAGGTTTAGTTTGAACTCTTTCCATGTTTAAACCCAACCTTCACTCACCTTGGATGAGAGTTAATTTTGGAAGCTATAAATACAAGGCCCTACCTATTGATCAACACATTTTCTTTGTGCAATGTTATTATACCAAAATATATGCAAGAAGCATTTAATAGTAGTTTTATCATGCCGAATTCATATGCCAACCAACCAAACTAAGGTGCCAAGGAGAGGTGGAGCAAATGGAGCTTCATTGACAAAGATTTTTTGATTCATATAGTCGAGCAAGCCACTTTAACAAACCATTGTGGAGATACAATGATGATAAAAGGATTATTTATTTTGTTTTATAATTGTGTTTTCATTGTATGCTTATTACCTATGCTCTCCTACATTCTAAATGGTAAAATATGGATATATTTTTTCCAAAATGTTATTCAGTCAGGTTTGACTAGTCGGTAGCAAGTCCATACTCAACCTCAGAAGACATAGTATTTTACCAAAAGCCATATACTTCCATATCAACCAAAATTTTCTCAAATCCAAGGCTATATAATGAATCCAAATTATAATATTACATAATAGAATGTGCAATTTCAATAACTACATCCCAATTTATAGATGCATATTCCTCATTAGTTCACTCATAAAAGCAACATTATGAAATAAACCATACCTCCATTATAGCTTGGTCAAGGTCATCCATATTTGACCGCCTAACCACCACCTCAACTAAATATACCATCTAGTTTATTAGCCTAAGAACTATAACAAGTGAAGGATGTGATTATTTCTATTCAAGCAAGGAAACATACCAATAAACTCAAGTTAGACAACATTTGTTCATACCCATTTAACATGGAGAATATTCAGATACCATTTCCTCCAGGTTATGAACCACCAAAAATTGATAAATATAAGGGTAAAGGAGATGTTACAACCCATTTGATAAAACTCTTTGTTACTTTCCAACTAGTGTATTATAGTGACATTTACTTACTCTTTTTGTTTCCTCAAAGTCTAGTAGGATAGGCTTTGGAGTGTTTCTTAAAATTGCCAAAGAATCATGTATCTGACTTTGATGACCTCAGACAAATTTATGTAGCATTTCTCTTATATTCTCGAGCATGAGATTTTATTAGTAGATTTAACTCAGGCCAAATATAAAGTTGATGAAATATTTGTAAGTTATCTATAGAGATGGAGAATGCTTTCTAGTCGCTTTACCCATAACTTACCAGATAAATAATTCGCTGCTCTATTTACTAAAAATTTGCACAATGAGATATCTTATCATTTGAATCTTTAGTGTGCACATACATTCAAAGATATCATTGAAAAAGGTTTACAGATTGAAAAATCCCTTATTAAAAGAAGAATATCAAGTTAACCTCCTCAAACCAAAACAAAAGCATAGGCCTAAGTCCTACCCATAATCAAGTCCAAACACAAGCGTCTGTACCCACTCAGGCTAATAACTATGATAAATCCAAAAAATACAATCATAATGAGAATGTTGTTAGAAATGGATTAATTGAGTCACATCATGTCTAAATGGTGCAAACATCTACTCAACCCATGCCATAAATGCAACTTGCTCCTCATCAATAGCCTGTTTAGCAAGTGCAACCTTCACAACAACCTAGACCTACTCCAAAAATACAACAACCAACACCTTTGTAAACCCCTTATCCAAGAAGAAGACCCACTCCTTGAGTCTTCATTGACCTTGGTAAACCTATCTAAGTAGTGTTTCACAAGCTAGCTACATCTAATATGACTAGTTGGCCAATTTTGAAGCACTATCTTGAGGGTATTCTATATTCAAAATGATACAGAGAGCATGAGTTCTATGAATAACATCATGTTCATTGACATATCTATGCCATTGTGTGAAGATAAAACACCTCATCAAAAATATGCTTAAAAATGGGGAGATTACATTGGATAATAAAGCATCGATGTCCAATCAGAACTTGGGTATCTACCAAAACCCTTTTTCCTAGCATAAAAATAATAATCAACAACTACAATAATGAAGCCTAGAGAAATAACAACAGTATCAACAACTATAATGAAAATAAAATCAATACCAGTAACAAATAATAACAATGTCAATCGAGTGGGAGGAACCAAGGCCAAAGTGATTCCAACAACCAATAGACTTACCACACAATTATACATGACTATAACAAAGTTGTAGGTCATATTATGAGAGGTCATGTTGTAATCATCGCCATTAATCTGAGACCAATCACACCAACAACTAGGGATTATTATTATAGGAACTTATATCGATAACTCAAAATTGCCTTATGACCTCAACCAAATACACCAACAATCGAGACTTATCTTATCTGGCCCATCTCCATCAGCATCAAGTTATAACTGTCCTATATCCTATCTTGATTGTGCAATCACAACTCAATGATCTAATATTACCATTCTAGAACTTCAACTTCCTACCAACAAACCTATCCAACCCATTGTGTTGGCTAAGAATAAGCCATTTATCACTATTAAGGAAAAGTTGTATGACATTGTGGAACAACTTCAAAAGTCACCTACATAAATTTTTATCTTGGATTTGTTACATACATCTACTATCCACAAGAATATCCTAATATAACTACTAGGCCAATCCAAAGTTCCCAACGATATAAACCTAGACAAATTCCAGGATTTAGTTAGACATCTAGCCCTAGACCAATAATTGACTGTAGACCAAAATGATATGTCATCCCTTAGCCCTCTCCATAATAATACCATGTACATCAAAGTTGTCATCATGTGGTAAAAATTCAAATGTGTCCTCATAGATAATGGATTATGCCCAAATATTGTGTCTTTGAAGGTCATCAATTATCTCAGATATATAATAAATGATCTATAGATAGAAATAATTACTATCAAAGCCTAAGACAATGAAGAATGGGAATCACAAGGAACCATAAGCTTGCCAGTTATCATTGGGCCCTTGACCCATGATACACTTTTCCATGTGTTAGACGTAGATTTATCATACAATTTTCTCTTGAGTAGGCATTGGATACATGAAATTTGTGCAATCCCTTTGACATTGCACTAGTGTCTCAAGTTCTCTCCCTCAAGCATGGAGGTTACTATCAATGGAGATTTGAAGCCCTATGAATATTGCAAACATTTGGACACTGAGTCCATAAGTTACAACTACCACTTTGGCCTAGATCTGGTTTTCAAAAAGGGCAAAGACATAGAAATACTTGTCGAGTTACTAGAGGCCAATTGTATAGACCTAGATAGCCTTGAGTCATCTTCACATATGCCTCCTCTTGAAATGTCTAATCATTTTACCATATTGGCCAATGACCCAAGAGAATATTTGACCCACGACACATTCCACATTGCCAACCTTCCATATAACCCCAAGTCCTATGAAGACCTAAAGCTAAGTCACCATGCATGGAATGAAAATGAAAGGAAAAGGTAAACTTCATAGTCTAGCTCCTATCATTTTCACATCAGTCATAGGCCAAGAAGAGGACCTACTTGCCAATGATGAATCCTAGTTGTATAATAAGATATTAATTGATTTCTAAAAAAATGCCAAATATCCCATTCCTAACAGGATCATAGAGAACCAAGCCTATGAAGGAGGAAATCTCAAGCCAAATCAATAGGGTACTCTTGAGCCAATTTCTATAACTTGATACTAAAGAACTTATGGTTTCATATTTAAACTGCCTAGGGTGACCCCATGTATCTTATTCATGTTCCAATGCCAACATCTAGTGAAATAGAGTTTGATCATAAAATTTATGAAGACCTAGCCAATACCAATCTATTGGACCCCAATACCATTTATACCATTAAAATAATAATCTAACATAACCTGCTTCTTCTATATCACTCTCAACTTATAGCCTAAGACCAACAAAAATCTACAGTTCCTGTAGATGAGTTTGAGAATGATGAGGCCTTTTGCAATTTTCTAGGCCTAAGAGACAATGTTCCATTGGGAGACCACAAACAAGGGTTCTCTATAAAAATGGATCCTACCACCTATTTTGGAGAGTGGGTGAACACCCTTAGCCAAAAATAAAATAATAAAACATTGAGGTCCCAAAGTGAAAACCTCTTTGAGGTGATTTTGGATCAGGGTAAAAGTAAAGAGAAAGGCTAGTCTTTTGGTGAAAACCTATTTCATATGCCATTAGATGGGGGTGTTTACCTTTCTTCAAGTGAAGCTTAGGACACCACCAATGATGAACTTGATTTCAGGTCTAAGTTTAGTTTAGTAGAACAACATACCTTTGAGAAAATTGCCTAGGAATTTCCTACAGTGTTTGTGACGTGGCCATCACTACCATTAGGCAATTCAGATTCATCTTGTTTAAGAGAGATTGAATAACCAATCCAACCAGAGGACTTTGTAGTTGTCAGCCAATTCACATCATTACTAACCATTTTGGAAGATGGATCAACTCTTCTAATAGAAGGTACTATGGATGTTAACATCAGGACTCTAGATGACCTAAAGTGGATCAAATTAGGTGAGTCCCTCACTGAGGAGGAATGTGAAACCTTTACAACCCTTTTGAGAGTTTGTTAATTTTTTTGCATGGGACTATTCAGACAGGCAAGTCTTAGACCTTACCTTGGTTGTACACCACCTTGTTGTATATCTTGATCCCAAACATGTGAAGCAAAAATTATGAAAGATGTATTATCATATTACTATACTAATAAATAAAGAGTTAGAAAACCTCTTAGAAGCGAGATGCATCTGACAGATAGACTATTTAGAGTGAATCTCAAATGTTGCACGTATTAGTAAGAAGCCTAAAGGAATCAAAATCTACACTGATTTTAGAGACATCAACAACCCCTGCCCTAAGGATGACTTTTCTCTATCAAATATCAACATGATAGTTGACTTCATAGTAGGGTATGAAATGCTTTCACTTATAGATGAATTTTTATGGTACAATCAAATTAGGAATGCACTAGAAGACCAAAAAAAGATAACATTCACCACTCTTTAGAGAATGTTTTGTTATCAAGTTATGCCATTCGGCCTCAAGAATGCTAAGGATACATACCAAAGAGCCATGACCATTATATTTCATGATATGATGCATGACATTGTTGAATACTATGTCAATGACATATTAGGTAAATCAAAGACCTGTGCTAATCATCCAACCACACTATGAAGAATATTTGAGAGGCTTTGTGAATATAAGTTTAGAATTAATCTGAAGAAGTGCATCTTTGGTGTCACTTCAAGTAAATTGTTAGGCTTCATCATCTCTCACCAAGGCATTGAAGTTGATCATGCCAAAGTATATACCATTACTGAGATGTTGCTACCTTCTAATTTGAAGTAATTTTGTAGTTTGTAGGAAAAAAACTAGTCTATTAGATGTTTTATATCATAGTTGGCCAATAAATTCCATCCTTTCACACTTATTGAAGAATGGTGTCACATTTCATTGGGATGAAAATTGTTAGAAAGCATTTCAGTTCCTAAAAGAATATTTTGCTAATTTGCCTATTTTGTTACCACCAATGCCAAGAAAGCCATTTATACTATATATATCAACCAAAAACATAGATTTGGGGGCACTTCTAGCTCAACATGATGATAATGGGAAAGAACATGTCATGTACTATCTAAGCCGTACACTAGTCATGTATGAACACAAATATACATCCATAGAAAAAGATTGTTTAGCTATGGTCTTTTTTGACAAGAAACTATGACATTACATGATTATTAATAATAAGACCATATTTATTTTAAAATTAGATTCGCTAAAGTATCTACTATCCCATATATATTTATGAGGCCACATGGCTAAATGGATCATGCTCTTAAGTGAGTTTGAGATAGAATACATCAAATAGATGGCCATAAAGGGATGAGTACTTTCAGATCAACTTAATGAATCTCCCCTTCCAGATATCAAACCACTCACTATTCAATTCCCAAATGAGTCCATCACGACCATCATCAAAACACTTCTTAAAGAACAACATTAGAATCTATATTTTGTTGTCTCATTCACATCACATAGATCAGGGGCAGGCTTATTGTTTATTAGACCATATGGGTATATTATCCCTAAATGATTCCATATCAGCTTTCCTTGTACTAATAACATGGTGAAATATGAAACACTTATTATAGGGATTCACTAGGAAATACAATAGAATATTCAATATCTCATGGTTTATGGTGATTCTCAGTTAATCATCAATCATATTACAAACCACTTTTAGACTAAATATGATAAGATGGTGCCATACAAGGCCATGGTTGACATTATTAAATAAAAAATTATCAATATATAATATGAATACATACCTAGGGCCAATAATAGGACAAAAGATGCTATGACCACCATTGGTTCTTTGATCCGACACACACACAAGGCAAAAGAATAACAATTCCTCATGAAAATATTCTAGCACCTACTCATGAACCTTCAACTGTTGTAATGATCTATGATATTATTGGTCCCAAATTTATATAGTATTTGAACCTCTTTAACTACCTTCATGACCATATAATTACACCAAACCTATCATGCAAAAGGGCTTTATCCACCAAGCCTCACGTTATACCTTACTTGGCCCAACCCTTTACCACTATAGCTTGGATTGAACTCTACTTCATTTTTTAAATTTGATATAAAAAACATTAACATTATGGGAAGTTCATGAAGGAGTATGTGGAGCCCACACCAGTGGGGTCATCCTAGCCAAAAAGATCATACGCACTGGTTTCTATTATCCAACTATGAAAGTAGATGCAACTGCTTATGTTAAAAGGTGTGATAAATGTCAAAGGCATGCCAATATGATTCATGCCCTAACCAACACACTAAAACTAATACTTACACCATGGCCATTTTCCACAGGAGAACTCTATCTCATTGAGAAGATTAACCCTACCTCATCTGATGGCCATAAACACATCCTTACCACTATCAAATATTTTACTAAGTGGGTTGAAGCTATACCCCTCACTTACATGATTAGAAAATAGATTTCCACATTCATCTTCGATCACTTATCTATCTCTATGGTATCCCATATGACGTTATATCTGATAATGATGGATAATTTTAAAATAAGTATGTCAAAATGCTTTGTGCTGAGTACAATATCACCCAACATTTTTCTACCACATATTACCTATAAGATAATGGTCAAGTAGAAGCATCCAATAAAATCATTGTTAACATCCTTAAAAACATTGTCAATGATGTTGGCCATGATTGCTACCTCCAAATATTTTGTGCCCTATGGACATATCTCACTAATTACCATACTCTAACTGAAGCCACACCATATTCCTTAGTCTATGACACTGAGGTCATTCTTCCCATCAAGGTCGAGTTACCTTCTCTACATATCTCATTGAAACATGTCATGGATGATGGATATTATAGCTTGAGATACTTGATGAAAAATATATGGCCACTGTCAACAACCTTCATGCATACTAAAATAGATTCCATGGCCAATATAACTGGTCGGTCAAACATAGAGAGTTCGAGCTTGGTGATCTTATTCTAAAAAAACCAAAAGAACACCATGACCGAGAAGAAGAAGAAGAAGGGAAAATTCAAACCCAATTGAATAGGTCTATATGTCATTATTGCAAATTATGGCTCTAGAGCATATAGGCTCACTACACTAGATAGAGATGAACTTGATGAGCTAATGAACATCGTACACCTCAAGTGTTATTTCACTTGAGAGACTTGAAGTATTGTCTATGAGGCTCATTTATTTTGTACCATAATATCATCTTCTTTATACCATAATCTATGCTATTTTATCATTGGTAGAATGGTATATGGTATGTATAAAGAAGACAATATTATGGTATATGGTATGATACAAAGAAGGTGACGATATTATAGTACAACAAAAATGTTCCTCATAGATAATATTTCAGGTCTCTCAAGCGAAGTAATGCTTGAGGTGTATGATGTTCATCGACTCATCAAGTTCATCTCCTTTTGGTGTAGCGAGCTTGTATGCTTTGGAGCCATAGTTAGAAATAATGACATATACGTCTATCCAATTGGGTTAGAAATTTTTCTTCTTCTTCGACCATAGTGTTATTTTGGTTTTTCAAGAACAAGATCACCAAGATTGAACTCTCTATGTTTGACTCACTGGTTATATTGGCCATAGAGTCTATTTTGGTATGCTTGAACGATATTGAATGTGGCCATGCATTTTTCATCAAATAACTCTAGCTATTGAAGGTGAGCTACTCTATAATCTTCAACATCCAAGATGTGTTTCAACAAGATATGTAGAGAAGGTAACTCAACCTCAATGGGAAGAATGACCTCAATGCCATATACTAGGGAACATAGAGTAGCCCTAGCTGGAGTATAATGATTAGTGCGATATGCCCAAAGGGCATGAAATATTTGGATGTGTCAATCATGGCCAACAACATTGACAATATTTTTGAGGATATTGATAATGGCTTTATTGGATACTTTTGCTTGGCCATTACCTTATGGGTAATATACAATAGAAAAATGTTGGGTGATATTGTACTCAACACAAGGCATTTTGACACCCTTATTTTTAGATGTTCTACAATTATCAGATATAATGTCAGATGGGAAACCATAGCTATAGATGAAATGATTGAAGATGAACTTGGAAATCTATTGTATAGTCATGTAAGTGAGGGGTATAGGTTTAACCCACTTAGTGAAATATTTAGTAGCGGTAAGGATGTGTTTATGGCTATCAGATAAGGTAGGCATAATACTCTCAATGAGATCGAGTCCCTATGTGGAAAATGACCATGGTGTAAGCATTGGTTTTAGTATTTTGATCAGGGCATGAATCAGATTGGCATGTATTTGACATTTATCACACCTTTTGATATAAACAATTGCATCTGCTTTTATAGTTGGCCAATAGTAACTAGTACATATGATATTTTTGGCAAGGATGGTCTTGCTAGTGTGGGATCCACATACTCCATGAAATTTTCATAACGATAATGTTGCTTCTACTAAATTTAAACAATGAAGCAGAATTCCATCAAAGTTGTGGTGGTAAAGGGTTGGGCCAAGTAAGGTATAACATGAGGCTTGGTGGGTAAAGGCTTTTTGTTGTTTACGTGATAGGTCTGGTGGTATGATATGGTCATAAAGGTAGTTAAAGATGTATGAATACCATATAGAGATGGGACCAATGATATCACATATCATTGTGATGAATGAAGGTTCATAAGCAGACGTTAGAAGATTTTTAATGAGGAATTGACATTATTTTACCTTGTTTGTGAGGTAGATCAACGAACCAATGGTGTCCATAGCATTTGTTGTCATGTTACTAGCCCTATGTATGTGTTTAAACTATATATTGAAAAATTATTATTTGAGAATGTCAACCATTGCCTTGTATGGCACCAACTTATCATCTTTCATCTAAAAGTGGTATGTAACCTGATTGATAATTAATTGAGAATCACCATAAACTGTGAGATGTAGAATATTCTATTATACTAGCTAGTAAAGCCCTATAACAAGTGCCTCATATTCTACCATGTTATTAGTATAAGAAAAGCTGATACAAAATGATTTAGGGATAAGATTCCTCCATGGTGTAATAAACAATAGTCCTAGCCTTGATCCATGCAATGTGAATGAACCATCAAAATATAGCTTCCAATGCTATCCTTATGGGGTGTTTCAATGATGGTCATGATGGACTCATCTGGGAATTTAAAAGTAAGTGGTTTGGTATCTACAAGGGTAGATTTAACAAGCTGATCTACAAGTACTCATCATTTTATGGCATTCTAGTTGACATAATTGATATCAAACTCACTCAAAAGTATGATCCATATAACCATGCAACCTTGTAAAGCTATCTTGGATAGTAGATACTTGAGCGAATCTACTTTGAAAATAATGATGGTCTTGTTGTTAAACATGTAATGCCACATCTTTTGGGTTGTAAAAACCATAGCTAAGCAAGCTTTTTTTATTAATGTATAGTTGTGTACATATGCAACTAGTGTAAAACTGAGATAGTACATGACATGTTCTTTTCCATTGTCATCATGATGAGCTATAAGTGCCCCCAGGGCTTTGTCTATGGTAGATAGGTACAATAGAAATGGCTTTCTTGGCATTGGTGGTAACAAAATAGGTGGATTGGCAAGATAATCCTTTAAGTACTAAAAGGTTTTTTGAAAATCTTCATCCCAATGAAATGTGACTCCCTTATTTAGTAATTATGTAAATGGATGACATTTTTTGGCTAATCATGAGATGAATTTCTTGATAGATATAATTTTACCCTACAAACTACAGAGCTACTTTAGATTAGAAGGTGACAACATCTCAATAATGGCTTGTACTTTGGCAAGATCAACTTCAATGCCTCGATGAGAGATGATGAATCCTAATAACTTGCCTGAAGTGACATCAAAGACATACTTCTTAGGATTAAGCCTGACCTTGTATTTACGAAGCCTCTCAAATATTTTTTGTAGCACGGCTAGATTCTCATCATGGGTCTTTGATTTACTCAATATGTTGTTAACATAGTCTTCAATAATGGCATGCATCATATCATGAAATATGGTGGTCATGGCTCTTTGGTATGTGGCCCCAACATTCTTGAGGCCAAACGAAATAACCTAATAACAAAATGTTCCCTTAAGAGTGGTGAATGTTGTCTTATGTTAGTCTTCTGGTGCGATGTTAATTTGATTGTACCCTGAAAATCTAGCCATAAGTAAAAACATTTCATACCTAACATGGAGTCAACTATCATGTTGATATTTGGTAGAGGAAAGTCATCATTAGGGCAGGGCTTGTTGATGTCTATGAAATTAGTGTAGATTATGATTCCTTTAGGTTTCTTACTGACAGGCAAAACTTTTGAGATCCACTCTGATTAATTGATCAGTCAGATGCATCTCGCTTACAATAGTTTTTCCAACTCTTTCTTTACTAGTATAACAATACGAGGACACATCTTATGTAATTTATACCTCACAAGTTTGACCTCAGGATGTACAACAAGGTAGTGTACAACTAAGGTAGTCTCTAAACCTGACATATCTAAATAGGCCCAAGCAAATATGTCAACAAATTCACTCAAAAGGACTATAAAGATTTCACGTTCCTCCTTAGTGAGGGATGTGCCTAATTTGATCCATTTTGGGTCGTCTGAGGTCTTAATGTTGACTTTTGTAGCATCTTCTATGAGGAGAGTCAAGCCATATTATAGAATGGTTGGAAATGATGTGAATTGGCTTGTAACTATAAATTCCTCTAGTGGGACTGGGTCTTCAATCTCTCCTAAACATGATGAATCTGAATCTTCTAATGGTAGGGATGGCCTGGTTACAAATACTATTAGAAATTCTTGGGTAATTCGATCAAAGGCATGTTGTTCTGCTCAACTAAAATTGGATCCAAAAGCAAGTTCATTGTTGGTGGTCTACTAAGAATCATTCAAGAAAAGGTGAACACCCTCATCTAATGGCATTTGAAATAGGTTTTCACCAAAAGACTAGCCTTTCTCTTTATTTTTATCCTAGTTCAAAAGCGCCTCAAAGCGGTTTTCACTTTGGGACCTCAATGTTTTATTTTTTTTTATATTTGGTTAAGGGTGTTCACATGTTCTCCAAAATAGGGTGCAGGATCCAATTTGATAGAGAACCCTTGTTTGTGGTCTCCCAATAGAACATTATCTCTTAGGCCTATAAAATCACAAAAAGCTTCATCATTGTCAAACTCATCTACACATACTGTGGATTCTTGTTGGTCCCAAGTAAGTTGAGGGTGATAAAGAAGAAACGAGTTACGTTGGATTATTGGGGTAGTGGTACAAATGGCATGTGGGTCAAACATGTTGGTATAAGAAAGGTCTTCATAAAGCCGTGCTTTTAAAATCTACACAAGTTTATTGTTTGTTTTAGGAGCTTTAATTTGTCAAAATTTAATGTTTTTTTGGACATTTTGCAGGTTGAAAAAGTGTATTAAAAGAAAGTGACATAGCATATAGTGAGATTAGTGGGCTGGTGGCTACATTAATGGTGCCTTACTACCTTTTGGAGGGAAATATTTTTCACCCGAATATCTCTTGTTCTATATATTGGCTCATTGGAGTCATTCCAAGCGTTGGCATTTTGTTGCTTCAAAACACTTAAATTCTTCCATCTTTTTAGCAATTTTAGTGTAATTTATTCCTTTCATTTGTTACCTTGCTATTATGTTAATAAAATTTAGGCTCATTCAGGTTGTAAACAATTTCATATTGTGCTACTCAAGTGGATCTATAGATTCTAATTGAAGCCATGGAAGAAGATTATTATTTCCTACGCACGCAAGATGATGTATTTGTGTTTCTCTTTCAACTTTTACTCTCTTCAAATTCTTACACCTTTTAATACTTAGTTGTGTGAATGCTGGATAATACAAGGATTAATTTTAAGAATTATTTACATCGAGTCAAATTTGTCTTCAATATCACAAGCATTGTATTTTCTCTTACCCCGACTTTTTTTAATTTTCTTATAAATTGTTAAATCTAGGATTTGAAAGCTATTATTATTATTATTATTATTATTATTATTATTATTATTATTATTATTATTATTATTATTATTATTATTATTATTATTATTATTACTACTACTACTTCATTGCACGATCTTTTATATCATTGAAAATGTATTGTTTAATATTAATATAATGGAATAAATAATCATACAAATCAACTATTTATTATTATATGAAAACCTTTTAAAAGTTGATTTTTTTCACATAGGTAAATCTTAAATGCAATCCATTTTAATGTCAATTTTAATTGCAATAAATTTATCTATTGTTTATTATGGCATTTTTGAATACCTAAATTCAATAGAACGAACACATTTAAAACAATTATTTTCCTTTTAAGTTGAAACCTTCATCAAAACATATTTTTATGTATATGGACAAGTTAAAAAGATTTGTTTATTTATTTTTGTTGCATGAGATCCATTGATTTATTGGTGAATGAATGCATAAGTTAAAATTTTTAAATCTGTTTAAAACTTAAAAAATAAAATAAAACAAGCATTTTTCTCTAATTTGTTTGACTACTAAAATAGTGTTAAAATATTTCAGAACCAACGAAGATTTTTTATATGGAATAATTTTCAACGAACCAACTGAATGAGATTTAATCCACCAAGATGTGATAAATATAAACCTTAAAAGAGATTTTCGAATTCTTTTCAAGAGAAGTTGGATGGTCCCCATCCCTCCTTAAATTGGTATGCTTAAAAAAACATAAACCATAAAATAATTAATAAAAATAATTTAAACCATAAAACAACTAATTATAAAATGTATGAGAATAATGAATTACAATTAAATAGTTTAAATTATAAAGTGGAGATACCAATTTAATTTTGCATTTAAATATTTTCCCTTGTTTTGTGAGGTATTCATTGTTAAAAAAATCTATTTCTATTTTCTTTCTCGAAACATAGTCCCACCATACACCCAAAAAAATGCAAATGTGGAATTCATTGGATTAGCACATCATCCCGTTTTAGGAAAACCATGGTTGGTGGTGTGAATTTTACTACAAAGTTAATCTTACACCTTTTAAGATATGTAATGCAACTTGTAATTTTTATAATTCGAATAACGATGAAAATTAAGATTTATTATTATTTTCATAATAAGGATTTAAAAAAAAAAAATTGTTAATAATTTATATTTTATTGTTTTACAATGATAAAAAAAATGTTATTATATATATTTTAATAAAAGCTAAAAAATTAGTTTTATAATACTATTTGTATTTATTAATTTATGACAAAATTATTTATGTTTTTTAAAGTTAAACTTGTGTTAAATTATATGAAAAATATTTACAAATAGTTTTTATATATATATTATAACTAACAATTTCTACCAAAAGTGTAATAGATCACTGATAAGAATGAACAATATATCTATAAATGCAAAGAGATAAACACGGTAATGTACATGAAGATGGTGGCGGTAGTTTACATAAAGGTAAGATCCTTTTGATAAAAGACAATGGAAGAGAAGATGAGAAGAAGGAATATGTGGGAACACTAGAATCTTACATAATAGAAAATCATTGCACAACAATAACAACAAAGGAGAACGCATGAGTAAGGGTCAATTTACAATTATATGTGATGGAAGGAGGGAAAGAAGAAAATGAGTAATGTGGTGAACCATTTTCCATGAAGGCAAAGGAAGAATAAGAAAATGTGGATGAAATTCCACAAAAAAAATACACAAAGCGGTGCACATGTACAAACAACCTACATTAATGCAGAGAAGGAGAATCTTATGAGTCACAAAGGAGAAGGGAGCACAAATGTCTTTTTGCACAACATGTTGGACATGTTGAATATTGGAGGAGAAGCGAGATTAAATTAGCTTGCAACTAAAAAGGAGGGCACATGATTTATTATGCACAATGTGAGGAAGTCGTCGAAGGAAGATAGAGTGGAGAGTGATCAACATGAATACTATGAAAGGAGGATGAGTGGAGAGGTGAATGAGTAAAGGCTACCAATGTGTCTAACACATGAATATAAGTACACAACAACAGAAGAATGAAGTGAAGAGAAGAAGGACGAGGACAACAATAGTAACACATAGAAATGTCTAGTTAGACGCATAAAGGAGATGAAGGAAGTTCATAGTTTAATAGGGAAAATATGTCTTGTGGAAAACATAAGGAAAGATGGATCAAAAGTGTATTTACTTGAAAAAATTGAGAATAATGAGAAGATATGGAAGATGGTGAACAAATGATGGTTCAAAGTACATAGATGTTGAGAAGAATAAAAAGGTATTAAAGACCTTTGGTGAAGGCTGACTATAGACACCTCATTTCTTACACTTCGGTGTCATCACTGCTCAATGAATCACTTTCCCACTACATTGTGTAGATCCCCCCCAACTAATTTTGATCACCCATAATCATTAATCTGATAGTTGTTTTTATCCACAATCAAAACAATATATATTTAATCATGGTTTTGCATTGCATCATGTCAACAAATTCATTAATCACATCCTAAACTAGGTTATCATTTTGCGACATTGCCTCTAGTCATCTATAGAATCAAATAAACAATTGACTTTATCCAACCCTACAAAAATCATATTAGCTAACTATTCTTTGTTAATTAATTAATTTATAAAATAATAGAAAATTATGAAATGCACAATTACTATTTTTCTATGAATCAATAAATCATGTTTTTAAGGACAATTTAAAAATCATATTCCAAAATAAAAGTATCATTCTCAAAGAAAATTTAATGTAAGGAGAAAAGTGTATAAACAAGGTCTATGACATGCTCTTACACACTCCAAACTTTCGTGAGTAGTTTTTTTAACATTATCTTACACACTTGACACATGGCATTAAATGAGATGTAGGATCTGCTCATCCATCAATTTGTATCTTCATCCAATAGTCCACAATCACTCAAACTCTATAAATTGAAGGGCCACCTTTATTCTTAATAAGCTTATTCATGCAATGAAGTGCTACCTAATTATCTAATAAAGCTTCAATCCACATCTTTGATCATTACGTATAACCAATCATTTACAAGGGGGTTATGATATTTGTTTGATCACACGCATCCACCAAGAATTGTAATTACAACCATCACTTCTGAACACACCCAATCGACAAGAGGAGGAGGATAACAAAGGTATAACTAGTTTTGTTTTACAATTGTAATTACATTCCTTTGGTCTTTCTCAATCTGAGGACACATGATTATATTAGTTAGATATTTCATTTTTTATTTATTTATACTAACTAATACTAATATTTATTTCATACTGTTACATATAGCACGCTCAGTGGGACCTTTCACACCCCACAATCTCCTTTGAAGTCTCTTAAGCCCAATTATCCAAGCATTCTGTCCATTTTTAGCTAAAATTTATCCAAAATTTTCTAAAAATAATTGAAATTTCCATTCTCATATTCTTGGTGGATTCATCCTAAGGATCAGTAGAATCATCTACGAAAAGAATGTAATAGACCTACCAAGGTAGAATTATGGCTAGTATAAAAACTATATTTTCAAACTTTGATAGAAATATATAGTTTGATAATGTAATTATTTCTATTTTTTGGCAATAGGTGTTTGTGGGTTGGTAGAATCATCTTAATTTTGGTGAAATTATTCATATTTTAGCATAATCATTTTTATTTTTTGATAGCCTATGTTTGCAGGTTGGAAAAATCATCTCAATTTTACGATGGAATTATTTCTATTTTCTGATAGTATGTGTTTGTAGGTTAGTAAAATCATCTTCATTTCAATGAAATCATTCAGATATTGGTAGAATCATTTATTTTTTCTAACAATCTATTTTTCTAGGTTGGTGGAGTCATCCAAAGTTAGATGAAATCATTCCAATTTAAAAAAAATCATCTTTGTATTTTGACAATTTGTGTTTGTAGATTGGTGAAATCATCTTTGTTTCAGTGAAATCATTTTGATTTCAACAAAATTATTTTCTATTTTTTTACTGTGTTTTTCTATAGACCGGTGGAATCGTCATGTGTTTTGGTGAAATCATTTTGATTTTGGCATAATCACTAGTAGTTTATGATCTAATAAGTTTGTACAAGATTTTATGCTTATCAAAGTTATACCAAACAAACTACTAATCTATTGTTTATAGGTTTTTGCCTGTAATATTTTTAAATACACCAAACAAATCTCACACTTCTTTTTGGGCTTAATAATTGAGCACACATATCAATTTGGGTATAAAAAACGTGTTTGATTTGTTGCTTTTTAGTGGTTGTGTGTATATTTATGCAATCTAAGACCGTATGCTCTTCCCTTGCACTCTAAGGCAATTCTTGTGAATAAAAATGACTTAAATTGGTTGTTTTTATTTGAGATAGATGTTACATATGCTCTTTCCTCACACCTTTGGGCAATCTTAGGAATCAGAAATAACATGTCTCTTTTATTATAGCTATGTGACTTAGACCTTGATCCCTAAGAGTAAGTACTTAGGGTTCGACAATTGGGATTTCATCCCTCAACATTAACACCAATTTCATGTTCTGACATGTTATATAAATTAAGGGAGGAGTATCATTATTAGTGAAGTGACTACATGTTTTAAGGGTGTCATGAAGTGAGGGACTTTCATGCTTCAATACACATTTATTACTCAACACTTCTCGAGGAATGATTTTTCAATGATACTCTATTGAAATCCTATAGATGGAGTGGGCACAAAGGGACTAGACCCTCTTGCACAACCCATTAATCAACCTCTTCCATGGACTTGGGCCCCATCGTATCATAACTTATATAGGGGATACACCTAAAAATACTTGTGTATACCTATATTAAGACCCTTCATCCAAAAATAACTATTATTATAGGGGAAACAACATCCTCAGATATTACTCATCACAAACCTAGTCACCACTTTACATGAGTAGATCGGTAGGTTGTTAATTGAGTTGCACATCTTTTATACTAAGCATAGGGATTTTCATTTGCATGCCTTTTTTTTTATTGTTGTCAAGACCTGTATTGATTTTAAACCTTAAACACTTTAACCAAAAGCAAATATGTCAAAAGTCAAATCAAGTCAACCTTTCAAATTCAAAATCAAATTAAGTCAAATGTCAAATCAAGTCAACCTTTCAAAATTCCAATATTTAAGTGTCAAGTCAAACCAAGTCAACTTTCATAAATCAAGTCAAAATTCAAACGTCATGTCAAACCAACTCAACTTTTCTAAGTCATGTCAAAAGTCAAATCATAAGTCAAACAAAGTCAACTTTATAAAGACAAGTGAAAAGTTAAATATAAATGTCAAATGTTAAGTCAAATTGAGTCAAAATCTAAAATTCAAATGTTAAATCAATACAACTTTTCAAAAGTCAAAATTTCCAAAATCTAAAGGGAAATTCAAACATTGAGTCAAAGGTCAAGAGTCAATTAAAGTCAAACTTTTAAGAAAAATTCAAACACCCAAGTTTACCTTGAATTAAATGTTTTAAAAGCAAAGTCAAACATTTTCAAAATGTTAAATCAAGATCACACCAAAACTAAGTCAAATATCCTAAATCAAATCACAATCAAGACATCAAAGCTTCCAAATAAGCATACAAGTCAAACAAATCAAGTTAACTAAATTTTGATTTTAATTCAAAATAATTAATTTAAACTTAACTCAAAGTTCAAGGTCCTCTAACATAGAAACAAAATTTAACATTTGAATTTGTTTCAAATCAAATATCAAGTTGAAATTAATTCAAATCTTAAATCTTACTTCAAAGCCAAGTAAAGAATTTTTTTAGCATCATGCCTTGTTACATGCAAAGTGGGACTAGCTATAATCCTACATTTGATGATGATTTTGATGGAAACATGTTTCATTTTAACCAAAACCAAGAAGAAGTACATAATCCACTACACTCTGAGGGAAGGGTGGATGCAAGTGTTCACAAAATTGAGACCAATAGTAATCCACTCAGAATAGACCTGAGAAGGGCCCAATTCAACAATTTTTTAAACAAAAAGATGAACTCCTCTTGTGATTATTAGAGTTAGGTGCTAAATTTATTATGGACTATGCTCTAGAAAATTTGCAATGCCTTAATCATGCACTATAAGAGGAGGTGCTAACACAACAACGAGACCAAGATTCTTCTATTCATGACCAAAGTCAAAATCACAATATTATTTAAAATCCACATATAAATCCCAAATCTTCTAGCAAAGGGAAAGAGACCCTTGTAGAGACACCATCTCAAGATACTAATTAGGTTATTATTAAGCAATTACAAAATATGAGCCAAATTCTTGATACTTTAGTTTCTACCTTAAATACCACTCAATCCAACACACAACAACAAAAAATCCTAGGTAATCAACAACATGTATCATCCAATCAATAATAAATCCTGACCAATCAATAACAAGTCCTATCCAACCAACAAATTCTACCTTACCAAAAATAGGTTCCAATCAATAGGGTGATTATCCCCACTAAATGTACCCATAGAGTATTTATTCCCACCCACTATGGTTTTAATGAGCTCATCAATCCTCATCCATCAATTGCTCCCAGTAAGTCCTTTTCCACGCATCAAAATGCATTGAATTCATCTCAAAACACTCCAAATGCTCAAGAGTGGTAAGAAATGAAGGATCCTTTTCTCAAATTAAAAATAGGGAAACAAAGTATAAAGTTCAAATTTGAAAAATTATGTCCTTATCCTTTTGACTAAAGCATTCTATAAGTCCCTTTCCCTCCTTATTTTGAGGCACCAAAACTCGATAAGTATAAAGGGAAAGGGGATCTAAGAGAACATGGAAAATAATTCTTCATGGTATGCCAAGAAGTAACATTCAATGACATCTATCTTCTTAGATTATTTATGTGGATCTTGGGTGGCCAAAGATGAGTGTTTTAGTCTTTAATATTTAGAGGGTAAGATTTAAACTGATTGGATTTTATAATAGTAAGGCCTTGATCAAGGGGCCTATGGTGTAATGCCTGGATGTAATATTTTTATAATAATTCAAGGATTTTAAGTCTCAAAATTAGGGTCCCATGGAATATATTGATGTAATTTTTAGTGTTTTTATTTAGACATTGGTGTTGGTTGAGGGGTATATATACTTCATGGAATATTTGATTATTGATATGTTGTCAAAGTCATAATCATATCCAATTTTTAGGTTAATGATTTTTTATTATCTTACTTCATGACTTAGGCACTCAAATTTAGATGATACCTTTCTTTTAAGCGTGTACAAATGATGTTGATAACTTGGAGTGATGGACTTATTTTTTAGATTCACAAGAGGCTTCAGAATTTGATCATCATTAAGATTTAGATCAACTCAAAATTTGTAATGAAATTACTTAGATTGGTCAAGTCAATTCACAAAAATGGATAGAAATGTAAATATCATGAGCAAATTAACAAAAATATAGTGTAATAATGAGAACACAATAAAAAAATCTAAACCAATAATTGACAATAAAGAATAATACTTGATAAATAAGACTTAGCCACTTCGAGGAGGACACCTCCACAACCATGAAATAATTAAAAAAATCATAATATGATGAGAAATTACTAACCACTACCTCCTATATATAACCTACTTGGGCTATTGTTATTGTATATGTTAACCCTACTAACAATATGGTAAAATAGAGAACTGTGACAAGATAAGATAAAAGGTGATTTAGGCCACATATTAGTCACACATATTCCGAGACACACTATCGATTAAGGGTGTAGGATGCCCATCCACATAAAAAATGTTTCCCTCAATGTTGAATAATGTTGGATACTATTACATGAATGCTTCATTCTCCCATGTTGCATCCTTGTTAGTCAATTTTTTTCACTTAATCAAGTAATCCTTAATCTTCCTTGTTTGCAGTGTTTTAGTGCATCTCTAAAGGATCTCCTCAAGTTCTAAAATGACTCTGCCTTCCTTGAATAGCTCTAGTAACTCAGTCTATAAGGATAATTTCTATCCAATTAGATTATTTAAGTAGGAGACATGAAATACTAGATGTATGCAGGTAAACCGAGGTAGCACCAACTTGTATGTAACACTACCAATCTTCTATAGGATCTGATAAGGGTCGTAATACTTAGGAGAAAATTTGTTATCCTTTTTATGTTACTTTAAGGACATTTTTGTTTATGGATATAGGTGCACAAATACCCAATCTCCCACTTCAAAATTCATCTTGCTATGGTGTTGATTTTCTTGCTACTTTATTCAGTTCTATGTCATTTCTAAATTTTCTCTTAGACTACCTAGTATCTTCTAGTGGTGTTGAAGGTATTCATACAAAACTCAAACCCTTGGCCTTACACTAAAGGAGGATTTGATGAATGGGGGTTGATACCCCTACATGTCACAAATGGAGATAATTTAGTTGAGGTATGGAAAGAAGTATTATACCAACATTCTGCTAGTGGAAGCCAATGAACCCATCTTTTTTATTTATCTGATGCAAAACATCGACAACTCTTTATGTATTTGTTAACTGCATCTACTTTCCCATCAGATTGAGGATGATATGATGATAAATGATCCATTTGATTACCCAAACACGAGAATAAATTAATCAAAAAATTACTAGTAAATATAGGATCATGATCACTTACTGTGGTCTTGGGGTACCATGTAGCTTTTGAACTGTATCCTGAAAAAAAATCTACTACTATACTAGCTACAAATGGCTAAGACAAGACACAAAAATGGGCATATTTTTTGAGATTTTCCATGATTAACATTATAACATTGTTATCCTTTGACCTAGGAAACCCTATTTTTAAATCCATGGAAACGTATGCCCACCTTTGGCTAAGAATAAATATTGGTTACATAAGACCTAAGGTCTTAATTGTCTCACCCTTGTTTTGTTGACACACCATGCATTTCACCACAAATTTAAGGATATCCCCCTTGAATCTTTCCCAAAATATATCTTTCTTGATTTTATGATGGATTTTCAAAAATATTGAATTCCACCCTATTGGGGATGCATGGAGATTTCTAGGGATCTTGTGTTTAAGGTCAAAATTCTTGCACAAGTATAATTTATCTTTATACCATAATGAATTCCACTCAAATTTGTATGAGACACTATAATCCTGCTAGAGTTGTTGAATCATAACCTATGTATCAACATTATTTTTCCATTATGATATTACCTCATTCAGCCAATCTGCTTGCCATATGGAAATTGTGCATAAAAATGCCTCTATGAATTCATATCTCTTGGATAGTGCATCTATGACTACATTATCCTTTCCTTCATTATATATAATTTCAAAATCATACCATAGCTTTTGGTGACCCATTTTTGTTGTTATTTAGATGATAACATTTATTTGAATAAGTATTTTAAACTATCATGATCAATTTTCACCTTAAAGTGCCTACTCATTAGATAAGATATCCATTGTCTGACTACATGAAACATAACCATTGTCTCCTACTCATAAATATAATTTAGAATATTATTACACTTAGGATGATGACTCTCAAATGCAATGGGACACCATTATTACATGAGTAATTCCTCCATTACATATTTTGACACATCACATTCAACAATGAAGGTGTTTGAAAAATTTGAGGTAGTCAAAATTAGAGTTGAGCACATAGCCTCCAATTTTTCAAATTCCTCAATTACAACTTCAATCCTATTTAAGGATTTCTTTCTCAATAATTATGTGAGTGGCATTGTTATGCTTCTATAAACTAACAATAGTAACATGTTAGCCTAAAAAACCTCAGAGGTTCTTGAGAGTTTTTGGATCTCTCTATTTTATCATGGCATTGTTCTTGTGAGGGTCTACTTTGATGCCTTCATGCGACACAAAATGACCCCCAAGTAATCCAGCTCATGTACTCTAGAAGCACACTTCATAAAGTTGATGGTTTTATAGAATTATCAATACCTTGTTCACAAGCTATAATTTTTCTTCCCCTGTCTTATTGTATATTAGTATGTCATTGAAAAATACCAAGACAAATTTTTGCATAAAAGACCTAAAGACAGTGTTCATCAAATTCTTAAATGTAGATGTGTTTTACCTAATTTGAATTTGCAACCCTAATAGGATATAAATTTTAAATATAATTTAGATATTAAGATATGACATTCAAACATACATTTGAAGGTAAAACACTAAAATTTATTACACCGATGAGACAAGTTACATATATGTTAAATATAGTAAGTATAACAAAGAGATGTGTACTTAAATTTTCTAGGTGATTTTATGATAGTGATTGTATTCTTCAATTGGATATCAAATAAAATTAGGCTATTATTTTTTTGGTTTAGGAACTCTATATCTATTTTTGTAGGGTTGGTTCTATCAATTTGGGTTAGTATCACTAGTCGATACTAATATGTTCTAGTCAGTATTGACTTGTACAAAAATAAGAGAATGTGACCATATGGTCAACGTCACTTGTCTCTACATGATTTGTATGTAAGATCCCAAACCTTGATGATGCACACAACTTTAAAAATTAATCTCTTCCACTTTGAGACCATATGTGTGCATATGAGGGCTAAAAACCTATAAAAATTAAAAAAGTGTTATGGGTTAAGGTTACCCCAAGCACCCATACTTGATGATTGACCACTACCTACATATGTGATATTTTGAGGAGGGAAATAAATTCATACATAGTTCTCCACATAGTTTGATTGTGTAATTGTGCTCATTCACTATATTTATGTAGTTAATAATTTAGATTTAATACTTGAAAATTATTTCTTTAACTTATATTTAGAGTGATTCAAACTTGGATTTTGATTGATCTTAGTTATACATTCATAATTTTAGAAGAATAGGGCAGATTTGCTCATTCTGAAAAGTATATAAGTTTATACCAAATAAGTGATAAGACCCCTATTAAGTGATATATATATATATATATATATATATATATATATATATATATATATATATATATATATATATATATATATATAAAATTTGAATCAGGTAACTTATCAAGCCATGATTCATTAAGAATATGCAAAAGGGTCAGTTCTGACCAGATCAGGTTAGTATTGACCAGTGATACTAATTAAACATAATGGTACTCGCATGTGTATAAGTGAATCTAATATAAGGTATATATATTTATTTATAGGATATTAATTATATTTTAAAGAGATTCTAAGGTTCTTGTATGTATGTAACATTACAATAGAAGGATCAAAATCACAAAGTAGCATGTAGGTGTGAGAGAATGGTAAGTTACGACCATCTTTTTGCACTCAAGTCATGTTTAGAAAATGTATGTCAATATTGTAATTTTCAATTACTTAATACCATATTGTAGTATCTAAAAATGCCCCACTTTTATTTTAGTAATGTAATTTCTAGATTCAAATGAAAATATGTACCTGAATGTGCATAATGCACTTTGCATTTGGTATGAAGCTCCAATTATGTAGGTCACTCAATAGCAAAACTTGAAATCATATATATTCAATGTCTATAAATTAAAAAATTTACTCTAAAAATAGAATTTTAAGATTTTAAAGAAAAAATGTAAGAGTACACGTGTGTTGGTGAAAACCATGTTGCCCTTGTAACTTGTTAGAGATTATGCTTCCTTGTTGAAGCAATAGAGAGACTTGTGCATCCTTTATAAATCACATGGAGAGTTGAGGTGATTTTTCCCCAAATTTATATACCTATGTAGGCTCTTGGATTAAGAAAATAAAACATCTCAACCCTCATAAATGTGGGGATAAGTACACAATGCGCTAACCCAAACAACTATGCAGGTAAATAGAGAACCATATGATGGGTTTGCTCAAATAAACTGAATCAACTACTACATATGGATTATAGATTCAATTGTATAGTTTCATTCAAGTTTGCTCAATGTAAACAAAAAATCATGATAGAAAGGGAATGAACAATGTTCATTCCCCCATCATGAACACAAGTTTGATTTTATAGTTTCACTTAACTTTTACTCAATATAGAATAAAATGCATGATCGAAATGGAATAAACACTATTCATTCACCCAACATGACCACATATATAATAAGTGAAAATTGGAATGAAAATAATTTTCTATTAAATTGTAAACTGTACTATTGTGTATTTGCATGAACTAGTATTATGCCTGATGAATCTGAAAGTGTGTATATTTACAAGAACTAATATCTTGCCCATAAATTTGTATCAACTGATATATAATGTTGTGCCTCTATATACTATATTTGAGAACTGTATCTCAAATATATGTACATGTATAAAACTATAATTCCTATTCCTATAAACTATGTGCACATGCCCATGCATATGCACCAAAGTGTGTATGAATCTATGCTCAATTCTCCAAAGTGAGTGAATATACATGGCATACACCCATGTAATCTTTATTAATGTGCCAATATCTATCATGTAACTAAACCATCTGATATTTGAACTATTTTGAATCTTTAAAATCTTGACTTTGATCTAATTTTTGTTCATGGAGACTAGTATCTCTATGATAAGATATCTGTAATGCCCCTTTTTGAGATGAAGATTTTTGCTAATAATGCCATGTGAAAAATAAATAAATAGTTTCTCAGTAGGGTCTTGACAATGAGGCCATGTTAAATATATTATACAATGTGAGAAAAAATAATTCTATTTTCATTACAAAAGAATCACACTATTGTGTAAAACATAAAAAAACATGTGGTTTAAAAAATATGACACCCAAAATAGAGTTCAAACAAAGTAGAAATGACTGATAGAAGATCCATGGTAGAGTCTCAAAACTAGAAAAATTGTGTTGACACAAGACACAACTGTGTTAAATAAGTGTCCCAAAAAAGGAACACAACACAAACCACAAGTGCACCAAAATTTCTCTTAAGAAACAAGTTTTCAACAATGAACAACCAATGATAAAGGGGTTTGACAACTCTCATGTGCCAAAAATTCTCTCTAATGATAAATCTACATGAAATGAAGACAAACAAAGTCAAATATTAAATTAGATTAAAAATTAAATAGTCCCCACTCTAAGTTTAAAAAAAGTCCCTCAAACCTAAAACAGATTTCAAACTCACACCAATTTTTATAAAACAAATGGTCCCTCTAAAATGCCTAGTTTTTTTTAAATTATACCTAGAATTTCTAAAAACTATAAGCATTCCCCTCCCACCCAAGGTTTTTATAAATAAAATGACATAGATTTTGTTACAAACCATCTTTAGTGATTTTATAGTCATTCAATAGGTTTTAGGCCATTTTGGACGCACTGGGTACAAATAAATTACCCTAAAAATATACGTAAAATACACCCCCAATAAAAAACATGCATAAAATTGATGAAGCTAGCTTAAGACTCAAAAAAGATGAAATACATATATCATAGACATAGTTCACATCACTTGTAAAAGACACTTAGAAAGAGACAAATATTTGGGTTTAATAGTATACCTTTATTATTGTATTACTTGCATTAAGCCAAAAACATAACAGTACATAGAACCTCTCACTTTCTCTTCTCCATTTCATTGTTGAAGGGAAAGCCTTAATTTTATAGATCCTGAAGGTTGTGATAAATGTAAGTGGTTTCATAAATATAGTTGGTTGCGTAAAGTACATGTTGGCATACAACTAGGACTTTAGTGCAAGTTGTCATGTACATAACTTGGACTTTAGTGCCAAGTTGTATTTATAAGTAAGATTATTTTGAAAATAAGAAAATAAGAAATTGTAGGATAATTACTTGCCAACTAAGTAATATTAATGTGCAATTATAAATTTACACCAACAATGTGGAGACTTTGTGCACAATCCACACAATTTAAATGTCATACTTTCAAAATGAAAATGCATGAACTCCTGAAAATTCATCTCTCTTTTACCCAAGGTTATGAGTCATTGGACTCCTAAAACTATGTTAGCTCCACCCATGGGAATAATAAACATAGGAAAGTCTAGCATGTAATCTCACATGGCAATTTTGATATTGTGGCATTTACTTGGACAACTATGTGAGCCATCATATGAAATCATGACCTAAAATTCTAGATATGGATAAACAAAATAATTATAAAATGACACCAACTTATTGTTGATTAAGTTATATGTATTCCATGAATCAATTAGCATGATCATTAGCATGGTCACCTTTTGTTTCTTGAAGAAACCCACAACCTTGAGGGTTTGTAGAGTGTTTAGACCTGAAAGTGTATGGTGTGAGATATTTGGTTAGTGTTATCCTCAAATTTAGCTAACTCAATTCATGGGATAACCCATACAAAACTTGTCTGTCTCATAGCCCACAAGATCTAGGCATACAAAATGAGGTAAATCAATTGGCCTCATCCATAATTCCCCCACTCCCCTCCCCCACCCCCCCCAAAAAAAAGATAGTCTTTTTGACTTAACAAAATTTTCCCCTTCAAACATGAAAGGCTAAAGAAAAAACATGACATTGAACATGCAAGGTCGGAGAAAAAACCCAACATTGCACATGCAAGACTAGAGATTTTTTCCACTCAAGTATACTAATCTAAAACACGTGGTACTTAATGGGCATTAATTATAGTGTGGTTATAAATACTTACCTTGTTAATTTAATTTTATCATTTGTGTTCAACCTCCTTTGTTGTCACCATTTTCTCACTCGCCTGTAGCTCGACTCATTATTTTTCCTTTGATTTGCTTGTGACTAGGGCATGAGTTTTTTCTTCCTTGATGAATCTCGTGTGAGTTTCATCGTTTTCGTTCTTTTTCTTTCTTTATTTTTATTTTTATTTCCGTCATAGTTATGTCATTTCATTTTTACAACCTTTGTGTATTTTTGAAACCCTTGTCAAGTTCTAAGTGTATTGTGTTCCTCAGAGAAATATTTTTGAGCAACATAGTCCCTTCCCATGATGTGCTTCAGTGAATGTTATCTAAAGTGTACCCAGTTAACCTATACCCAAGTGATTTACCCAGATGCAATCTGGAGAATTTTCTTTGACCTACATCAAAATGTCATGCAATATAGATAATTTTCTCTGACCAACATCCTCCCTAGTTTTGTGTAATCCATAGAAGTTTTTCCAAATTACACAAAACATGTAGTCTGGAGAATTTTCCCTAAACTACACCCCAGAGACCTACCAATGTGTAGTGCAGAGATTTTTCTCTAGACTACACGAGGCCTTTTCTACCCCCACATAGTTCAGAGAATTTTCTCTGAAATACATAAAATTTCTAATTAGATGCATAAGCATAGATTTTCTTTGCCTTTACATATTTCCTGCCAAATGAAAAATATGCTAACTCTAGAGATTTTCAATGCTATCATGCATTTTTTAACCAATGATAGAGGCTTCTCTTGAGAAAAGAGCCATGAAGAACAAGTTCCAAGGAGTGATTCATTCATACTTGGTTGATTCAAATGTTGACCAAATCAGAGACACTAAAATTGGACACGTAGACATGACATAATTCCTACAAAGATTAAACAAGGACCCAATTGCACCTCACATATAAATTGTTCTAGATAGTAGGATTCACTTGTCAACCACATTCATAGTTTCGGCATAGGATTCATAATTCATCCTAGTAATAGCCACTCATTTTGATAAACAAAGCAAGTCAGTAAAAGATGCGGATGGTAAAGTTGTGATCCGACTTGATGAATAATATTTTGATAAGATCTTTCATCTTATTAATATATAAGTATACTTAGAAATAACCATGAGATCAACACAAAAGCATTATGACTAAGACCCTAATAGATGCAAAAATAATATCAATACCCACCGACTCAAGACTCCTTAGAATTCAATTGCTAGATGGCCAAAGAACATCTATTGTAGAGAATTATTTGAAGAAGTAGGATATTTGATCACTCTTCTAAGTAGATTCAAGGGTCTTCCTACATCTAACATATTTCAAGAATGAATGCACTAGTAAATCTTAATCATCAAGAGGAACAAGCAACAAATCTTCTAGGGTAAGCAAATTAGTGATTCTATTTGTAACCAAATTTTTAAAGTGACTTCTTCCCTTAAGTTTTACATGAATTCTTATTTAGTGTATGCTACAACAAGTGTGAAATCCTTCCTAGGTCTAACTTCCATTGGTGATAGAAGGCAAGTTCTAGTCTATGAAAATTATCCTCAATTGACCCTGAAGGAGTGCCTAAAGCATTACAAAAGGGTCAATGATGCCTTCTTCTATAAGTATTATATTTTTGACAAGGACCTTGAAAAGGAAAGGGTTTCAGATGCAGCATGGGAATAGGTAAATAAATTTGGTTGTGTATTCTTGTAATTCCCAACCTTCACCTACATTAGAGTAGGAGGGTTTAGTGAGTAACCATATATGTTGTCAAGATATCAAGGTGATAGATTGATATTAATGGAAATATGTCAACAAATGATGAGTGTTCATAAGAAATAATCAAAGTCTCACAAGTCTAGATTTAAGTTTCCAATAAGTATTAAATGATACACAATATATACCAATCTTAAGGCCAAGATGGTGGAAACTGAGTTGCAGTGGATTACTCTCAAGAAATTTAAGAGTCAAAATGATTTTTATTATAGGAAAATGAAGGATAAGCTCAAAGGAAACTACACTCATGTGTATAGAATAGATGATATTTGGGCTAAGTGCAAAATAGATGATTAAGTGAGGAAACTTGATTACAGTCACCTCACTCTAGATCAAATCATAAATTTGAAGCTGGCTGATGTTATTGAAGATATGGAAGATGATGAAAATATATTGGATCCTCTGTATGATAATAGTCAAGTGGCTTCCACACCTCTTCCACCAATACAATGGTTAATAAAGAAATCTACCTCTATAAAGGATAGATTCCAACTCATTCTTGATAAGACCAACACATGGTTAGAAGGAAAGGGCATTAGGCTAAAACTCTTCAAGACTGGATTTGAAGAGGAATATTATGAAGAAACTTCCAAGAAGTGAGAGAAGCTTAGAAAACAAAAGGAAGATACTTCTACCTCTGCATAAAAGGTGAAATTTATTTTTGAAAGAAAAGGCAAAGGTACAAACATAGAACGGAAATATATTCAAGCTAATGTAGAAGAAAACCATACCGTGGGCAAAGCATCAGTGCATTTGGTAACTTCCCAACTAGAGGCTTCCTAGTATTATCTTCCACTCTCCCCCTAGTCACTCTTGTATCTATTATCCTAATGTACCCATATAGACTGTTCATTCATCTCCTTCTTCACCCACTAATGACTCATTCTTTCAAGTCCCTTATCATGACACTTTGGATCACTTTCTACCTTACCCAATCCCACAAGATTGTCTGGTTCACATTCTAATCCATATATTACCTAGTTGGACATTGATAAGTTCATGTCTATTTCATCATCTAAATTGGTAATTAAATTCCCATCCACTACTGTGCCTAATATGCCAGTGAAAATCAAAACTACTACCATATTGACATAAACATCACCAGTCATTATTGCCATTCCATTGGTATCTACTCCATTACTACATACCTCCATTCCACCTTCCATTTTTCCCACCTCACAAACCACTGATCCTATCCCAACATCCCAATCCTTAGCATCACCAACACAAGAAGATTCATCCACCCTTCCCCCTTGGCTAACTTCTCAAATGCTAAAGATAAAAAAGCAAGCAATTTCACCAAATGAGTTTGACTTTGGTCAACTAGTTCTAGTAAAACTTAAATAAACAAAGAAGGCCAAAATAATATCAAGGGTGATTTTTGATTCATATGGTAACAAGTATGTTGAGGTTACAGTGCCTTCAAAGGATTAAAAATTTGAATATATCTAGGCATCTGACTATGCAACTAAATGAATATAACTTGAGAAACAAATGCACAAAAGTGCTAAAGAAGACCTATAGGCAGCAATGACATCTTTGTTTGAAAGTTATGATAAGGATAAGTTGAATAAGGATTAGTTTAAAGTTTATTTAGAATAGTTGAACTTAGTTCTATTAAAAATTACTCAATCTTCTGAACTAATAGAGCCTGTTGGAAGTGAGGTTACTGAAAAGGCTATTCAACAAGCAAAGAAGGTTGGATCACAAGGTCGGGTAGTTAGTGCCTGGATAGAAAGGCTATTGACTAATGTGCTCAATGGATACATTTTTCCATTGAGCTTCTTAACAACTTGAGTGAAGTGAAGATAGAGATGAATCAGACACTTGACACACTTTCTCAAGACTTGCAATTGACAGATAATGACATCCATATGTAGACCCAGTTGCATCAATTCAAGTTGGAAATTTTGATTGAACAAAAGGTGATTCCAAATAGGAAGATATTTGTGGAAATAGGGAGGTAATGAAGAACAAAAAAGAAGTCCTCCAAAATATGATCAAGGATCTCAAGAAACCCTAAACATATGCATATACAAGGAGATGGATCTTGTAGATAAGATTAGGGAATTGTTGTAGGCTAGAATTTCACCCTTTATGGGAGAGTTTCTCAGGCTCTCTCACTCCTAGATACAAGCATTGTGACAACCTCAAGCTATAGGTATCCTATATTGAGGTTGAACCTCTTGAGAAGGTCGGCTTCCTCTTGGTAGATCACCTAAAACTAAAGCTAAACTAATGCTCCATGGGGAAAAATATTAGAAAGGGGATAAGGGCTCCTAAGGAAGCTAACTAGGTGATGAAATAAAATCAAATGGGAAACTCCCATAATCTTGAAACCACACTAGTTCTATAGAGGACAATACTGACTTACACAACCTCTAGATCAAGCTGGTTGCATTAATATTTCATGGAGGAGGTTTAGGAAGCAATGAATGAAAATAAAGAGGCATTCTAAGACTCACTAAAAATTCACATCAATGGTGGAAAGAGCACTCAACTAGACTTGCAAAAAACATTGAAATTCTTAAACAAGGTCAGAAAAGAGGACCATGGAAGATGAAGATTCTCCTTCACACAATGCCATAGTGCATAACTCAATAAACACAAATCCAAGGCAAGAGATAGGCAAATAAAATTCTTTATTGCATCAAGAGGTAGTTATTACAAATGCTTGATAAGGTCAAACCTAATCAATCTGAGCATATTTTGTAATATCTTAAAGAGTGTCATGTCTCCTAGAGAGATGAAAAAAGTCTAAAAATTGGGAACCCCTCCAAAATGGAATGCATCTGATATATATAGAAAAAAGGGCCTAGTGAAATAAAAGGGATTATGGGAGCAAGAAGAACTAAGAGAAGAGGTTGTCAATGATCGAGACCCCTACTATTATACTCAAGCTATCTTGGATTCAAAGCATGTAACTGCCTTTACCATGAAATGAATCATCTAAGATCACCACAAAACTCCTCGAGCCCCTCATGCATTCAAGTCCCTTCCTTTTGAATTGACAAGGCCATATCCAAGGTAGTTACATGTTCCCACCTGATGTGAATGAGTTGATCCTTGCATTTAAAACTTAGCGTGCCCCTTTTGCCTTTGCATGTCCTGCCTAAAAAATGATGAAATCCCCATTATTTGAATTAAGACCTAGCCATGCCACCTCTGATTGAGTGGTCGCTTGTCAAAGGTGAGAGCCATATCGAAGGATAAAGGCTTCTCCATTAATTCACACCTACCAGCTCCTGCCATTTGCTAGGGCTTTCATTTTTTTGATTGGTAATTAGAAACTAACTCAGATCCTTGATTTGCATCATCAATTTGCTTGACATGGATGCCTATGAGTCATCGATCTTCTACCAATTGGATGGGCTTATGCCATTTGTTTTTGACTGACTAGCCCTCTAGATTTGCTAATTATTTGACTATCACTCATGTCGTTGATCTTTTATTGTGAAATCTTGAAAAATGTCAAGCTCACAATAATATTGATGAACCCTTTGATCTTTTGAATACCAACAACTACTTGTAGGGGTTCAAAATTTTGATATTTGCATGCAAGTCAATTCCTTAAGTTATTTTCTTCAAACATTTACTTTTGGGTAATTTTTGTTTATCACTTTCCCACAGATAATTTGTCCAAAGGAATTCATGTCTTCAGACTTTATAAAATACCCTTTGGGATTTTGGCAAGGTACCCTTCGGGCTTGTGAAACAGTCCCTTTCTGAAGGGAAGGTACCCTTTAGATTTTTAAAGTGTCCATTTGGAATTTTGACAATGAACTTTTCTGAAGGGAAAGAGCCCTTCAGGTTTCTTGAAATGGACTTTCCTGAAGGGAAAGAGCCCTTCAAAAATTCTAAAATGATCCTTAGACATTTTTGGAAACGAACTTTTCTGAAGGGAAAGTGACCCTTCGAAAAAATTGAAATGGTCCTTCGGCATTTAAAAATGATCTTTGCCTTTAAAAAAATACCTTTGTAAATATTGCAAAGGACCCTTCAGGATTTATGGAAAAGTCCTTTTCTTGTGAAAAGAATACCTTCAGGAATTTTTTAAAGGACCCTTTTATTGAAGAGTTACCCTTCGAAAAAATTGTCTCAGACAATTTTCTTGAAGGAAAAGGTCTTTTCATTTTGCTTCAGACATTTTGTCCAAAAGAATTATCCCTTTGGAAAAATTTGTCTCGGACAAAATGTTTGAAAGAATTCAACATTTAGGCAAAAAGAGTCTCAAAAGAAAAGAACACTTAGTCCACGTAAATCCAAAAGAAAGAACTAGTAAAGACTTTGTTGAATAAAAGATTTTTTGATGGAGTCTTTAGCTTTTCTGAACTCATGCTTGAAATGCTTGAAATGCTTGGTTTCTCCATGAAAACTACTCAAGAACTTTTTTCTTTGCTCTGCAGACTTGTCCCTTAGAATTTGACAAAATACACTTTAAGCAATCTTAAAGTGTTTCAAAATCTTAGTGAGAACTGTAAGATCTCTCTGGTCCACTCATTTCATCTAGAACATCTGTTCATTTTCTCATCCATTAGCAACTTGATCCACTTGGGCACAACTTGCTATGTGGGCCAAATTTTGGCCAACATTTTTGGTGATTCACACAGCAACATGCCTACTATGCTTGAGAACCCAAACCAATTTGCCTTGTCTAGTCCATTGGTAATGGATTCATTAGCCTCTAAAACTGAGATGGTCTAAAACTGGATAAAGGTTGACCCTTTCTAGAACTTCCTCTGAAGAAACTAGGATAAAAGAAAACAAAGTTCTCAAGGCACTTGGGAAAGGAAAAATAGAATAGAAAGGAAATGTGCACAAGGCACTTGGAGGAAAGCATGAAATCTATCCTAATATATACAAGGTTATAATTTACAAGTATATCCATCCTAGATCAAATGGGAAACTATGAGTATTATTCCCTTGTAACAATCCAAGATGAAAAATACCTTGCTTTGGAGGTAACAAAACTGGTGAACCAAACAACTTCATGGTCAATCCTTTTGATGTGCTCTCTAATGGATGGAATGGAACAAACATGTCTCTAATGTAGATATACTAGTTCATGTCCTCCAACTTGGTTCATGTTGGACTGTAGGGGCTTTTTCAATATTCTCTTTTGATGGCTCAATTTTGTGCTTTGAATCAAGCACAACATGTGATGGTTCCTTTGAACTAGTGCTTGGTTTACTGTCTAGACTTAAAAAGAAAAGATCTAAGTCATCCCAAAAGGCAACTTCCTCTTGGTCATCTGAGATAATGCCAACTTCAACACCATATTTTCTCTTCTTGATTTGAGAAGGGCCATATGGTATTTCATCAATCCACCTAAGGCCCAACATGTCATGTTCTTGTGGTTATGGATCTGACCATTCTCCCTTGTTCTTGAAGACATCAATCCTGCCTTCAAAAGACAATTCATTTTGAGATTAGTCAGCTTCTTCAACTTGATTGGCAAGTTCATCTTCATAATCTATAGGAGGCATAGGCTGGTTTAGAACCTCTACCTGATTTATGAAGTCATGGTACATCTACTACCATACTTCATCTTGATCCTCTTGCTCATTCATGACCTCTCTAACATGGTCATCTAACTGATTGACTATGTCAATCTTTACACCTTAAGGCATATTCATCTACAACCACATCAAATTGAAGCTCTTGGGACCAAAAAAATCCTCTTTGCTCTCAATTGCATCTTGAATACACACCTCTTTAAGTACGAAGGCATCAATATTGACTTTAGGATCTAATTCATCAATGTCAAAGGCATGCCATAATAGTTGGTCCAAACTTGATTTCTCCTCCCTTTTCTGGAGTGGACTACCTATCATGATCTCATCATCATAGACACTTGTGTCATCTTCTCGAGACTCAAATTTGACTCTAAGCTCCTCCTCTATTCCTTGCAAAATAGGCTCTTCCTCCAAGAGGGAGATGGTGGGAGGGTGAAGAAGTTCATTTTGCTTGTAGCTTAAGAGAGTGTCTTTCCAACTAGGTAATTTGAGTGGTCTCTTTAGTGGTTCTTGAGGGAGGGAGAAAGAGTATTGAAACTCTTGTAAGGCAAGCTCATTGGGCTAAGCTAACACCTTTTTTTATACTCTTCAACCACTAACTCCTCCTTCTATTGAACTACTCCTTCTATTGAACTAGTTCTTGGATCAACACAACTGACACGTCTTCCTTCTTCTCTATACCTTTCTAAACTGATTTCCATGAGGGAAATGCACAGGGAGAAGGCACCTTTTCTTAATTTTGAATGAGTATAGGAGAGGATGTTTTCATAAGAGAGGGCATGACATAGCTAGGGCCAAAAGTATTGGAGAAGATCCATGAAGGAAGGGATTTATGCTCTTGAGTGTGAATGGGAGTTGGGGTAGGAAAGGTCAAATTGATTGGCTCTTGGAAAGGAGAGGACACATAAGACTGATCGCATTGAGTTGTTTAATATTCATAATACATCAACACACTTTTTGAATTTTGGACAATGCTTCTCAACCACACCTTATTCTCTATCTCACAAACTGGTGATTGTTCATTGTCACAAAATGACCATCTATCCTTGATCAGATGAAGAACATTTCTTACCTCTTGTAGGACATGAATAGGGATGACTGAAGAAAGTTCTAAACCCATACCAATCTCCCTTATCAACTTAGTATAATTTGATAGTGCTTGTTTGAATCCTAACAAGGATGTAACATGATAAACATAGTCTTGACAAGGGGAATTAGAGCACTGATTTGAATGTTTAGGAGGTTGATCTTGGTCATAAAAAGGGGTGAAAGGGGGGGAAAGTCCATGATATGGATGGTAGGTTGTTTGATGGCCACTTGGGGGGAACACATAATTATTAGCCTGATAAGTGTGATGCTGAGGTAGAGAATAAGTCTACTGATTAAAAGATGGTTGCTTATACATACCCAATAATGGTGATTAGGCACTTTGACTATTCAAACCAGCTAATAAATGTTCATAGTCACCATTGATGTTTGTTGAATGCCTATAAAGGCTGATATGTAGAACAACACCAAAAATCCTTTTGCTATTTTGGACCTTAGTCCCACCGAGTGTGCCAGAAACTATTGTAGGCTAGAATTGCACCCTTTGTGGGAGAGTTTCTCAGGATCTCTCACTCCTAGCTACAAGTGTTGGGACAACCTCAAGCTATGGGTATCTTGTAGTGAGGTTGAACCTTTGGAGAAGGCCGACTTCCTCTTGGTAGATCACCTAAAACTAAATCTAAACTAATGCTCCATGGGGAAAAGGGTTAGAAAGGGGATAAGGGATCCTAAGGAAACCAACCAAGTGATACACTAAAATAAAATGGGAAACTCCCATAAGCTTGAACCCACACTAGTTCTATAGAGGACAATACTGACTTACAAAACATCAAGATCAAGCTGGTTGCATTAATATTTCATGGAGGAGGTTCTGGAAGCAATGAATAAAAACAAAGAGGAGTTCTAAGACTCACTAAAAATTCACATCAATGGTGGAAAGAGCACTCAACCAGACCTACAAATAACATTGAAAAACTCCCTAAACAAGGTCAAAAAGGACTATGGATGAGGAAGATTCTCCTTCACACAATGACATAGTGCACAACTCAATAGACACAAATCCAAGGCAAGAGAAAGGCATAAAAAAACCTTTATTACATCAAGAGGTAGTTCTTACAAATGATTGATAGGGTCAAACCTAATCAAGCTGAGCATATTTGGCAATATCTCAAAGAGCGTCCTATCTCCCAGAGAGATGAAAAAAGTCTAAAAATTGGGAACCCCTCCAAAATGGAAAGCATATGATATATATAGAAAAAAGGGCTTAGACAAAAAAAGGCTTGTGGGTGAAAGGAAAATTGAGAGAAGAGGTCATCAATGATTGGGAACCTTGTTGTTGTACTCGAGGTCTCTTACATTCAAAGCGTGCAACTACCTTAACCATGAAATGAACCATCCAAGATCATCACAAATCTCCTTGATCCCCTCATGTATTCAAGTCCCTTCCTTTTAAACTGACAGAGCCATATCAAAGGTAGTTACATGTTTCAGCCTAACATGAATGAGTCAATCCTTGAATTTAAAAATTGGCATGACCCTTTTGCCTTTGCATGTCCTGCCTAAAAAAGGATGAAATCCCAATTTTTTGAATCAATACCTAGCCATGCTACCTTTGATTGAGCAACTACTTGTCAAAAGTGAGAGCCATATCAAAAGACAAAGGATTCTCCATTAATTTGCACCTACTAGCACCTGTCAGTCGCTTGGGCTTTCCTTTATTTTGATTAGTTGTTAAAAACTAACTCAAATCCTTGATTCGCACTATCAATCTACCTGACATAGATGCCTATGAGTCATCAATCTCCTACCAGTTGGATAGGCTTATGCCATTTGTCTTTGATTGATTAGCCCTCTAGATTTGTTGAATATTTAACTATCACTCATGCCATTTATATTTTATTGTGAGATCTCGACAAGTGTCAAGGTCACGACAATCTTGACAAACCCTTTGATCTTATGAATACCAACGGCTACTTGTAGGGGCTCAAAATTTTGACATTTGCGTGCAAGTCAATTCCTTGAGTTATTTCATTTGAACATTTCCGTTTGGGAAATTTTCATGGACTTTTTGTTTATCACTTTTCTATAGATAATTTGTCCAAAGGAAATCATGTCTTAGGAATTTATAAAAATACCCTTTGGGCTTTTGGCAAGGTACCCTTCGGGATTATGAAATGGTCCCTTTTCGAAGGAAAGGTACCCTTCAGATTTTTAAAGTGTCCCTTTAGAATTTTGACAATGAGATTTTTCGAAGGGAAAGAGCCCTTCAGGATTCTTGAAATGAACATTCCCGAAGGGAGAGAGCCCTTCAGAAATTCTAAAATGATCCTTCGACATTTTGGCAAATGAATTTTTTTGAAGGGAAAGTGACCCTTCAAAAAAATTGAATTAGACCTTCGGCATTTGAAAATGACCTTTGCTTTTAGAAAAATACCTTCAGAAATATTACAAAGGACCCTTTGGGATTTCTGAAAAAGTCCTTTTCTCATGAAAAGAATACCTTTGGGAATTTTGTAAAGGACCCTTTTATTGAAGAGTTACCCTTTGAAAAAATTATCCCAGACAATTTTCCTAAAGGAAAAGGTCTTTTCATTTTGCTTCAGACATTTTTTTCAAAAGAATTATCCCTTTAGAAAACTTTGTCTCAGACAAAATTTCCAAAAGAATTCAACATTTAGCCAAAAAGAGTCTTGAAAGAAAAGAACACTTAGTCCATGCAAAATCTGAAAGAAACAACCAATAAAGACTTTGTTGAATAAAAGATTTTGTACTTAGTTTTTCCAATGTCTGTATGTTCTTCTGATGGATTTCGTAGCTTTTTTGATGGAGTCTGTAGCTTTTCTGATGGAGTCCATAGCTTTTTTGATAGAGTTCATAGCTTTTCTGAACTCATGCATGAAATGCTTGGTTTCACCATGAAAAATTCTCAAGAACCTTTTTCTTTGCTCTGTAGACCTATCCCTTAGAATTTGAGAAAATACGCTTTAAGCAATATTAAAGTGTTTCAAAAGATTTGTGAGAATTGTAAGATCTCTCTGGTCCACTCATTTCATCTGGAACATCTGTTCATTTGCTCATCCATTAGTAACTTGATCCACCTGGGTGGAGCTTGGTATGTGGGCCAAATTTCGGCCAACATGAACTTCCTTACCAAATGATGGATGACACTCAGAAAATCCTCCCTATAGAAAAAAATTATCCAAGAATTCACTTCCTTGGTTCACATTGAAGTTGAAATAGGAGCATTCACATTGGAATCCATTGATAATCAGGTTAAGTTCCAAGCAATTATGGATAAGTTATAAAGAATTTTGGATAGGCACAAAGGTGAACCTATCAACATAGTAGACTCCATCACAAGAGTCCTCACCATCTCCAAAAACATATCATGGCCAGAAAATAATGAAGTTCAGATAGCCCTAAAGAGATGTGAAGCTTACATGAAGAAGAATAAAAAGGAAGAAATTCCTGTCTTTCCCTGTGTCTTTGGACACTTTGATTATTTTCAAAGCTTTTCATATGTAGTTTTGTTATATGTAATTTACATGTAGGAAACATACAGAGTCCTAAGAAAAATCAAACTTTGTCTATAATAAGTCAAGGTAGTTAAGATTTCCTTATTTTTGTTCATGGCTCCTCTCTATAAATAAGAGGATGCTATTTTGTAATGGGGTCTTTAAGGCTATGGAAGTGAATGATGTTGCATTGAGGAGCAACTTTGAAACTTTGTGTTCACATTGTAAATCTTTATTTAATAAATATAAGAAAATCAAGTGGCCATTCAATCTTTGTGTTGGAATAAGCTTATAGTGTATTGGGAATGTTCTTATGCCTTTTCCATTGCATTTTCTTGTGCATTTGATCAAATTTTGGTGTGAATCTGCATAAATTAGAAGGTGCCAAAAATCTAATTTTGAGGTCTTTGAGATGCAATATCATTTTTGGATTTATATCTTGTGTTCATTATTGGAAGTGACTTTGGAGACTTTGAGCTACGAGTTATTTTCCTTGATTATTTAATCTTCATTGGAAATAAGGTGGAGACCTTGGGCTGCACTTTGTTTCATCTATTTTTGTTTTTTGATTAACATAAGAAGCAAATAAAGGTCTTTGAGCCTTTGTGGGTTTATTGTGGTACACATTCATTAGTATTATTTTAGTTATTCTTACATATAACTAATATGGATTTTAGTTAGCAATAAGAAGGGCACCTCCCCTTTCCTCGAGGAGAGATTTAATCTCATCATACTATGGCTAAAAGTAACATTTTGTTACCATTTTGTCAGTGACAAAATATTCACCCAACAGTTTTTGATGACTCTGCTAGGGAAAAAACACACAACCAAGAGATACACTCATTCAGGTGAAACAAAACCAATACCTTATTGTTTGTAATTGTTTTATTGTTCATGATCTCTTTCTTTTTCTTAATAAGTATATGATTTGGTAGAATAGAATTACACCCATAGAAGAAGGGCAATAGAACACATTGATCCTATATTTGAATTGTCACAAAATCATAACTTTGATCTTTTGTTAGCTCGTACATGGTCACCTCTTCAACGTATAATAACTTTTCCTCTTACTAGTACAAGATTTCCCATATTAGAGTAAGCTTTCAAAATTCATAGGGATTTGCCTATTTTACCTATGTAGAGATTTGTTATTCCTCCATACAACCCACATAGAATGGTTGCTTAAAGTCTATGGGGAACTGATTTTGGTTTGTTGAATTTGACACTGCCATCACATGAACTACCTTGTGGTCCACAAAAAAATTTCCCTAAGTTCTATGGTGATGGAAAGCAACATCTAGATGAACATATTGCCACATTATACATTCATGCAGAGTTCTAAGGGTGGAACATGAAGATGTTTCTGTAAGATTATTCATAGAAACACTCTAAGGTATTGTTGTTGATTGGTTTTACAATCTTACAGTAGGAACCATCACAAATTGGGTAACACTTCAAATTAAGTTCGAGGCAAGATTCAAGCTGGCAAAAGATGCTCATGCCTTGTTAGCCCAACTCACACAAATGAAGAAGGAACCACACGAGCCCATGGGTGAGTTTGTGTCAAAGTTTAATAAACTGAGGAACATGATCCCAATTGTTACACAACCTACAACTGAGAACTTGAAGTGCTTCTTCATCAATTCTCAATTGCTAGAGGTTAGTTTTATTTTACGAAGAATAACCCCATGAGATCTTGAAGATGCTCAAAATTTGGTTATTGAAGTAGAAGATGATTTGATCTTGGTGGGAAAATTCAGAAATGATTCAATCAAGCCTAAAGGGTATCCCCCTTTGGCTTTACCTTCTACTATCACAACATATCCTATGCTGCAGAAGCTGGAAAATGAATTACTAGCACTCAAGAAGCAAATGTCTCAAGGTATGCCCATTTATTACTACAAGGACATTCTGAGAAGAACATACCCAAATGCTTTTAATTACCCCAACAATGCTATAAGGAACCAAAATTAAAACAATTTTCCTCCACCACAATCAAGGCTTGCATTAGAGGTGCCACCTACTAATGCAAAAATAAACTTGTTTGAACTAGAACATGATGATCTTTCAAAGTTAGAATATGTTTTGGAGGATAACACTAATCCCTTCATAGGAGATTAAGAAGGAGTATCTAGCGACTCTGATATCATGTTTCTGAACTATGAAGAAGAAGTTAAACAAGAGGAATATACATATGGTGAGTCTTATGCTATCTTCACCCGTTCTAAAAACCTATTGAATCAACAAAAAAAAGTTGATAAAACTAAGTCTAAAGATGAACCACGTCAAGAGGTTACGATTGCCAAAAGAAGAACTCCTTTACCAGTTCAACCAAAGGATACGGTGGGGAATAAATAAGTATGCCTCACCATTCCACTTCTTCTCCTTCTATGTTTAGATCTAGTGCCCAAAACCCAAAACTTGAAAATGAAAATTCCTCATCTTCTTTAGTCATTCCACACCTAGATTTTTATATCATAGACCATGCTAGGAAGACAAAAATTCAAATGTCTAAGGTTGAATACCTCCAATACAACCCTAAACAATTTAAAAGATTGGCTCAGTTTGTCAAAAGTAATGGAGGCAATTCTGATAAGATCTCATCTAAAAGTGCACCTATTGACCCTAAACCAAAACCTACACAAAATAAATTGGTTTAACTCTCTCATCCATCTTTGAAAAAATAGATCCTTTCTATATTTCCCTATTTTTCAATGGTTGCAAGCTCAGTAATTACATCATTGATTTGGGTGCCTTCGATAATGTGGTGCTAGCCAAAGTAGATACTACCTTGGGTTTAACTCTAACAAAGAATTTTGGTAGTTTCTTTTCAATGGAAACTAAGCAAGTACCCCTCATAGGTCAAATCAAAGATCATTATTTGCATTTGCCACTTTTTCAGAGAAAAAGATAAAGATGACAGTTCTTGTAGTTGATGTTCTAGCTTCGTATGGAGTTTTGCTGAGAAGAAATTTTTGAAAAGATGTTGGTGGTGAAATCAACATAGATTGGTCTGAGGCTAGAATACCTATCAAAGGCATTATGCAAAAAATTCATTTAGAGAAGCAAGCAAAATATATTGTGACAAAGACTAAGGATCTAAAAGCTCAAATTCTCTTTGAAACCTCTAGAATGGGCACTTATTCCTTGACCATAGATGAGGATCCAATATCATCAAATGGTATTTCAAATGAAGGTTAGAAAATAGATGAATCATCCTCTTTAGATGACGAGATTTTAGATTTTGAGACCCTCAAAGTAGAAAGTTAAAATGACATTTGGACTTTAGACTTTGAAGACAATTACTCTTCCATGGGATTTGGATCCGGGATAGTTCTTATATCTCTAGAAGGAAAGATCTTCCCTTTTTATTTCAAGTTACAATTTGATAATAGTAACAATACTTCATAATATGAAGCCTTACTGTTAAGGATGGGTGTTGCACAAAATAAAGGAATTAAAAATATCCATGCTCAAGGTGATGCTAAGTTAGTCGTCTGTCAAGTAAAAAAATTGTATCAAACAAAGAATGAAAGGCTAAGGCATTATCACAATCATGTTTGGGATTGTATTGAGGATTTTGATGCCTTTGATATATCAGTAGTCTCAAGAGAATACAATGATAAGGCAGATTTGTTGGCTATTTTAGCCACCCTCTTGATTCACTATAAGGATTTCTAGGGAAAAAAGTATACCATTGAATTGGTATTCCAACCTAGTGTTCCTGATAATGCCAATCATTGGCAAGTTTTCAATAGTGATGAGCAAGTCATTGCCTTTTTGGAGAAGGTACAAAAGTTTAGTGAATTATACTTTGAGGGGAGTGACTCTACTCCTCGAGAATCAATCTCCAAGGTGAATGATGAAACCAATGAAGAAATTTTATAGATGAACGAGAATAAGATCCCAAAGGAATGGTTTCTATAGAAAGACTTTGATAAACATGATCACTTTATCAAATGACAACATTTTGAATCGGATTCATCAGTAGAAGTTGAGAAATTCAATCTAGGAACAAAAGATGATCCCAAAATGGTAAATATTGGGAAATGTTGCTCATTAGAGGAAAGAAATAAGTTGGTGACAATTCTATTGTCGTACATTGATGTGTTAGCATATCCGTATGCTGATTTGAAATATTTTCAACCCAAGGAAGTTTAGCATGATATTTCTATCAAATCTGGGTCTCTACCTCACAAACAAAAACAACAACAATACAATCCTAAAATCTTAGGTACCATCTTTATCAAGATACAAAAGATGATAAATGATAGAATCACTTTTCCTAAACATCACTCAACATGGATAACTAACATCATTCATGTGAGGAAAAAGAATAGAGAAATCCACATTTGTGTTGATTTTCATAATCTAAATCAATTGTAACTAAAGGATAATTACCCATTGCCAATAATGGACCAAGTAATACAAACAATAATGGGTTCAGAGATGTTGTCTATGTTAGATGGCTTCTCAGAATATAACCAAGTGGAGGTGCGCGATGAAGATCAACACAAAAAAACCTTTACTACTTCATGGGGCACCTTTGCATATCATAGAATGCCTTTTGGGTTGATCAATGCTGGTGCTACCTTTCAGAGGGTGATAGACCTATCTTTCTAGGATGATATAGATAAGTTCATTGTGGTCTATCTTGATGACTTAACCATTTTCTCAAAGAAACACCAAGATCATTGTGATCATTTATAACAAGTACTTAAAATGTGTCATCAACATGGGATATCTGTCAATCCCAAGAAAACCATTTTTGGGGTTACTGAAGATAAACTCTTTGGGCACATTGTGTCCAAAGAAGGAACCAAGATTGATCCTAAATGGGTCAAGTCTATTTAGAATCTTGCTCTACCATCCAATAAGAAAGGAGTGTATTCTTTCTTTAGGAAGGTTAATTTCTTGTGAATATTTGTACTTGATTTTGCTGAGAAGACATATCATATTGTTGATATGATGAAAGAGAAGTCAATTTTCTGTTGAAATGTGGAAGGGAAATATGCATTTCATGAACTAAAGGAAGCAATTGCTCATGCTCCAGTCTTAGTCTACCCTAACTATAGCAAGGACTTCATCATGTACAATTACGCTTTCGAGCACACTTTAATCACCATTTTGGTGCAGTAAAAAAAAGAGGGGATTGAATCTCCTATATATTTCATGAGTTTCCCTCTAAAGGCTCATGAGATCAAATACTCACCCATGGAGAAACATGCTTACACTTTGGTGAAAGCGGTTAAACACTTCAAGTATTACATCCTTAGTTCTCATACCATAACACTAGAACCAAATTCTATAGTCAAATCCATCCTAACTCAATAATTTGGAATCAAAAGAGGTAATTGGATCACCAAGATCCAAGAATATGATATGAAAATTAAACTTACAAATATAGTGTGTGGAAAAGGTTTATGTCAGTTTATTGCAGAAAACAAACCAAAAGAGGTATCTAGTGATAAGGGAGATACATAAGAACTTCCCATAGTCTTGTTTGTAAGCACAATGAATGAGTGGTACTCTAACATTGCTCATTTCCTCACATATGGAGAATGTTTAGAACATTTGTCTTACAAAGACAAGAGGACAATCAAGCTTAAAGCTAAAAATTTCATTCTTTGGGATAATGGTTTGTACAAGTGAAACATTGATGGAATTTTTCTACAGTGTGTATACAAAGCACAAGGCAAGTTGTTGGAATCCTTTCACAACTTGGCATGTGGAGGACATTTCTCAACTCTGGTCACAAATCATAAAATTTTGTGAGCGAGGTACTACTAGCTAACACTTTTTCAAGATGCATACACCTAGGTGCGTAAATGCGAGTTGTGCCAATAATTTATGGGTAAATCCAAGTTGGCAGACCTACCCCTCAAGCTAGTAGTTATTGAAGAACCTTTCCAACAATGGGTTATTGAATTCATTAGTGTAGTGAACCCATTATCAAGTGTGGGTCACAATTATGTTCTCACAACTATCGACTACTTCACCAAGTGGGTGGAGGCAACTCCAGCCAAACATGCCACTTCAGAAGTTGTTTGCAACTTCCTCAAGGAAAACATCATATCAAGGTTTGGAGTACCTAACAAGATAGTAACAAACAATGCTACTTGTTTATCATCCCATGAGATAACTGAATTCTATTTTGAATATGGGATCACTCTATCTCACTCCTTTGACTATTACCCCCAAGGAAATGGTTAGGCTGAGTTGAGTAATAAGAACTTGGTCACTATTATCAAGAAGTTAGTACAAGAAAATCAGAGATATTGGCACAAGGGATTGTATGATGCATTGTGGGCTGATCTCATCACTCCCAAGTGAGCAATTACCTTTCAAAATTTTTATGGCTTGAATGCAGAGATACCTATCACATTGGAGTTGCCCGATCTTAGATTGGTTAAAGCAATTGAGGATAGACATTTGAAAGTTCCATAGACAAGTGTATTATGTTCATTACCAAACTAAAAGAGTAATGTACAAAGGTGGCAGACTTCATTGCTGAACACCAAACCAAGTCAAGAAGATTTTTGATAAAAAAGCCAAGCCACGAGATTTTCAAATTGAGGATCTAGTTCTTTTGTGGGACAAGAGAAGAGAGCCAAAAGGAATGCATGGAAAGTTTGATTCCTTATGGAGGGGCCCTTTCATTATTCATTAAATTTATGGAAAGAATAGTATCATTTTGGCATACCAGGATGAAACACCATTCCTACTGGCCTATAGCAGACCACATCTAAAGTTTTTCACTCAGTAAAGTTCCATATAAGTTTGTACATTTTGTATATATTTGTATAGTCTCTTTATTTTGTCTTTAGTCTAGTTTGTCACCTAACTCTATGGCCCAATGGAGGAAGGAATTTAGAGGTATGTGATTCTTTTTACTTCAAGCATTTCAAAGAATGCTTGAAGGAAATTCCCCAGTTAGAGCCAACTGTTATCCTCGAATTTAGTTGACTCAATTTGTGGGATAACCCTTACAAAACTTGTCCATCTCATAGTCCATGAGCTCTAGGCATGTAAAACAAGGCAAATCAATTAGTCTCATGCATGATTTCCCCCCTAAAATAGTCTTTTTGATTGATCAAAATTTTCCTCTTCAAACATGCATGTGAGGTAAAATTGGGTCCCTAGTCACATTCCTAGTTTCAGCTCAAGATTTAGAATTCATCCTAGCAATAGCCACTCATTTTGATAAACAAATTAGGGATATATTTAACAACTTAAAAGCCAAAATGATTTTGATTTTTCACTGAGTGCAGAACAGATGAAGAAGTGAGGAAGCTTGATTAAAGTCACCTCACTTTGGATCAAATCATAAATTTGATGCTGGTTGATGTTCCTGAAGATATGGAAGATGATGAAAATATATTGGATCCTCTGTATGATAATAGTCAAGTGGCTTCCACACCTCTTCCACCAATATAGTAGTCAATAAATGAATCTAATTCTATAAAGCATAGATTCCAACTCATTTTTTTTAAGACCAACACCTGGTTGGAAAAAAAGGGCATTAGGCTAAAACCCTTCAAGACTGGATATGAAGAGGAATACGATGAAAAAACTTTCAAGAAGCGAGAGGAGCTTAGAACAAAAAAAAAGGAAGATACTTCTACCTCTGCACAAATGGTGAAATTTATTTTCAAAAGCAAATGCAAAGGTATAAACATAGAAGGGAAAGATATTCAAGCTAATGTAGAAGAAAATCCTATCATGGGCAAAGCAATAGTGCATTCAATAACTTCCCAACTAGAGGCTTCCCATGTAATATCTTTTGCTCTCCCCCCAGTCACTCCTACTGAAGCTTTTACCCCTACTGCACCCATATAGATTATTTATTCATCTCCTTCTTCACCCATTATTGACTCATTGTTTCAAGTCCCTTCTCATGACACTTTGGATCAAGTATTTGGTTCACTTTCTACCTTACCCAGTCCCACAAGATTGTCAGGTTCACATTCTAATCCATATATTACCCAGTTGGACATTGATAAGTTCATTTCTATTTCATCATCTAAATTGGAAACTGAAGTCTTATCCACTCCCATTCCCAATATGCTAGTGAAAATCAAAACTAATGCCATATTGCCCCAAACACCACCTATCACAACTACCACTCCATTGGTATCTGCTCCAATACGAAATACCTCCATTCCACCTTCCATTTTGCCCACCTCATAAACCACTGATCCTATCCCATCATCCCAATCTTTGACGTCACCAACACAAGAAGATTCATCCACCCTTCCCCCTTGGCTAATTTCTCAAACACCAAAGAGAAAAAAGCAAGAAGTATCACTAGATGAGTTTGATTTTGGTCAACTAATTCCAGTAACACCTAAATCAACAAAGAAGGCCAAAATAATATCAAGGGTACTTTTTGATTTATCTGGTAACAAGTATACTGAGGTTGCAGTGCCTCCAAAGGATAAAAATATTGAAGATATCCAAGTTTTTGACTGTGCAATTAGAATAATAGAAGTTGGGAAACAAATGCACGAAAGTGCTAAAGAAGACCTACAGGTGAAAATAACATCTTTACTCAAAAGGTATGACAAGGATAAGTTGAATAAGGATCAACTTAAAGTTTAGGTAAAATAATTGACCTCAGTTCTATTAAAATTACTCAATCGTGTGAACTTGTAGAGCCAGTTGAAAGTGAGGTTACTGAAAAGGTTATTCAAAAAGCATAGAAGGTTGGATCACAAGGTCGGGCAGTCAGTGCCTAGATAGAAAGGCTATTGACACAAGGTGCTCAACAGATATGTTTTGCCATTGAGCTTCTTAACAACTTGAGTGAAGTGAATATAGAGATGAATCAGACACTTGACACACTTTCTCAAGATTTGAAATTGATAGATAATGACATCCATACATGGATCCAACTACATCAATTCAAGTTGGAACTTCTGGTTGAACAAAAAGTGATTCCAAACATGAAGATGTTTGTGGAATATAGGTAGGCAATGAAGAACAAAAAAGAAGTCCTCTAAAATCTAATCAAGGACCTCAAAGAAGCCCTAGACATGTGCATAAACAAGGAGCTGGAACTTACAAACAAGATTGGAGAACTTCCTTGCCAAATGATAGATGACACTTAGAAAATCTTCCCTGCATAAATAATTATCCAAGAATTCACTTCCTTGGTTCACACTAAAGTCGAAACATAAGCATTCACATTGGAATCCATTGATAAGTTGGTTAATTTCCAAGTGATTATGGATAAGTTGCATAGAATTTTGGATAGGCACAAAGGCATACCTGCCAACATAGTGAACTCCATCACAAGAGTCCTCACCATCTCTAGAAACACATCAGGGCCAGACAACAATGAAGTTCAGGCATCCCTGAAGAGATATAAAGCTTACATGGAGAATAATAAAAAGGAAGAAATTCTTGTGTCTTCAAACACTTATATTATTTTCAAATCTTTCCGTATGTAGTTTTTTTATATGTAATGTGCATGTAGGAAAACTATAGAGTCCTACGCAAAATCAAACTATGTCTAGAATAAGTCAAGGTAGTTTGGATTTCCATATTTTTGTTCATGGCTCCTCTTTATAAATAAGGGGATCGTATTTTGTAATGAGATCTTTTGAGATATGGAGGTGAAACACTGCTGCATTGAGAAGAAACTTTGAAACTTTGTGTTCAAATTGTAAATCTTTATTCAATCAATATAAGAAAATCAAGTGGCCACTCAATCTTTATGTTGGAATAAGCTTGTGATGTATTGGGAATGTTCTTACATCTTTTCTATTGCATTTTTTTGTGCATTTGATCAAAATGTGGTGTGAATTTACATAAACTGGAAGGTGCCAAAAATATAATTTTGAGGTCTTTGAGCTGCAATATCATTTCTAGATTTATATCTTGTGTTCATGATTGGAAGTGACTTTGGAGACTTTGAACTACGAGTTATTTTCCTTGATTATTTAATCTTCATTGGAAATAATGTAGAGATTTTGGGCTGCACTTTGTTCCATCCATTTTTGTTTTTCAATTAATGTAAGAATCAAACAAAGGTCTTTGAGCCTTAATGGGTTTCTTGTGGTACACACTCACTGGTATTATATTAGTTATTCTTATGTCTAGCTAATCTTGATATCAGTTATTATTGCTCCAATAAGTAATTTTATGTTTTTATGATACATTGTAAGAATTAAAAGGGCTTCTAGTATAAGTTTGTAAGTGAACATCAATTCTGAAAAAAAAAGAATTGGATAATATGGAAACATCCACATGATAAAGTTAGTGTAAATAAGTGTAATTAATTGCTTACTAATTTTAGTTAGCTATAATAAGGGTGCCTCCCCTTTCCTCTAGGAGAGATTTAATCTCATCATATTGTGGTTGAAAGTACCATTCTATTACCATTTTGTCGATGACAAAATATTCACCCAATAGTTAGGATTCTTCACATTCATCCCCCGGCTCTTCCTCAGCCTCACCTTATACTTCATCATCCTCTTCGTCTTCATTGGAACCTTTAATGTAGAATAATTTACTCTCAACACATTAATGTATTTTAATTTATTTGCTATCATAGTTGAAACATAATCTTTTTGATTGTTTCTCTTCAATTTTCTAAGGGGTTAATTTGATGGGTTGACGGAATGATTAGGTTGGAATAATGTGCTCTCTGCCATTATGAAATACTAATGTTTGAACATATATATTTACTTTGCCACGCACGTTATGACCATGGAATCTGATACTAAACTTTGATTAAACATGCAAACAACAAGTTAGATGTTATCCTTGAGCCCACCTGGATCACTTAAGAATAAGTGACCTAGGTTGTCTTCTATGATGTTATCTACATGCAAAGATATGTTCTAGAATTGCTAAATACAGTCTTTGACAATTCCTATTTGTCTTAGTCTTGTTAATTGGCTAAATAGTTTTCTTTAATAATGTTGTGGTAGTGTGTCTAAAATTCATCAAAAAACACTAACCAATTAACAATAATGCCCTTATTTTTATTTTGAGTGCACAACCATATATACCAAAGGAAATGCTATGGTTCTAAATATAGAGATGCCATGACCACCTTCTTTGCACATGGGGTTTAATATAGATCAGATAAATTTTTCATTTGATTGCTATAAATGATCATATCCTTATTATCAAATTTGATCACTTCTACTTTTGGTAACATGTTACTTGAACCTATATTTTGTGTTTTCATTATTCTGGTTGGGATAACCTAAGCGGCACAGTGGATAATTATTAGATGATGGCATTGCCAGAATATGAGCCAAGAGAATTTTTGATCTCACATTAATGTTGCTCAAATATAACTTAATTACATCCATGCCCCCTTTGACCACATTTATATCTTATATTTTAATCATGCTTTTCACATCTATCTAAAGTTGGTTAACCAACTAACAAACCCCCAATTCAAAAGTTTTGGGCTCCATTTCCTCCTTGCTAGGAATTTTTATTAGAGTGGCTTTCACTTTTTTGTGGCTTTGAGTGTTTGGACTGACCATGCATGAAATCTAGGGTTTAGGATTTATGAATTCAAGGTGGAGGGTTTTAATGCCAAAAGAGTGTACTAGAGGCTTGTACCATTGTAATTATCTTGCCAAGATGAATCCAATGACTAATAATTTGTACAAGGGTGTAACACAAATTCTTGACTTAAAAAAAAAACCTCAAGCAATATTGTGCTAGTGGAAAAAATAAATTACTTTCGGAATTCAAGTTATGTTATTTTGATCCTTCAACCCACATAACAAACACTACACTACATCTAAAAAACAAAAACTATGTCGCAAGAACCTTGCATAAATCAAAGATTTGATACCACTTGTAGTGAAATTACTTAGATCGATATAATTGACAACAACGAATATAAATGTAAATATCACAAACAAGTTAATAAAAATATAGTGAAATAATGAGAACAAAATAAGCAAACCACACTAATAATTGACAACATAGTAAAATACTTGATAAATAATATTGAACCACTTCAAAGGGAAAACCTCCAAACCATGTAATAAGAACAAAATTTTTAACATGATGATCAAGTACTAACCACTACCTCCTATATATACCCTACTTAGACTGTTGTTAATCCTTAGGCTGACCCTACTAACAATATAAGAACATAGATAAATTTGACAATAAAAAGTAATGTAGGCCATATATTAGCCACACTTATCCCTAGACATGCTATAGGTTAAGGGCATAACAACATTTCATTCTATTGGGTGAATATATTGTCATCAACTAACTGACGAAAAATTGGGTATATCAACCACATCACAATGAGATTTATACGGTAAAATGGGTGTGGTTACCACAACATAATGAGATAAATCTCTACTCTCAGTAAGGAGAGGTTCCCTATAAACTATAATATACTAATATAAATTGAAATAGACTCAGGGGTGAAATCATACCATCCATCTCTCTTTTTTTAGAGATGATGTTCATAAAATAAAAGAGAATTCTTGTGTAATTACTCAAGGCATTTCTCTTCTTTCAAAAATGATGTTTAACAAATAGCAAGAATTCTTCTTAGGTAGTAAATGGATCCACAAGAAACCCACGAAAGCACAAAGTCTTTCGTTGTTTCTCCTACTGATTTAGGACAAAGTAACATAGTAGTATGAAGTGCAGCACAAAGTCTTCACCGAAAACTACAATATAGTAAAAGATTATGAAGGATAAGGGGAGCTCAAAGTCTCTCCAATATCCTGGAACATAAAACACACAGACTAAAGACAATTATGGTAGCACAAAGTCTCCCATAGTCGACTTCAAGACATCATCCAGATTATTTCCACTTATTCTGCTTATTTGATTAAATAAACAAGACTATAATTTTATAAAAAGACATAAGAACAATTTCCTAGATAACACAAGCTATTTAAACACAAAGTCTGAAAGATTACTTGCTTTCTCATTCACTTGATAAAATATGATTAACAGTCTGAACTCAAAGTCTTAGGAATGCCTTTTAATTTGGGCAGAGTTTCAATTATAATAACAGAGAGATCCCCTTTTTGATTAACTAATAAATTTCAATATATAGCCTCCAACGAAAGACTTTAGCACTTGTTTTCACAAAATGACCCATGTTGCATTAAATGCTTTGGAAGGAGGAAGTTATGTGTAGGGGCCATGCTGGAGCCGTTCAAATCATATCAAATGTCCTCTCTAAATCATGGGTCGCCTGATCTTTTGAAAGGTAAGGCCGCTCCTCTTTATGATATTTACACGACTGTCCACTTGTCTTTACTCAAACGAAGAAAAATAGGTCGCGCCATTGAATGCTTACGTTCTCTAATATCTACTTGGGGGACTGCTCTACCTACTAGAATAAATCTCCTGCAGATATTTCTATATTTCTCTATAGCTTTCCCTCTTTCCTTGCTACCTTTTGTCTCTCCCTATTGATTCAAGCTCTCGAGGCTATCTTCTCACTTTTTACTGGCTCCTTCAACTCCTTCCTTGGCTGGTCATTGAGTTTGTTCTCAGGTCTGCACTATTTGAAAATCAACAATTATTTCATCACTCTGAATTTGACATCTATGGGGACGTCATTGGTCGCCTGAACCATTTTGAACCTTGAACCTTTGAACCTTTTGGAGTTCACCAGTTTAATGGTTCAACAGTTTGACGGTTCAATGTTTTGTAAAGAGTTGCATTCACTTAGTCTTCTTTAGAAGTTTAATGTATCATTGAACCAATTGTTTGAACCATTCAGTTGAACCTTTTGGTTGAAATTTTTTCTGGAATCTTCTATTTGAACCATTTGCTCAAACTTTGAACTTTGAATTTTGAACCCTTTGAATGCATTGAAGCTTTGAACTCGTTGAACCTTTGAACCAGTGAACTTTTTGGAGTTCAATAGTTCAACAGTTGAACTATTCAAAGCTTCATTCCAACTCATTGACCCCACCATTGAACCTTTTTTATTTGAACCTTGGTTGAACCATCCTTATAATTTTTTTAAAAATGTCTTAAGTGTTTTTCTTTGTGAAAGCCCACCTTTTGAACTTGCGATTTCCTTAGCTGAAAAGGCTTGTGCTATTGAATAACTTGACCACTCAGAATAATTTTTTGAGAAAGAAAGAGACCATTTTGGCCTACAAGACTGAAATGGTTGATAGTTTGTCCACAAAAATAAGTGATAAATTTTGGGAACAACAGCTGGCTCCAAATGGGGAACTTCCATCAATTATATTTTAAAATAATCGAAGGGAGTAGAATCCATAATCTAAGTGCCTTCATCTATGCCATTGGGCTATGGAGTCATGCCATCCAAAAAGAGAAAGATGCAAAAAACCAAATGAATAACATGAAACAAATAAAGACTATACAAATGTACAACTAGACTTATCTGATACTTCAAGGATTGAAGTGCTTCAGATGCTGCCCATTATAAGGTAGTGAAAATAGTGTTTCATCTTGATATTTCAGAAAGAAACTATTTTCACCATTTAATCGATGAATGGAAAATGGACCTCTCCATAAGGAATCCAATTTTCCATGCATTCCTTTTGGTTCTCTCCTCTTGTCCCACAACAAGACTTGATCTCCAATCTGAAAATCATGAATCCTTACTTTTTGGTCAAAGAGTTTTTTACCAGACTTTGATGTGCAGAAATAAGGTCCACCACCATAGTTCGTTGCTCATTTAGTTCAATCAAGCACATGATCTTCTTGTCGATAAAATATTCAAATATTTGATCTTCAACTACCTTTGCCAACTTCAGTGTTGGTAGTTCCCGGGTGATTAGTATCTCTGCATTCAAACCATACAGAAGTTGAAATGGTGACATACCTATTGCCCTTTTAGGTGTAATCTTATATGCCCATAAAGCATCAAACAATGCTTTATGCTAGGTTCTCTGATTATTATCTACCAACTTCCTGATAATGGTCACCAAGTTCTTGTTGCTTGATTCTGCTTAACCATTTCCTTGCAGATAATAGTCAGAAGAGTGGGAGAGGATAATCTCATAATAGTAGCAGAACTGGGTAACCTCATGAGAAGAAAAATAGGATGCATTGTCTGTTACAATCTTGGTTGGGACTCCAAACTAGGAAATAATTTTTTTCTTGAGAAAATTACACACCACTTCTAAAGTGGCATGCTTGACTGAAATGGCTTCCACCCACTTAGTAAAATAATCTGTTGCGATGAGGATATAGTTATGTCTAGCACTTGAGGATGGATTCACAGTGCCAATGAAATCAATACCCCATTGTTGAAACGGCTCTTCAATCACCACTGGCTTGAAAGGTAATGCGACCAACTTGGGTTTCTTAATGAACTATTGACATAGATCGCATCTATGCACCCAAGTGTATGAATCTCAAAATAGAGTAGGCCAATAGTACCTGGCTCATAGAATCTTATGGGAAGTCATAGGTGCAAAAAAATATCCTCCACAAGCCAAATTGTGGAAAGACTCTAAAAGTTTGCTCTGTTACACTTTATCCACGCAACGAAAAAATACCCCATCAAGGCTCCTCTTGTACAAACTATTGTCCCACATGAAAAAGTTAACATATTTCAACTTAACAGTCCTCTTTTCTTTATGAGACAGGTGGGTAGAACACTCACCATAGGTAAGGAAATGAGAAATATTAGAATACCACTCATTTGTAGTGGTGTCAAAGAGAACTATAGGCATGTCTTCAACCTCTGTTTCTTCATGCCCTGCTTCCTCTGGTATATTATCAATAATTAATTGGTAGAGACCTATTCCCCACACAAGCTTCGTAGGTTTGATAATAAGATCAAACTCCTAGATTTTAGCAATTCAATTGCCTTTTTTAGTTCCAAACACCTATCTTTACTGTTGTATCAGGGATCAGAGCAACAGTGTGTGAGTTCAAGATGCAAAAATAGAAGTTTTTTACCACCTTAACCACAACATAAACATACTTCTCCATGTTTGAATATTTTAGCTCATGAGCTTTGAGAGGACAACTCATGAATGATATGGGAGACTCCACACCTTCTTTATTTTGCTGAACCAAAATGGCTGAAAGCGTATGTTCAGAAGCATAACTATATATTATGAAGTCTTTGGTATAATCTAGACAAATCAGGATTGAGGCATGGGTGATAGCTTCCTTGATATCTTGAAATGCTGACTTGCCTTCTTTAGTCTAGTGAAAAGTAGCTTTACCTTTCATCAGGTTGACAATATGGCGAGTCTTCTATGTGAATTTAATAATGAAATTTTGTAGAAAATTTACCTTTCCAAAGAAAAAATGGACTGCAGTCTTACTAGCAGGGAGAGCAAGCTCTTGGATAGATTTGACTCTTTTTGGGTCAATCTTTATGCCTTCTCAAGATATAGTGTGACCAAGAAGTTACCATTCTGTAACCCCAAAAACTAATTTCTTAGAATTGAGAGAAATGTCATTTTGTCGACATCATTCCCTCACTTGTTGTAAATGATGCACATGATCAGCATGATGTTTGGAAAAGATGATCAAGTCATCAAGATAGACCATAATGAACTTTTCCATTTCATTTTTGAAGGCAAGATCCATCGCTCTTTAGAAGGTGGCATCACATTGATCAAACTAAAAGGCATTATGTGATATGCAAAAGTGCCCCAAGGTATAGTGAAAGCGGTCTTATGTTGGTCTGCTTCACCAACTTCCACTTGATTATACCTCAAAAAACTATCTAGCATTGATAACATCTATGAGCCAGTTATTGTCTGTAGTAGCTGATCCATGATGGGTAGGGGGTAATTGTCTTTTAAAGAGGATTGATTTAGATTTATGAAATCAACACAGAGGCAAATTTTTCTATTCTTTTTTCTCATAGGGACTATGTTCACAATCCAGGTGGAATGATGGATTGAAAAAATTATCCTCGCATTTAACATTTTTTGGATCTCAAAAAGAATAGTACTTGATATATTGGGGTTATATTGCCTTTGTTTCTGCTTGTGAGGCAATGACCCAACCTTGAGATAAATTTTGTGCCAAATTTATTTAGATCTGAGATATTTTAGATCATCATAAGAGTACGCTAAAACATCAATGTAATGGTGAAACAGAGTAATGAATTTGAGTTTTTCATTAGGAGTGCAATAATTCTCGATGTTGATCATTTTGAGATTATCTTCTGTACTCAAATTTATTTGATCAAAATCTTTAGAGGTACTTGAATCTATTTGTTACTTCTTGATAAATCTATCATCCTTATTGAATAGCTTCTCAAGAGAAACTAACCTTTTGGGAATTTTATTCTCTTTGAGCTGAAAGAACTCTTTGCCATTTTTTAAATTTATTTCAAGAGCTGATTCTCGCAGTGGAAATTCACTGTCTTTAAAATAAAGCTCTTCAAAGCTATCCATCTGTTATAGAAAAGTAATGATTTGATTGTCACCATTAAACATCTGCCAATGGTCAGCATTATCAAGTACACTTGGTCGGAAGACAAAATCAATAGTGTACTTGTTCCCTTTAAAATCTTGGTGAGGAACCATGAGAGTTGCAGAGACGGTCAAAGAATATACTCGATTGTTGAATTCTCTAGGCACCACAAAAATATTGAAACCCTCAAAACTTTCAAGGCAGTCCCACACCAGATTGCGATAATGTCACAATATTTTGTTATTAGTTTGATACAGGTTTCTCAGCTGACAAACCACCAGTTCAACATCTTCTCAGGCATGAAGAAGCTTAACATCTTTAGCTTGAGTAGCTTTCAATCTGAGCAACAAAGATTCATACTCGATGGTGTTATTGATATTGTTGAACTACAACTTATATGAATAGAAAAAAATATCTCCTTGCGGAGATATCAAAACATTTCTAGCTCTAGAACCGGTAGAAGAATTACTACCATCAAATTCTAAAATCTAGACATCATTAGAATTTGATCTCCTTTCAGACTTCTCTTCATTAGAGAGGGAAGATCCTTTTTCACTTGAACTGTGCTCTACCAATTCTTCTGATCTTCTACCTAAATTATTTGAATTGTCACCCAATAAACTTTCATCTAATGAAATAGAAACATCTTCAATGGATAGAAAATAATTACCTATTCTTGAGGTTTCAAATAGAATTTGAGCTTTAGGGTCTGATGTTTGAGTGACAATATATTTTGATTCTTTCTCAGGAAGCAACTTTTGCATGATGCCCTTAATAGGTATCCTCACTTCAGACAGGTCCATGTTCAATTTTCCACCAACATCTTTGCAAAAATTTCATCCAAGCAGAATGCCATAGGAAGCTGGAACGTCGGCCACTAAGACTGTCATTTTAATCCTTTTTTTTGGAAGGCCACAAATGCAAATTGAGCATCTTTGATCTATCTCAAAAGTGGCACTTACTTATTTTCCATGGAGAAACATCTCTCAAAAATTTTAGTCAGAGTGAGATCGAGAGAATCTACTACCTTGGCAGGCATCACATTGTCAGAGGCTCTAGAGTCTATTATACAGTTTCTCAACTTATGAACATTAATCAAAAGAGAAACATAGAAAGGTTCTATTTTTCTAGGGGAAACAAGAGGGGTAATGAAAAGATTATTTTGGGTAGATGTGTTCTTTGGGGGATCATGAGTTACCTTTGAAACATCTTGTCTTGCAGGGATGGTTTTGTTCTTGATGCATTCAACTAGCCTATCCAACTGCTTAGGGTTGGCTTGTAAGTATTCAAACTCAGACATTTGGATCTTGGCCTTCATAGTATGATCAATTATGTCAAATATATGAAATAAACTAGATACAGATGAAGGAAGTCTATCATTCTAGGTTTTATTGGGTGTGGTACTGGTCTGAAAAATTGAAGCATAAGGTGCAGGGTTGTTTGAGGTAATTACTTTTTTATTGATCATCGAGTCCTTTGATTGGAAAGGTAGTGAAGTCTCCCATTTAGCAATTGAAATTACTAGTCAAGATTCTTCCCCTATTTTTTCTTTATTAGCTTGTTAAGTTGACTGGTTCTGGGACCTAGTAAAAATAGCGTATGATCCATCAAATATTTCTCTTACTTCTAGCTTCATCTTGGTAATTCAAGAAACTAATGTTGGAGTCGTCAATTAATTTTTTCACCTTCTGCAAAGAGATCAACATCATCTTCTTGGTCCAACTCAGGTCGGAAAGAGAAATCATGTTCAACTTCATGATAACTAACTATTGAGTTAGCTGGTGCTGCTTCAATGGCAAGCTTCCCCTGTGGGAGAGGAAGATGATTTGGTTTCCCTTGATTCATGGTAGCATTGCCTTGATATGACTAGTTGGAAAACGTCCTCCTTAGTATATCTCAATAAGAAGAAGGGGTAGACATCCTTTGTGCCATTTAATTTTTCAGAGATAGCAATTCATTTGCTATCTTTTGCACCATAAGATTAGTGGTGCATGTAGAGAAATTTTTAGAAGATGAAGAAGATTTATTTCTGTTAGGATCTCTTCTTATCTTTCTTGCCAAGATAAGATCATCTCTAAAATCTGAGCTGTAGTAAGATCTATGTGACCAGCCCGCCTCAACAAGAAACTCACTTCAAGAAGCTGAGAATTGATGAAGAAGCACTTAAGATTTTTTGGCATTGGCTGAGCAATTATAAGAATCATATTCCTCATCTTGTCAAATTTAGCAACAAAGTCTCACATAGGCTCATGAGGCTCCTTCTTCATTTGTGTAAGCTGAGCCAACAAGGCATGTGCATCTTCTGTAAGTTTGAATCTAGCCTCAAAATTGGCCTTGAGAGTGTTCCAGTCAGTTATAGTTTGAGCTTGAAGATGATAAAAACAATCTATGACAGTGCCTTGTAATGTTTCTACGAACAATCTTACTACTATATCTTCATATTCAACGCCTATCACACCACAGGCTATGCAAAAAGTTGCAATATGTTTATCAAGATAAATTTTTCCATCATCATAGAACTTGAGAAAATTCTTTCTTGAACTACGACGTAGTTCATGTAAAGTTGGAGTTATATTTAGGGGGCTAAAGGTGTTACCCCAAGGGCCTTAGGTTGCCATGATATGACGATTGAAAGGAGGGATAACAAACCTTTGTGGAGTATGTATAGACAAAGATCTACTAGCAAAGTAAAGAGAAGCTTCACCTAGTATTGGAGACCTAACGTTGGTAGGAGAAAAACTCCAAATTCGCTATAGGTAAGCTCATGGAGGAGAAATATCAAAATAATTTTGATACACAAACTCAAATACAAGATCAACAATACCTTGAGCTCTCTAGCTTTGTGTATACCATAGATCTACCAGAGTGTAGAATGGAAACGAATTGGAAATGCTTCAATTTGAAGCTTGAGGCTTCAAATTGCGCATTTTTCCCTAACGAAGTCGCCATAAAATTATTGGGTGAATATTTTTTCATCAACTAAATCATGACAAAATGGGTATATCAACCACAACACAATGAGATTTATACGATAAAATGGGTGTGGATACCATATCATAATGAGATAAATCTCTCCTCTTAGCAAGGGGAGGTTCCCTATAAACTATAATATACTAATATAAATTGAAAATAGACTCAGGGGTGAAATCATACCATCCATCTCTCTTTTTTCAGAGATGATGTTCACAAAATAAAAGAGAATTCTTATGTAATTACTGAAGGCATTTCTCTTTTTTCAGAAATGATGTTCAACAAACAACAGAAATTCTTTTTGGGTAGTAACTGGATCCACAAAAAACCCACGAAAGCACAAAGTTTTTTGTTGTTTCTCCTACAGATTTAGGATAAAGTAACATAGTAATATGAAGTGCAACACAAAGTCTCCATTGAAAACTACAACAGAGTAAAATATTACGAAGGATAAGGGGAGCTCAAAGTCTCTCCAATATCTTGGAACATAAAACACACAGACTAAAGACAATTATGGCAACACAAAGTCTCTCATAGTCGACTTCAGGACATCTTCCAGATTATTTCCACTTGTTCTACTTATTTGATTAAATGGACAAGACTGTAATTTTAGAAAAAGACATAAGAACAATTTCCTAGATAACACAAGATATTTCAACACAAATTGTAAAAGATTACTTGCTTTCTCATTCACTTGATAAAATATGATTAATAGTCGGACCTCAAAGTCTTAGGAATGCCTTTCAATTTGGGTAGAGTTTCGCTTCTAATAACAAAGAGATCCCCTTTTCTACAAACTAAAAAATTCCAATATATAACCTCTAACGAAAGACTTTGGTGCTTGTTTTCACAAAATGGCCCATGCTACATTGAATGTTTTGGAAGGAGGAAGTTCTGTGTAGGGGCCATGCTGGAGCCGTTCAAATCATATCAAATGTCCTCTCCAAAGCATGGGTCGCCTGATCTTCTGAAAGGTAAGGCCGCTCCTCTTTATGATATTTACACGACTGTCCACTCATCTTTACTCAAATGAAGAAAAATAGGTCATGCCATTGAATGCTTACACTCTCTAATATCCACCTAATGGATTGCTCCACCTACTAGAATAACTCTTCTGTAGATATTTTTAGATTTCTCTGTAACTTTCCCTCTTTCCTTGCTACCTTTTATCTCTTCCTAGTGATTCGAGCTCTTTGGGATATCTTCTCACTTTCTACTAGCTCCTTCAGCTCCTTCCTTGGGCTAGTCGCTAAGTTTATTCTCAAGTCTGCGCTATTTGAATATCAACAGTTATTTCATCACCCTAAAATTGACATCCACGGGGATGTCATTGGTCACTTGAACCATTTTGAACCTTGAACCTTTGAACCTTTTGGAGTTCACCGGTTCAATGGTTTGACAGTTCAGCGGTTCAATGTTTTTTAAAGAGCTGTGTTCACTTAGTCTTCTTTAAGAGTTCAATGTATAATTGAACCAATTGTTTCAACCATTCGGTTGAACCATTTGGTTGAACCTTTTTTTGGAATCTTTTGTTTGAACCATTCGCTCGAACTTTGAACTTTGAATTTTGAACCCTTTGAACGCATTGAAGCTTTGAACTTGTTGAACCTTTGGACTGGTGAACTTTTTGGAGTTCAATGGTTCAACAGTTCAACGGTTCAAAGATTCATTCCAACTCATTGACCCCGTCATTGAACCTTTTTTATTTGAACCTCGGTTAAACCATCCTTATAATTTTTTAGGAAATGCCTTAAGTGTTTTTCTTTGTAAAAGCCCACCTTTTGAACCTACAATTTCCTTAGCTAAAAATGCTTGTGCGATTGAATAACTTGACTGCTCAGAACATTTTGTTGAGAAATAAATAGACCATTTTGGCCTGCAGGACTGAAATAGTTGACATGTTTGTCCACAAAAACAAGTGACGGATTTTGGAAACAACACATTCCTATACTTTTTGGGGGATAAAGCTTCCTCAATTTGTTTCAAAATATCATTGTTTATTTTATTTTGAGATAATATTTGACTACTACCCTATGTTGGATGTGATTCACATTCTTCATTATGGAACACAATGGATACTTTATTTCAAAGTTTTGAGAAGTGATGAGGATTTCCCCACACTACGAGAACTACTCAAGTTGTTATTATTTTGAGGATTGGCAATAAATTTGCCACAATATGGGATCTACATGAGTAATGAATACTTTTGAACAATTTATCAAATTGCAAGAGTCGCTGAATTTATCAGAATTTTTCATTAATGGGGATGTTAGAAACACTCTTATTTTATAGAAGGATTACCCTATTAATGCCACTTTATTTTCACGCTTTGAATTGTTTTTTGGGGGGATGTTAAAATTTGAAATCCATCATTATTGGGTTTGTTGGGATATATATAACTTGTGATATGTACATTGTATAGTGTAGTGCACACATTGCCAATCTAATTATAATTTATTGGGGTTAGTGCCTTACTTTAGTTGGTCTACCATTTTTTAATATGTTGATACGTGTATACAAGGCAATTAATTTCACCTATTCAACCATGCAATTTGATAATTCTATTATATTATATTTGATTATTATTCTTTATGTGTCTTTTGATACCACCAAACAATTACATTATATTTTATTCTATTGCTTGTAGTATTTCACTATTGATCGATTATGGATCTATTAGTATAATCTAATAACCCCAAAATAGTAGTTAGGTGCAATTATTAAATGGAATTTGAACCTAGTGCCATGGTAAGTACCACCAACATTGCCTCATATTCTAATTTAGATCCAAAAGAAGCATAACACTCGTTTCGATCTTAGATGTGGGTCAATGGAAAATTTGTACACTTCATTGTTGACAATGGTAGTAATAAGAATATTATTTAATTTAAAGTAGTTAAAATATTTATTTTCCATTAATGACATACCCAAAACTATACGCTATTAGATGGTTCACCTAGAGTTTCGAGAAGTGCATCACTCATCAGTGTCACCTAATGTACAAAATCAATCCCTTTCAAAATGTAATCTTTGTGATGTGGTGCCATTAGAGGTAGATGATTTTTTTCTTAGGAAAATATTTTCTTCATTGACATGCAATCTATGAAGAAAATTACACAAACATTTTTATAGATGTAGATGAAGACAAGTACTACATTTCGGAAGGAGATCTTAGCATCTACTTATTAACACTTAGGAGTGAAAGAAATTAGTCATTTTTAATAATTAATTTATGCTATTGATGGTGATACTTGAAATTAAGAATGTTATTGTGACTTGATATCATTTCATACACCCCTCAAAATAACTTAATCCATTGAAGAATGTAATGGAGTAATACAAAAATACATGTCACCCACTACACTGCTAAAACATTGAGTAATAAAGCATACAATTGATCTAATTATAGGACTATATCTTCCTAATTCCTCTCTATGTCAATGATCATTCCCTAAGAATGAAAAAAATCAAAAGGTAGATACATGTAATATTAGATAAATGACATATTAAGCCTAGCTCTTCACTGTGAGGAAACCTCATTTTACTTGTGCCAAAGAAGGATGGCTCATGGAGGTTTTGTCATTGATTACAAATCTCTCAAAAAGATCATGGCGGAGAATAACTACCATAGTCTTAGAGTACATGACCTTTTTGACCAGTTCTAAGGTGCGAAGTATTTTATAAAGATTAATCTCAAGTCATGCTACCATTAAAGTCTTATTCAACCCTCAAATATTGGGAAGATAACCTTCAAATCTAAAGAAGGTTTGTTCGAGTATGTGGATATGCTCTTAATCTTAACTAATGCACTTGCAACATATAATTCGATGATGAATGATATCCTACAACCACTCAAAAATTTGTTTGTTGTTTTCTACCTTGATGACGTCCTTATTTTCAGAAAGACATAGGAGGAACATATGTACCACATTCAACATGTCCTCAATGATTTTCAGCCATACAACTTGTATTTCAACATGGAGAAATGTTATTTTTCTATGTGAGAGATTTACCATATTGGATATATTTTTAACACATATGGAGTTCATATGGACCCATCAAAACGTTGTGTTATTTAGGAATAATCTATGCCAAATACTCTCACACAACTTTGTAGCTTCTTAAGATTTTTTTTTGGTAAAAAGTTTGTACATGATTTCTCACATGCCACTTGCCCATTGAGTCAAATCACCATATGTGGTGCCCAAAAAACTTTCACTTAGGTGCATGACAAAAAACATTTGAATAATTAAAATGTCGAATATGTTTTGCACTAATGCTTCTCTTACATGATATTCAACAACCATATGGGAGGCTAATGCATCTGAATATGCACTTGGAGAAGTTCTTAATCAATTTGGTCACCCATTCACTAACCATTGTGAAAATCACACATGGGAGTAAGGAAATACCTCACATATGAATTAGATATATATACCATTGTTCACATATGAATGCAAGATATATGCCATTGTTAAGGCACGTAAACGATGGAAAAATTAATCATACACATGTATCATAAACGTTGTAATTCTGTATATACAAGATGAATTTAAATAAAAAATTCCATAAAAAATTCTTAAAACCTTTATCTGTTCCACCTTAACATCATGCATAAGGAAGGAAGGGATGATCTAGTAGCCAATTTTTTGAGTCGACCTTGAACTTAATCTCTCCAATGTGTTTGATGCATGTGGACATGAGTCTAACACTTGGTTAAAATAATACATGTCTAATTATAATTATGCATGTCTGATGTAGAATTTACAAAAACATATCAAGATTCACATAATGGAAAGTCAATACCAATCTACTCCTTGTATTATGGACTCTTCTATCATTTAGGACACTTTTGTGTGTACTGCATGAGGAAAATGCTAGACGTGCATATGGAAGACTCATTTTATCAAGGTCACAAATCAAATTTGGAGTTTAAAGGACACTAGTGGTATTGAGAAAGTATTTCTTTTGGCCACATCTCATGTCAAATAATGTAAAATATATCATATCCTATATAATCCGTGTAATTTTAAACTAGATAAAAAGAAAAAGGGGTTTATACTCCTTTTCAAATGTTGAACAAACATTGGTAGTTAGTTTCCATAGATTTCCTTTCATTTTTCTACTACCATGCATGGCAATGATTGTTTTTACATAGTAGTTGATAAAATTTTACAAGATGGTTAGTGTTGCATCTTGTTGGAAATCAATCTTAGCGCTAAATATTCCTCAACTATATTTTTAGAATGTATAAATTCAATTTTTTTAAAATTAACATCATCTTTAATAGAGACAATATAATCTTGAGGATTGTTTGGAAAGCACATTGGTCTATGATGGATACAAAGTTGAACAAGTCTATTGGTTTCCATCCTTAGACTGATTGATAATCATTAGTAGGGAATATGATGATCATGAATCTTCTTATAATTTAAATTAAAATAAGAATTACACTAGGGATGGAAGTCTTCCTTTCAATCAACATAGCTACAACAGAGCTTTGCACAATTCTACCACACACACTCCTTTTTAGGTTTGCTTGGTTTTCAACCATTGACACCCATGGATGTAGCATATCTTATGTTCCCATAATCTAAAACAAGTCCTTCAACTCACAAGGAAGTTGAAAGCCTTGTTAAATTCATCGATCACATCCAACACGTTCATCAACAAGTGCATACCATTCTATAGAAGGCTAATGCTAAATACAAGGAGTGTCATGATCAACATTGAACACCACAGACCTTCTAGATTGGTGATCGAGTATGACTTCAATTGCAAATAACAATTATCACAATATTTTTACCGCAAACTCCATCCTCTTTAGTATAGCCCATACAATATTACTAAGAAGGCTAAAGACTGTATCTAGGAAAAATCTATCTTCCCATATTGGTCTTCATCCACTCTTCATTGTAGAACTCTTGCACCATTACATTCCAACTTTGTTAGAATCATGATGTTGCAGACACCAACAGGCATAAATAAACCTTGATTACAACATGCTAGTAGAAGTGAATCAACTCATTGATGCTAGAGTCAAACACAAGAAATTAGGAGATACCTCCCTTCTATGTAGACAACGTAGGGCAAGTATCTTGCTAAGAGAATTGGTTCATATAAATTAGGGGCCAAATGCCCCCTATATATATATATATATATATATATATATATATATATATATATATATATATATATATATATATATATATATATATATATATATATATATATATATATGGGTTATCTAGGGCTCTCCCCCTGACTCTACATAGTTGGATGATGAGATCATATGGGACTTGTATTCAATGTCATTTTCTAGTCTATTCAGACTCAGGTGACTCAGATTTTTGAAATCAAGTCTCATAAATGAACTTAATTGCTAGACAATTAAATTTTCTAACAACTTTCCACATCTTTCATAGTCAATGATGACCATTGATATTTCAAGGAGGGGTGATTGATGTAGGAGGATTTGACACTTTGATTGACTCACAATATAATGGTGGTACTCAAGGCCATAATCCAACTACACCATTAGCTTCAAGACCTTATCAAGCACATGTGGTTATACCGAAAAGTTTTAATCCCTATCCATTTATGTTGCATAGATATGAAAATATCATCCCTATTTTGCATAATTGTACTGTAGTGTTTCCAAAAAACAACAAAGCAAAGGATCTGAATAGCCATCTTCCACAAATGTAGAAGAATGTAATATATTCATTATTTGAGTAAGTGGTTATAACAAAAATCATAGAAAGGCCCTTGCACCATACATTAGACTTCTCATATCATTGTACAAAACTTTGCATAATGCAATCTTACATTTTTAGTTATAACATATTTTGTTGCCCTTGTGTTTCCTTTTTTCTTTGAGCACTACAATTATTTTATTCATCCTTCTTTGATTCTTATTCATTTTTTGTCTAACACATGTTTGAACCCATTTGGGCGTGTTATTCCCTAAGTCTCCTCTTGGCTCCATATTAGTTTGATAATGTGATTGACTGTGGAATGTTAAATTCTTAGCCCTGTTTCAAATTTAGCTCTTATTTTATTATCATCTAATCATTGTTTGAAGTTATTTTCAAATACGGTTCCAACCAGCTTGGAAAGTAAAGATGAACATTATTGTTCTATAATTTTAAGGGTTGCTTTTATCTCCAAATTTGTTGGTATGTATGATGGTCAATTTGGTTCACTATTTGGGGAAGTCTTGCTTGAGTTCAGTGCTTAATAGATCCAAAATATATGGGACAAGGATAACACTAACAATTTTGATCATTTTAGATTCAGAACTTTCAATATAATTTTATTTCTCCTTAAAAAAAATGTTGACGCTATGTATTGCACCCTTGAAAGAAGGCTGAGCTTCTCTCTTCCATGCAGCACAATGGAGACTCCCCTCTTGATGTGGGTCTGGAAAAACTAAGGGGAGAATCTCTAGATAAGGGCTAGCTCCCTTTGATGCATCTTTGAAGTCTTTTACTACTACTGCTAACAATGTGGGGGTGAAAAGGGAGAAAGATACAACCAAAACATAAACTAATCTAAGTGGTGATGCACCAAATGATTTTGATCTACTCAGCTATTCACACTTCAAACTAGAAGGGGCGAACATACACTTTATTTGGTAAAAAGATCAGGATGTAGGGAGCTTTAATAGGGGCTTAATGAAGACACACAGGAAAAGGAACTTACCATAGGCACTGTAGAAAACACATTGTTTGATATCTACTCTTTTGTCTTTCCGCTCTAGATGAAAGCACTTCCAGTTAACTTGAAGAAATGGCTTTGGCTACACTAGGTATGTTGGTGTTAATCTGTGAAAGCATCAAGCTAAAATGACTAAGCACATAATTGATACACATACACACTCAAAAGCATAACCAGTTAGATAGAGGTAAAACACAATCTTATTGATCAAAGGTGAAATTTGGCAGGGCTTCACCTTACAAAATGAGAGATATCCTTCTCAGCTTGAGAGGCTACAATATATAGCATGAAAAATAAGACTATGGCGCCTTTCAGAACAAGTGGCCCATGCTGCGTTGAATACATTGGAAAGAGGAAGTTCAGTGAAGGAACCATGTTGGGGCAGTCACAGGCCTTGACTTTGGCATTTAAATCATATTAAATATCTTTTCAAAAGCATGGGTTGCTTGATCGTTTGAATGGCAAGGCCACTTCTCTTTATGAAACGTGATTGTCCACTCATCCATGCTCAAATGAAGAAAAACATGCCGTGCCATTGAATGCTTGCACTATTTGATGACCACTTGGTGGAGATTGTTTCATCTACAATAATAAATTCTCCTGCTGACACCTTCTTTTGCCACTTGGGCTGATCTGATTCATGTCTGTGCTTGGCTGGGTATGTCTTTTGGAACATTCTAAATGTTGTCGTATATGTGTGTGGCTTTGCCTTGTATTCTCTGTTTTGTTCCCCTTTACCTGCTATTTTTTGTCTCCTTTCAATGGTCGATGCATCCCATCCAATTTGATGTTTGCGGGCCTATCGCTATTCAAAAACCAATGACTATTTTTTTGCCTTGATTTTAACATTTGCGCACCTGCAACTAGACATTTGAACTCCAACAGCTAGTTCACTACGCTGAAGTTGACATTCTCAGGCCCATCACTCATTTGGAAATTTCTTCGGCCTTTTGTATTTGAACCCTCCTGAAGGGAAGGTGTCCCTTTGGAGCTTGTAAAATGTCCCCTTTTGGGTCATCAGTAGTCCCCCGCAAGGGCATTTGCCCTTCGGGATCCTTCGGGCTCACTTGTTTTCTCAATTCCTTCAGACAAAATATTTGAAGGAATTCCTTCAGAAAAAATATCTTTAGTCTTCATGTCTTGGTCCTTTTCTTTGTGAGTTTCTTCGTACAAAATGTCTGAAGGAATTCCTTTAGGCACTTTATCCAAAGGAATTCACCTTTGGTTTTACATGGATTTTCTTTGGACAAAAAGTCAAAAAAAATCCTTTGCTTCTTTCCTTTGGATTTCCCTCCAACAAAAGTCCAAAGGAAATCATTTGTCTTTTGCATGGGTCTTTTCTGAAGAAAAACTTACCTTTCAGCCTTCTGCCTTGTCATTTTTCTAAAGGAAAACTTTGCCCTTTGCAAGGGCACTTTGGGTTCATAATTGCCCTTTGTAGCCTGCTAGGACGCTCCAGTTTGAAACTTGACTGCCCTTTATAAGGGCACTTTGTCTTTAGAGCTTTGTAAAAGACTTTCATTCTTGCTGGCCCATTCCCTTGCCAAAAGGCTTGTCCAAGGCAATTGTTCAAAGTGAAATAAGCTTTGGACTTATTTCAAAGGGAAATTGAGCATTTGCAGTAAGATGGATACATCCAAGACTGACGGATCATAATAGCAGGGAAAGAAGGAGACTGACTTTTTGGCCTGCAGGACCAAGAATGGTCAACAAATTTGGCGATTCCCAAGGGAACCATGCCTACCATGCTTAAGAAACCAGTGACTTACAAGTCCATTGGGCACGGAGTCAAAACACAACACAAAAAGTTGACAATGGCCTTGAGATATCCAAGAATCAATCATGAAGCATTTACCCTATTTTTCCCACATGCTCTCTTTATTTCTTAAAAATGTTTTGAGCAATTAAGTTTTTCAAATATTCAAGCGTTTTTAGCTAAGGAAGTCACAGGTTCAATAGGCGGACTTTATTCAAATGAAGTTCAAAACACCTAAGGCTTTTCCCTTAGTGTTTTGATGATGGTTCAACATCCAGGTTCATTCAAAAGACTTAATGACAGGCTTCAAATAATTAGAATGAACCACTTTGAACCATTGAACCATTGAACCCCACCTCCACAAGGCTCAAAGGTTTAACGGCTTCACAAAACTTAAAGAAAAGAAGGTTTTGAAGAGTGAAGATTGAACCATTGAACCTTGAACTGAAAAAACTTTTTTGGTTCAAGGGTTCAACAAGTTTGAAGGACTTAAAAAAAGAAGGCTTTGAAGAGTTAAGATTGAACCATTGAACTATTGAACCTTGAACCAAAAAGGTTCTAAGGTTCAAAGGTTCAACAAGTTCAAAGAGTTCGACAGACTTAGAAAAGGAAAGGATCCATAAAGTTTGAAGCTTTAAAGGCTTCAAAGAAATAGAATGAACCATTGAACCATTGAACTTTGAACTTCAAAAGGTTCAAAGGTTCAATGGGTTCAAGGAGTTCAAAGTTTGAAAGGAAGCCTCGAGTGAATGAAGGAAGCAGAAGATTCTAAAAATAAGTTCGACCAAATGGTTCAATTGAAGAAGAAAAAAGAGAGCGAATGCGGCCTTTTACAAAACATTGAATCAACGAACCGTTGAACCATTGAACTAAAAGAGTTCAAGGTTCAAGGTTCAAAGCGAGCAGTGACGTCCCCGCAGACGTTAAATTTAGGGTGATGGAATAACCATTGGTTTTCAAAAGACCTGAGAACAAGCTCAGTGACCAGCCCAAAAGATAGCCCCAAGAGCTCAGATCACCAAGAAGAGACAAAATGCGGCAAGGAAGGAGGAAAAAACTATAGGAAATCTAGAAATATCTGTAGGAGAGTTATTTTCAGTAGGTGGAACAGTCCACCAGGGGGACATCAGAGAGCGTGAACATTCAAGGATGTGGCCTATTTTTCTATATTAAGTAAAGGTGAATAAACAACCGTGTAAGCATCATAAAGAAGACCAGACAACCCATGCTTAGGAGGAGACATTTGAGATGATTCAAAACGTCAAAGTCAAGGCCGATGACCTCTTCTAGCATGGCCCTTTCATAGATATTAAAGGCATTCAATTCAGCATGGGCCGTTTTCATGAAAATAAGCACCCAAGTCTTTATTAGAATGCTATATATTGTAATCCCCCATTTTGTATAAACGGGATCTCGTTGTTATCAGAAGTGAAACTCTACCCAAATTGAAAGGCAATCTTGAAACTTTGAGTTCGAACTGTTAATCATATTTTATTAAATGAATAAGAAAGCAAGTGACCTTTCAAACTTTGTGTTGGAATAAGCTTGTGTCATCTAGGAAATTTTTCTTATGTTTGTTTCCTAAATACAGTCTTGTCCATTTAATCAAATAAAAAGAAAAAGTGGAAGTAAACTGGAAGATGTCCTGAAGCCAACTGTGGGAGACTTTGTACTGCCATAATTACCTCCAATCTATGTTTTTGTGTAAAGGGATACTAGAGAGATTTTGAGTTCTCTTTATCCTTCGTAATCTTTTACTCTGTTGTAGTTTTAGGTGCAGACTTTGAGCTATGCTTACTCCTGCTATGTTCCTTTGTCCTAATTATTAGGAGAGACAACGAAAGACTTTGTGCTTTGATTGGTTTCTTGTAGTTTCTATTACTACTCAGGAAGAATCCTATTGTTTGTTGAATATCACTTTTAAAAGAAGAGAAGTGCTTTTTCAGTAATTACACCAAAATTTTTCTCTGTTTTGTGAACATCATCTCTAAAAAAAGAGAGATGGATGGTATGATTTCACCCATGTGTGTATTTTCAGCTTATATATAGTATAATATAGTTTATAGGGAACCTCCCCTTGCTGAGAGGAGAGATTTGTCCCAATCTGGTTGTGGTCACCATATCTGTTTTGATGTATAAACCTATTTATGTTGTGGTTGATGCACCTATTTTTTAGTCAGTCAGCTGGTGACAAAATATTCATCTAATAGTTTTTGGCGACTCCGTTGATGATAAAACATGCAGTTTGAAGTCTCAAGCTTCAAATTGAAGTAGTTCCAGTTCTTTTCCATATCCATTTTAGCACTCTGGTAGACCCACCATACATGCGAAGCTAGAGAGCTCAAGGTATCGTTGACCATGTATTTGAGCTTGTGTATCAAAATAATTTTGATCTTTCCCCTCCACAAATTCACCTTCAATAAACTAGGAGTTTTTCTCCTACAAATATCAGGCCCCTAATACGAGGCAAAGCTGCTCTTTCCTCTGCTAGTAGAGCTTTGTCCATACATATTCCACAAAGATTTATTATCTCTCCTTTCAATAGCCATATCATGGTAGCTCAAGGCCCCTGGGGTAATACTTTTGGTTCCCTGAATCTAACTCCACCTCTACATGAGCTAACCCATAGCTCAAAGATTTATTTTTCCAAGTTTCATGTGATAGGAAGGTTCATCCTGATGAACATATTGCAGCCTTTTGCATAGCCTGTGGTATAATAGGCGTTGAATATGAAGACATTGTAGTCAGACTGTTTGTGGAGACATTACATGGCACTGTTGCAAACTAGTTTTATCATCTACAAGCACAAACAGTGACTGATTGGATCATTCTTAAAGTCAAATTTGAGGCAAAGTTCAAACCTGTAGAAGATGTACATGCCCTGCTAGCTCAGCATACACAAATGAATAAGGATCCTCATGAACCCATGAGAGACTTCATTACTAAATTCGATAAGCTGAGGAACAGGGTTCTCACAATTACTCAACCAATCCCTGAGAATCTCAAATGTTTTTTCATCAATTCTTAGCTTCTTGAAGTGAGTTTCTTGTTGAGACGGGATGGACACATAGACCTTGTTGTAACTCAAATTTTAGCGACTGAAGTTGAAGATGACCTTATCTTGATAGAAAAGATAAGAAGAGATCCTAACAAAGGTAAATCTTCTTCATCTTTTGAATATTCTTCTATAGGCACTACTGATCATATGGTGTAAAAGCTAACAAATAAATTGCTAACTCTGAAAAAGTAAATGGTGCAAGGGATGCATGCTCCTCCTTATCGGGACATACCAAGGAGGACGTTTCCCTTCCAGTCGTATCAGGGCAATGCTGCCAAAAACTAAGGGCAACCAAATCACCTCCCTCCCTCACCAAGTAAAATTATCATTGAAGTAGCACTGACTAACTCAGCAGTTGGTTATCTTGAAACCGAATCTGATTTTACTTTTCAATCTGAGTTGAACCAAGAAAATGACGCTAATCTGTTTACAGAAGGCCATGAAAAATTAGCTGGCGACTCCAACATTAGTTTCTCAAATTACTAGGATGAACCCAGAAGTAAAGGAGAAGCGTTTGATGGATCATATGCTATATTTACTAGGTCCCATAACCAGTCAGCTCAACTAAATAAATTTGAATATTTTAAAATCTATAATCTATTATAGAATCTATTTTTTAAATATTTTGATTCTTTGAGCTTACCAAAGTATGGTCCTTAAGACATCAGTTACAGATCCACACCTATTTTCTAGCCTTTTGAACGCTACTGGCCATAGAGTGACACAAGTATCTATGCTAGTGTCTATATCCTTATCTAGTATCCAGTCACCTAAATTCATTCAAATTATAAATTATTTGAAACATATGGGTCATCTTATTTGTCTTATTGAACCCTACCACGGGATATTTTCAAAAGGTGTGATATAAATACTAGTTTAAGCCTTCTCATTGCTCATCTAGAAAATACTAATCAAACCATTGATTATATATTAGTAAATTTTAAGAAAAATTGAAGAAGAAAAATCAAATAGAATAATATTCACACATGGTGCAAAAATAAAATGATGTTAAAGAGGATAGAATTCACATTATAATGAAATTATTATACCACTAAAATATATTCACATAATAGATCACATTATTATTGCAATAAGATAAAAATAATAAAGTATATGACTAATCCACTTAGAGAGTGAAACCTCTAAAACGGTAAATTGAACTCTCAAGCTATACATACTTTTTATTAAATAATCATATTACCACAACACATATATAATCATATCATATTTATTAATAGTCATAACAATAAATTGTAAAAATAAATTATTGTAAAAAATATTATAACATAACTAATCAAAAAAATAGGGGAAGAATCTCAACTAGCAATTTCAATTGCTAAACGAGAAACTTCACTACCTTTCCAATCAAAGGACCCGGTGAACAACAAAAAAATAAATACTTCAAATATTATTTCACCTTATGGTTCAAATTCACAGATCAGTCTTGCACCCAATAAAATTCAGATTGATAGACTGCCTTCCTCTGTTTCTAATTCATTTTAGTCATTTGATATAATCGACCATGCTAAGAAGACCAAAATTTAAATGACTGAGTTTGAATTCTTGCAATCCAACCCTGAACAGTTGGATAAGTTAGTTCAATGTGTCAAAAATAAAACCGTCCCTATAAGACAAATTTTTTTGAAAGCAACTTGTGATTCTTTAAAGAAAACATATGCTCAAAATAATCTTGTGATTACTCCTTCAACCGCCCCTGGGAAGATAGAACCGTTTTATGTCTCCCTACTGATAAACGATCATCAACTGAACAATTGCATTATAGATTCTTGTGCCTCTGACAATGTCATCCCCATTAAAGTGGCGAAATCTTTTGGTTTCACGCTGACTAAGACTTTCGAGAGATGTTTCTCCATGGAAAACAAACAAGTGCCTCTGCTGGGACAAATCAAAGATGCTCAATTTGTATTTATGGCCTTCCCAGATAAGAGAATTAAAATGACAATCTTGGTGGCTGACGTCTCAGCCTCCTACGACATTCTTCTTGGATAATTTTTTTGCGAAGATGTTGGTGGAGAATTGAGCATGAACCTGTCTGAGGTGAAGATTCCTATCAAGGGCGTCATGCAAAGGCTGCTTCTTGAGAAGGAATAGAAGTATGTTGTCACCTAAATGTCAACCCTTGAAGCTCAAATTTTATTTGAATCTTCAGGCATGAGTAATTACTTTTTGTCTACTGAAGACGTTCCTGTTTTAGTAGATGAAAGCTTACTAAGTGATGATATAAAATATTCAGATAAGACATCAGATGAATTGGTAGGGTGCAATACACATGAAAAGGGATCTTCCCTTCCTAACGAAAAAAAATTTGAAAGAAAATCAAAATCTAATGATGTCTGGATTTTAAAATTCGATGGCAGCAATGTTCCAACTAGTTTTGGAGCTGGAGTTATTTTAATATCTCCTCAAGGAGATATTTTTTTTTATGCATATAAGTTGCAGTTTAGCAACACCAACAACACTGCTGAGTATGAATCACTGCTACTTGGATTAAACGCTGCTCGAAATAAAAGTATTAAAATCTTTCATGCCAAAGGAGATGCTGAGCTGGTGGTTTCTCAGGTGAGGAACCTGTATCAAACCAAGAATGAGAGATTGTGATATTATCGCAATCTAGGGTGAGACTGCATTGAAAGCTTTGATGCTTTTAAGATTTTTAATATGCTCAGAGAGTTCAACAATCATGCAGATATATTATCTGTCTCTGTAACTCTCTTGGTCTCTCACCAAGATTTTAAAGAAGATAGGTACATTATCGAGTTGGTCTTTCGACCAAGTGTGCCTGATAATGTCGACCATTGGTAGGGGTTCAATAGAGATAATCAAATCATTGCTTTTCTAGAACAGATGGACAGTGTTAAAAAGCTTCAATTTGAAGGTAGTGAACCTCCACCGTGGGAATCAACTCCCGAAACAAATTCAAACGTTGATGAAGAGTTTCTTCAGCTCAAAGGGAATAAAATTCCTAAAGTATTAGTTTCTCTTGAGAAACTTTTCGATAAGCATGATAGGTTTTTCAAAGAACAATAAATGGATTCAAAATCCTCCAAAGATTTTGATCAAATCAATTTGAGTATAGAAGATAATCTAAAAATGGTCAACATTAAAAATTATTGTACCCTTGATAAAAAATTTAAATTCATCACTTTGCTTTGCCATTACATTGATGTTTTGGCATATTCATATGATGATCTGAAACCTCTCAGACTTGAAAAAATCTAGCATGAAATTTCTCTCAAGATTGGGTCGTTACCTTACAAGCAGAAGCAACAACAGTACAATCCTAGGATATTAGGCATGATTTTGTCTGAAATACAAAAAATACTGAATGCAAGAATTATTTTTCTAATTCATCATTCCACCTGGATTACGAATATAGTCTCTGTAAAAAATAAGAATGAAAAAATTCACCTTTGTGATTTCAAAAATTTGAATGTCATCTTTAAAGGACAACTATCCCCTGCCCATCATGGATCAACTGCTGCAGATAGTGACTGGCGCTGAGATGTTATCAATGCTAGATGGTTTTTAAAAATATAATCAAGTGGAAGTTAGTGAAGCAGACCAACATAAAATGACCTTCATGACACCTTGGGGCACATTTGCATATCGCAAAATACCTTTTGACTTGATCAATGCTAGCACCACCTCCCAAAGAGTAATGGATCTTACTTTCAAAAAAAAAAATGGGTAAGTTCATTATGGTATATCTTGATGATTTGACAGTATTTTCTAAGCATCGTCTTGATCATGTGCATCATCTACAACAAGTGCTAGAGCGATGTAGGCAGAATGATATTTCTCTTAATCCTAAGAAATCAATTTTTAGGGTTACAAAAGGTAAACTTTTTGGTCACACTGTGTCCTGAGAAGGCATAAAGATTGACCCAAAAAGGGTCAAATATATTCAAGAGCTTGCTCTTCCTGCCAGTAAGACGGCAGTTCAATATTTCTTTGGAAAGGTAAACTTTTTGCGAAGGTTCATTTCTGAATTCATAGAGAAGACTCGCCACATTGTCAATATGATGAAGGGCAAAGCCACTTTCAGCTGGACTGAAGAAGGCAATTCAGCATTTCAAGACATCAAGGAAGATATCTCCCATGCCCTAATTCTAGTTTATCTTGATTACACCAAAGACTTCATGATGTACAATGATGCTTCTAAACATACGCTTTCAGCCATCTTAGTTCAATAGAACAAAGAAGGTGTGAAATCTCCCATCTCTTTTATGAGCTATCATTTTAAAGCTCATGAGCTGAAGTATTCAAACATGGAGAAGCATGCTTATGCTGTAGTAAAAGTGGTAAAGCACTTCCATTTTTACATCTTGAACTCACACACTATTGCTTTAGTTTCTGATACAATAGTCAAGTCCATTCTAACTTAGCAGGAGTTTGAAACCAAAAGGGGCAATTAAATTGCTAAAATATACGAGTTTGATCTTGTTATCAAACCAACGAAGCTTGTGCGGAGAAGAGGTCTCTACCAATTAATTGCTGATAACATACCAAAAGAAGCAGGGCATGCAAAAATAAAAGTTGAAAACACGCCAATAGTTCTCTTTGTCACTACTATGAATGAGTGGTATTCGAATATTGCTCATTTTCTTACCTATAGTGAGTGTTTTACTCACCTGTCTTATAAAGAAAAGAAGGTTGTTAAGTTGAAAGCTACTAATTTTGTCTTGTGAGACAACAGTCTATATAAGAGAAACCTTGATGGGGTATTCCTTCGCTGCGTGGATAAAATGCAGTAGAACAAACTTTTAGAGTCCTTCCACAATTTAGCTTGTGGAGGACATTTTTCTACACTTTTAACTGCCTATAAGATTCTGTGAGCTAGGTATTATTGACCTACTCTATTTCAAGATTCATACACTTGGATACGTATATGTGAGTTGTGTCAACAGTTCATTGGCAAACCCAAGTTGGTTGCGTTACCTTTCAAGCTTGTTGTGATAGAAGAGCCATTTCAGTAATGGGAAATTGATTTCATTGGCACTATAAATCCATCCTCGAGTGATGGACACGATTATGTTCTTATAGCCACAGACTACTTTACCAAATGGGTGGAAGCCATTCCAGTCAAGCATGCTACTTCAGAGATGGTATGTAATTTCTTCAAAAAAATATCATTTTCAAGTTTGGGGTCCCAACCAAGATTATAACAGATAATGCAACCTATTTCTCTTCTCATGAGATCACCCAGTTCTGCTACTATTATGTGATTATTCTCTCCCACTCTTCTGACTATTATTTGCAAAAGAACGGTCAAGCAGAATCAAGCAACAAGAACTTGGTGACCATTATCAAAAAACTGGTAGATGATAATTACAGAACCTGGCATAAAGCATTGCTTGATGCTTTATGGACAGACAAAATTACACCCAAGAGGGCAATTGGTATGTCTCCATTCCAACTTCTGTATGGTTTGAATGTAGAGATACCAATTACCTTGAAATTATCAGCATTAAAGTTAGCAAAGGCAGTAGAAGATTCAACTTTTGAAAGTTCCATCGACAAGAGGATCATGTGCTTGACTGGACTTAATGAGCAAAGAACTATGGTGGTAGATTGAATTGATGCGCATCAAAGTCTAGTAAAGAGACTCTTTGACTAGAAAGCGAGGATTTGTGACTTTCAGATTGGAGATTAAGTCTTGTTGTAGGACAAGAGGAGAGAACCAAAAGGAATACATAGAAAATTCGATTCCTTATGGAGAGGCCCATTTGCCATTCATTATTTAAATGGTGAAAATAGTTTTTTATTGAAATATCAAGATGGAATGCCATTTGCTCTACTTCACAGTGGGTAGCGTCTGAAGCACTTCAATCCTTAAAGTATCAGAGAAGTCTATTTATATATGTGTATAGTCTTTCTTTGTTTTGTGTTATTTATTTATTTTTGGCACTGTTTAGTTTATTGGCACTTTTTTTTTGGTAGCATGACTCTGTAGCCCAATGGCATAGATGAAGGCACTCAGATTCTGGATTCTACTTCGTTCGATTTTTTTAAAATTTCAATCGATAGAAGTTTTCCAACTGAAGCCAGATGTTCTCAAAATTTGCCACTTGTTTTTGTGGACAACATGCCGACCATTTTGGTCTTGCAGGCCAAAATACTCTCTTTCTTTCTTAAAAATATTCTGAGCAATTAAGTTTTCTAAATATTCAAGCATTTTCAACTAAAGAAGTCGTAGGTTCAACATGCGGGCTTTCTTCAAAGGAAGTTCAAAACACTTAAGGCTTTTCTTTAGTGTTTTGAGGATGGTTCAACGCCTAGGTTCGCTCAAAAGACTTAACGACGGACTTCAAACAATTAGAATGAACCACTTTGAACCATTGAACCATTGAACCCCGCCTCCGTAAGGTTCAACGAGTTCAAAGGTTCGACGGCTTCGAAAGACTTAAAGAAAAGAAGGCTTTGAAGAGTAAAGATTAAACCATTGAACCTTGAACAGAAAGAACTCTTTTGGTTCAAGGGTTCAACAAGCTCAACAAGTTCGAAGGACTTAAAGAAAAGAAGGCTTCAAAGAGTTAAGATTGAACCGTTAAACCTTGAACTAAAAAGGTTCTAAAGTTCAAAGGTTTAACAAGTTCAAAGAGTTTGACGAACTTAGAAAAGGAAATGATCTAGAAAGTTCAAAGCTTCAAAGGATTCAAAGAAACAGAATGAACCATTGAACTGTTGAACCTTGAACTTCAAAAGGTTCAAAGGGTTCAAAGAGTTCAAAGTTTGAAAGGAAGCCTCAAGCGAATGAAGTGGAAGATTCCAGAAAGAAGTTCGACCAAATGGTTCAACCGAAGAAGAAAAAAGAGAGCGAATGTGGCCCTTTACAAAACATTGAATTGACGAACCATTGAACCATTGAACCTTTGAACCAAAAGAGTTCAAGGTTCAAGGTTCAAAGTGATCAGTGACATCTCCGCAGACATCAAATTTAGGGTGATGGAATAACCGTTGGTTTTCAAAAGCCCTGAGAACAAGCTCAACGACTAGCCCAGAAGATAGCCCCGAGAGCTCAGATCGCTAGGAAGAGATAAAACGCGGTAAGGAAGGAGGGGATGAATACAAGAAATCTAGAAATATCTGTAGGAGAGTTATTTTCAGTGGGTGGAACAGTCCACCAGGTGGACATCAGAGAGTGCGAACATTCAAGGATGCGACCTATTTTTTTACATTAAGTAAAGGCGAATAGATAGCCATGTAAGCATCATAAAGAAGACCAGATAACCCATGCTTAGGAGGAGACATTTGAGATGATTCAGAATGCCAAAGTCAAGGCCGATGACCTCTTTCAACATGGCTCTTTCATAGATATTAAAGGTATTCAATTCAGCATGGGCTATTTTCATGAAAACAAGCGTCCAAGTCTTTCTTGGAATGCTATATATTATAATCCCCTATTTTGTATAAATGAGAATTGTTATCAGAAGTGAAGCTCTACCCAAATTGAAAGGTAATCTTGAGACTTTGAGCTCAGACTGTTAATCATATTTTGTTAAATGAATGAGAAAGCAAGTGACCTTTCAAACTTTGTGTTAAAATAAGCTTGTGTCATCTAGAAAATTATTCTTATGTCTGTTTCCTAAATATAGTCTTGTCCATTTAATCAAACAAGTAGAACAAGTGGAAGTAAGCTAGAAGATGCTCTGAAGCTGACTGTGGAAGACTTTGTGCTTCTATAATTGCCTTCAGTCTGTGTTTTTGTGTAAAGGGATACTAGAGAGACTTTGAGCTCTCTTTATCCTTAGTAATCGTTTACTCCTGCTGTGTTCCTTTGTCTTAATCAGTAGGAGAGACAACGAAAGACTTTGTGCTTTCATTAGTTTCTTGTGGTTTCTGTTACTACCTAGGAAGAATCATGTTGTTTGTTGAATATCACTTCTGAAAAAAGAGAAATGCTTTTTCAGTAATTACACTAGAATTCTCCTCTATTCTGTGAACACCATCTTTAAAAAAAAGAGAGATGGATGGTATGATTTCACCCATGTATGTATTTTCAACTTATATATAGTATACTATAGTTTATAGGGAACCTCCCCTTGCTGAGAGGAGAGATTTGTCCAAATTTGGCTATGGTCACCACATCCGTTTTGCTGTATAAATCTCTTTATGTTGTGGTTGATGCACTTATTTTGCCGTCAGTCAACTAGTGACAAAATATTCACCTAACATATCCCAAATGGTAAACAAAATACACACAAGGTTAAAAAACTATGAACATGTGTAAAAGCACTTAAGGAAAATAAGAAAAAATAAGAAAAATATGTAAATAATAAGGGAAGGCTTATTGACAGTGCTTAAGATATATCTTATCAACTGGGATATGCAATTCCTCACCATCTAACCTGAAGAGTTGGAATGCATTGTGTTGTTTGCAGTGAGTGATGATATACATACCACTCCATAAGACGTCAAGCTTCATGTGTTTTCCAAGTTTAGCTCGGTCTTCATCCCACTTTAAGATGATATCGCCTTCAGAAAAGCCTTTTGACAAGGATTTTATGTCAAAGTGCTTCTTCATTTGCTGCTGACGACTGGTCACAGAAACCATGGCTTGGTCCCTTGTCTCCTGAAGTTTCATCAATTCATACAACCTGACCTCCATGCTATTGCCTTCTTCTAATTGCAGCTGGTGAACAAGATTCAAGGCTGGCAATTCAAGTGAAATAGGAAGTCTAGCTTCCCTTCCATACACAAGTGTGTATGGTGAATTGCCATCTACCCTCTTTGGAGTAACCTTGTCTGCCCACAAGGTTGTTTTCAACTTGGCATGCCAAGTTCTTTGATTCTCCCCCATTATTCTTCTGATAATTTTGATCAGATTCTTGTTGGTGGACTTAGCCAGCCCATTCCTTTGTGGGTAGTAGTTGGAATAAGTGCTAAGATAGATGTCGTATACCAATGCCCATTCGCTCATTCTAGTTCCTAAAAAAGTCAATGCATTATCTGAGATGAGGGTATCTGGGACTCCAAACCTTGTCACCAAGCCTTCATAAAAATCTAGGATTGCACTTTCGTTGGCCTCCTTTAAAGCAACAACTTCTACCCATCTCGTGAAGTAGTCTGTAGCGGTCAAGACCCATTTGTGGCTAGCACTGGAGGGAGGGTTGATCATCCCTATGAAGTCTAGGCCCCATTGCATGAATGGCTATTCCACTTGAATAGGCTATAGAGGCATTGTAGCCAACTATTGTTTTCCATCAAAGAGTGCACACTTCTAGCACTTTTGTATCTAAGCATGAGTGTCTCTGAATAAAGTGGGTCAGAAGTAATTAGCTCTCATAATCCTTGTAGCTGTAGGCTTAGGAGCAAAGTGACCACCAGTTGGCCCATCATGGAACTTGGACAACACCTTGTCGACCTGACCTGGGTCTATGCACCTCAAGAGTACTCCTGAGAAATCCATTTTGAACAACACCCCGCCAATCAAGACATAAGGGAGAGATTGGAGTCTGAAATATTTCCTCTTGGTCCTATAAAGGCCCTGCAAAAACTCACCGGTGAAAAGGAAACATTTCATGTCTAATGACCAATCCTTCATGACTGTTGGTTCTTCTGCTGTAGATTTATCATGGATTAGCAAAATGCTTTTTTTCTGTTGTTTAAAGTTTGAAGCAAGGTGTTCACACATGCCTTTTCCCCTTACCAACTTGGTGGTTTTGATGTCCACGTCATATTCCATTACTTTGGTGATCCATCCCACTCTCTTTTCATTTAGATCATGGCTGATCATGAAATCTTTGACGCTGGAATGTGGCACCATGAGATGAACCATGTTGTTGGACAACATATGACTGGATTTCTTTAGACTTCGTATGACTGCAAGGACTTGCTTCTCCACATATGTATACCTCATCTCAAAGCATTCTAGACCTTGGCTAAAAAATTCAAGCAGTTGTTCAAGGTTCTTGTCATTTGCTTGGGTAGCCATGGAGAAGATTACCTCTTCATTTTTGAAGGTGTAGAGGTTGAAATCCTTGGTGAAGTTAGGATTGATCAAGGTAGGATCCTGGGCGATAGCCTGCTTGATCCCTTCAAAACTACCCTTCTTTTGTGCCGTCCACGTGAATTTCTCATCTTTCTTCAGCATGGAGGTCAGTGGCTTGACTATATCGACAAAATTTGAGATAAATCTCTTGATAAAATTTATTTTTCCAAAGAAGCTTTGCAGACCTTTCTTATGCTTAGGCAAGGACAACGCTAGGATGGAGCAAACTCTTTCTAGATCAATGGTCAAGCCCTCTTTCGAAAGAACATGACCAAGGAGTTTACCTTCATGGACAATGAACATGCATTTTTTTGGGTTGAGAGAGATACCGAACTCTCTACACCTCTCAAAGATTTTCTTAAGGTGTTTCATATGTTGGCCTGCTTCCTTAAAAAATATTATCACATCATCAAGATAGACCAGTACAACATTATCTATCAGGTCTTAAAAAACCATGTCCATGGCTCGTTGAAAAGTGGCTCCAAAATTGAATAGTCCAAATGGCATTTTTCGATAAGTAAACGTCCTCGACTTAGTAGTGAAAGTTGTCTTGTATTGATCACAGTGTTGCACCAAAATCTAATTGTACCCTAAATACCCATCCAAGAGGGAAAAATGTTTGCTGTCTGTCACCATTTGGAGGATCTGCTCCATACTTATGAGAGGATAGTGGTCTTTCAATGAGACTCTATTGAGGTCTCTGAAATCTACACATAATCTGATCTCCCTATTCTTTTTTTTACAAGAACTAGATTGGCCAGCCAAGAAGAGTGTTTGATCAAAAATATGATTCTGGACTCAATCAACTTGGTGAGTTCTTTTCACATGAGAGACTCAATCTTCAGATTGACAGGCCTTTGTTTTTGTTTGATGGGCTTGGCGCCTTCCTCTAGCTCAATGGTATGTTGGGCCAAACTTGGGTCAAAACCCTTCAAGTCGCTATATTGCCAAGCAAAGACATCGGCAAATTTTTGACACAACAAGATGAAAGCCTACCTGTCATGATTTGTACATACCTTCCCAAGTGCAAGCACCCTATTCTTGAATATCTCAACCTTTTCGTAATTCTCTTTCTTCGTTGTGATGCTTGATTTGTTATTTTTCAATTGGTCATCCTCGTTGAAGATACTTTCGAGAGTGACCAAGCCTTTAAAAAATTTGTTGTTCTTTAGCTGAACAATTTGGCCACCATACTTCTGTTGTAGCTTAGATTGGTTTCTAGAGGCAAACTCAGCCTCCTCTTGTAAGAAGAGCACTATTTGCTGGTCGTTGTCAAACACTTGCCAGTTGGTGATGTTATCAGGTACAGAGAGTCTGATTACCACTTTTAAATGATGTAGACTGTTGTCTCGACTTACCTCCTCGAGAATGTCAAACTGAGCACCAACTGCTGCTAGTCTGTCCGCTTGCTTATTTTGCTCTCTTGGAATGGAAGTAACATTGAAAGAAAGGAAACTCTCCACTAAGTCCCACACCCTGTACTTGTAAGACTTAAGCAAGAAATTCTTTCTCAAATTTCGACCTCTCACCTGATTTATGATCAACTAGCTGTCCCTAAAAATCTACAGCTCTCTTATTCCTCTTTTATTTGCCCATCCAAACCATGAATGAGGGACTCATATTTTGCAACATTGCATGCGCAAAAAAATTGGAACCTAAAAGTCAAGGAGTATTTCTCCTTTGAGGGGGAAATTAACACCACTCCACCACCAGCTCCTAATTTGCTTCTTGAGCCTTCAAAGAAGAGTTGCTATAAACTCGAGCTCTCTTGGCTTGTCTTCATCAATTTTGACATGAGAGTACCCTCTTCATGCATGCAATAAATTCCAAGACCTGCCTCTTCTATGAATTTGTATGGGTCATGTTCAAAGTTGTCGCTTCCCTATTCGTCTAAGAGCAGGTTATCAACTCCTTCAAGAGAAGAGGGCGGAGATTAATCCACTTGAAATTCTTCATCATCAATAATGGCATAGCTAACATTCATTGCTTTGAGTGAGTACGACTCCAAATGATCTCTATGGATTGGCTCCAACTCAATCTTGACCTTAGTCCCATATTTGGTTCTAAAAACCATGTAAGACAAGTTTGTTGCTAGGTACCCATCTATTTTGGATGTGAAATCATTGGACAAGCAGATGGAAAAGTAGGGAGGAACATCCGCCACCACTACGTCGTGAAGAACTGAGAAAGTTGGACAGGCGTGGAGCGTCAAGTTCAAGCCTCTCACCACTCCTCCTGTCTTAGCTGGTGATCCATCTAATTGCAGAACTCCCTTGGTCATTTGTTCGTATTTGAGTCCCAACTTATCCACTATATATTTTGGCATTATTGAGGTGCTTACCCCACTATCAATAATGCAATTGTGCACCAAGAAATCTCCTATGACTAAGGATAGATAGAAAGGGGGGAATTTTTCATCTTTCTTTACTTGGCCTACCATGGAAGGGTGCCTATTCATGATCAAAATGTTATCAGCCCTTGTTGGGACATCTGGTTCATATAGCTCGTGCAACTCTTTCTGGAGTATGTCCTTTTATCCCGGCATTGCCAATGAATCCCACAAAGAGATATTCATTTGCAACTTCATCTGGTCTACCACGTTGATCTGAGGGTTGCTGCCCTTTAAGTTTTCTTTAGGGGCGCTTACAGCCTGGGGCGTAGGTCGAGGAGTTGAGGGCGCAATCGACGGCCTATAATTTTGAAATTTTTGGTTCTCATGTGATGATGGTGCTGTAGATGTTTGGACAGTTGCCTGAGCTTCCTTCATAGCTCTTCTTTTGGACCTTGTGTTGGCTGCAACATAATCACCTTGGTTGTTTATACTGCCCACATAGTTGACTGCAAAAAATTCACCTTCCATGGGATTCATAAGAGTGGAATCAGACTGAGCCTACATATTGTCCATGCCAAGCTATACTGACGCCTCAAATCTTGGGAATTAGGCAACTTGATTGTCTTGTGCATTCATATATTGACTTGGCGTCTCATTTGCGTAAACAGCTTGTTCTTGACCATATCCTAGGGGTGAGCAATTTGGCTGTCCCTATACCAAATTATTTTGAGCGGACACAAGGGCCTTGGACGATGAAGGAACACCTAGATTATACCCTTGATAAGGCTTGGCTTGTGCAAACTAACCCTATCCTTGATTATAATTATGAAAAGGGGGTCTACTTGCTTGTCTGAACTACTGGTATCCCTGATTTGGTCGATAGTTTTGAGCTTGTTGCCTTTTGAGAGCCACTAATTCATTGGCCACGCTTTGTAGCAAACTCTTAACTTCATGAAGGTCATTTGGTGAAGTAGCAGTCAACTTTTCTATGCTAGGTATAAGAGCTAAGGTAGGTGCAGTAGTCTGGACTGGTGGTGGCAATTCAAGGAAGAATGACATATGAGGTCTAAGGGCTATCTTTTTCGCTTACACCAGGCAATTTTCAGCAGCTATGGCTATTTCATAAGCAGCTGGCAGCACTTGTCCTCCCATGGACTGTATCATGACAGCAATGTCACTGTTCAAAGCTTTTAAATAATAGAGGAAGGCGTAGCTTGGGGTCAACCTTACCAAAATGGGGATTCTGTCCCAGGTCTTTTGGAACCTAGTATTGAAATACTGCATGAACTCATGGGGAGATATTTTCATGGTAGTTAGTTACTCAACAAGAGAGAGGTGATCACTCTTATCCCCGAATCTGTTCGTTAAGAGAGTCCCTAATTCGTTTCATGTGACTGAATTCATAGGCAAAGTCCCATACCAGTACAAAACCTTACCCTTAAAAGACAACGGCAACATCCTGATAGCAATGTTTTCTTTAGTGACGTTGTGAATATTACAGAGGTTGGCAATATTTCTGATGTGCTTAATGGCAGTAATAAGCCCCTCCCCATTAAAAGGAGGAACACTCTTAAGAGCTATCCTTAGGATTGCGTCATAATGCAGAAGGTTTAACGGGCTTTGACTATGAAAGGCTACGAAAGGTAAAGCCTTGGTGATAATAGGGTTTTGCTGGGGTCTTCTTGCGTAAGTATATGTTATAGCAGGTATGGGAAAATGACTTGTTGTATAGGGATGAGTCCTTGCAAATCTCAGTTGCCTTGCTGAGTTTAATGGTAGTTCAACGAATTCAAAAGGGACACCCTTGGCAGAAGATCTTGTGGTGACCTTAGGCATGGAATGTTAGACTAATCTTTAACCAGAGACTGATGTTCTTGAAAATAGAGTTGCCAGATGCTAGATTAGTGATTCATTCTTTCTGTAACATGACCAACACCAATCCTGAAACTTTTTTGAGTATTAACATTGGTCCCACCGGGCGTGCCAAAAATTATTTACGTTGTGGATTGCACCCTTGAAAGAAAGTTGAGCTTCTCTCTTCCATGTGGCACAATGGAGACTCCCCTCTTGCTATGGGTCTGGAAAAATTGAGGGGAGAATATCTAGATAAGGGCTAGCTCCTTTTGATGCATCTTTGAAGTCTTTTACTACTACTGCTAACAATGGGGGGGGGTGAAAAGGGAGAAATATACAACCAAAATAGAAACTAATCTAAGTGGTGATGCACCAAACAATTTTGATCTACTCAGCTATTCACATTTCAAACCAGAAGGGGCGAACATACACTTTATCTGGCAAAAAGACCAAGCTATAGGGAACTTTAACAGAGGGCTTAATGAAGACACAAAAAAATGAACTTACCACAGGCACTATAGAAAACACACTGTTTGATAGCTACTCTTACATCTCTGCACTCCAGATGAAAGCACTTCTAGTTAATCTACAGAAATGGCTTTGGCTACACTAGGTATGTTGGTGTCAATCTATGAAAGCATCAAGCTAAAATGACTGAGCACAGAATTGATACACAAACACACTCAAAAGCATAACCAGTCAGATAGAGGTAAAACACATTCTTATTGATCAAAGGTCAAATTTGGCAAGGCTTCACCTTACAAAATGAGAGATATCTTTCTCAACTTGAGAGGTTACAATATATAACATGAAAAGAAGACTATGGCACCTTCTAGAACAAGTGGCCCATGTTGCGTTGAATACATTGGAAAGAGGAAGTCTAGTGAAGGAATCATATTAGGGTAGTCATAAGCCTTGACTTTGGCATTTAAATCATATTAAATATATTTTCAAAAACATGGGTTGCTTGATCGTTAGAATGGCAAGGCTGCTCCTCTTTATGAAACTTATGCGACTTTCCGCTCATCCATGCTCAAACGAAGATAAACAAGCCGTGTCATTGAATGCTTGCGCTCTTTGATGACCACTTGGTGGAGACTGTTTCATCTGCAACAATAACTTCTCCTGTCGACACCTTTTGCCATTTGGGCTGATTTGATTCATGTTTGTGCTTGGATGGGTGCGTCTTTTGGAACATTCCAAATGTTGTTGTATGTGTGCGTGGCCGTGTTCTGAATTCTCTGTTTTCTTCCCCTTTTCTTTGCTATATTTTGTCTCCTTTCAACGGTCGACGCATCCCATCCAATTTGATGTTTGCGAGCCTGTCACTATTAAAAAACCAATGGCTATTTTGCTGCGTTGATTTTGACATTCGCAT